>CM039516.1:39918916-40472297 GCA_022432975.1 Begonia masoniana
CTGCTTAACTTCCAAACTGTGTACAGAAAATTGTTTTTGCATGAACTTTCAGAAAAAGTTGTATGCATGATCGGTGCTTGAATTTAAACTAGCAGATAACAGATAACAGAAAATGCGGAAAATTGACAATTTAAAAACATAACCTATACTCTTTCTACCCAAATCGACCCGACAGAACGGAAACACCTAGTACCTCCTTGATGTAGGGCCTTAAGGGCCAACCTACGGGTATGAACTTACCTGTGGTCCGAAATGCAGCAAGCTTGAACGCACGAGCACTGTGGTTCACGAACCTTAGACTGAAAAGCAGGAGGAAAATCAAAGAAGGAAGAAACTCCTTGCGTTGGTTTTCTTCAACCAAAAGAGAGAAGTAGAGAGAGAAATGAGAGAAAGCAGAGAGGGAAAAGTCTCACGTAGGAGGAAGAGAAGGAAATGGAATACATGGCTTGTCTTCTTCCACAAGTTTGCCAAGTGTCAATCATCCATTTGATTTCTCCCACCAACCCTAATTTCTTCCTAATTTGCCCTTCCATTGGTTTTTGACTAAACTTCTATTTAGTTCGTCGAATTGGTTCTACAATCACTCTCATTCAATTGAACACTCCGACAATTTCATTAAAAATAGTCATTGCATTAATATTAGAGTAATCCCGCTTAATTATTCGGGGAAAATAATTACACGGAAAGTACCGGGTGTTACATTCTACCCACCTTAACAGAAATTTTGTCCTCAAAATTTGCCTAAGCGAAAAGGTCCGGATACTGTGCTCTAACATCTGCTTGTCTTTCCCACGTGGCCTCCTCCACATTGTGGTTGCGCCATAATACTTTTACCAGTGGAACCACCTTGTTTCGCAATACTTTGAGTGACATATCCAATATCTGTATAGGCCTTTCTTCATATGTCAGCGTCGGCGTGATATCAAAGTCCACCTATTTTACGATCTGAGTTGGATCTCGCACACATTTTCTCAGCATCGAAACATGGAAGACATTGTGAACTCCATCCATTGACGCCGACAACTGTAGTTCGTAAGCCATGTTTCCCACACGCTTCAGGATGGGAAAAGGGCCAATGAACCGTGGGCTGAGCTTTCCTTTCTTACCGAATCTCATTACGCCTTTGAAAGGTGACACTTTCAGGAATACCTCATCGCCCACAGCGAACTCTAAGTCTATTCTTTTATTGTCCGCGTAACTCTTCTGTCGACTCTGAGCAATCTTTATCCGTTGTTTGATAGCAGCTATCACCTCGGACATCTGCTGTAATATCTCAGGGCCGATAAGCTTGGTTTCTCCGACCTCATCCCAACACAATGGGGATCTACACTTTCTGCCGTACAGAGCTTCATAAGGAGCCATGCCAATTGTAGCCTGATAGCTATTGTTGTAGGCAAACTCCACGAGTGGCAAATATCTACTCCAAGGAGCATGAAATTCCAGCACGCACGACCTTAGCATATCCTCCAGTATTTGGATTGTTCTCTCAGATTGTCCGTCAGTCTGTGGATGAAATGCCGTGCTGAAATTCAACTTCGTACCCAAAGAGCTCTGCAAACTTTTCCAAAACCTGGAAGTGAATCTGGTATCACGGTCTGAGACAATCGACACAGGAACGCCATGCAGTTTAATAATCTCGCTAATATACAGCTCTGCATACTGATCCATGGAGTACGTCGTCTTCACAGGTAGAAAGTGGGCCGACTTCGTCAATCTATCCACTATGACCCAAATGCTATTATGGCCCTTAGCTGTTCTTGGTAGGCCAACAACAAAATCCATCGTTATATTCTCCCATTTCCATTCGGGGATCGGGAGAGGTTGAAGCGTTCCACTTGGTCGTTGATGTTCAGCTTTGACCTGTTGACATATCATGCAAGACTCCACGTATTTGGCCACTTCATTCTTCATATTCGGCCACCAGAAGTGAAGTTTCAAATCCTGATACATCTTCGTGCTTCCAGGATGTACAGAGAAAGAAGATGAATGGGCTTCCGACAAGATGTGCTTCCGTAGTTCTTCGTCTTTCGGAACATACCATCTGTTTTTGAACTTCAGAATTCCATCTCCCGAATAACTGAAATCGGAAGAAGCCATTGGTACCTTGCCCACCATATCAGCCATCTCATTTGAATTGATCTTCTGAGCTTCCTTAATTCGGTCCAGGACGGAGGGCCGTAGTGTTAAGTCTGCTAGTATGGCCGATAGCCCAGAAACTATCTCCATATCGAACTTCTGTATCTCCGTCCTCAAAGGCATAGATACGACCGACATTACTGGTTGCATAGTAGCTGGCATCCTGCTTAGCGCATCGGCCACCACATTAGCTTTACTCGGGTGGTATTTAATCTCAACATCGTAGTCTTTCACAAATTCTAACCACCGTCTTTGTCTCATGTTTAGCTCTTTCTGGGTAAAGATGTACTTCAAACTCTTGTGATCAGAAAACACCTCACATGATTGTCCATATAGGTGGTGTCTCCATACCTTCAGCGCAAATACAACCGCCGCCAACTCAAGGTCATGAGTAGGGTAGTTTTGCTCATGGGTTTTCAATTGTCGGGATGCGTATGCCACTACTTTCCCTTCTTGCATTAATACACATCCCAAACCAATCTTGGAAGCATCACAGTATACGCTGAATTCGCCATCATCAACTGGCAATACTAATAGAGGAGCAGTGGTCAACTTTTGCTTAAGTGTCTGAAAACTCATCTCGCAAGCTTCAGACCACCTGAACTTGATATCCTTCCTCGTTAAGCTGGTCATAGGCTTTGCTATCACAGAGAATCCCTTGATGAACTTTCTGTAATAACCAGCTAATCCGATAAAGCTCCGTACTTCACTGGCATTCCTCGGTTTTGGCCAATCTTTCACGGCCTGAATCTTGGCCGGATCCAGGGACACTCCTTCTGCCGACACCACATGGCCTAGGAAATTAATCCTATTCAACCAGAATTCACACTTTGATAGCTTGGCATATAATTGATGCTATTTTAGGATTGACAGTACAACAGCCAAGTGCTTTTCATGTTCGGCCTCACTCCTGGAATAAACCAGAATGTCGTCGATGAAAACGATCACAAATTTATCCAAGACATCTTGGAATATCCTGTTCATTAGGTCCATAAATGCTGCCGAAGCATTAGTTAACCCGAACGACATCACTAAGAACTCGTAGTGTCCGTATCGGGTCCTGAAGGCGGTCTTTGGAATATCATTTGCTCTAACCTTCAACTGGTAATAACCGGAGCGCAAGTCAATCTTAGAAAATACCCGAGCCCCCTGTAGTTGGTCAAATAAGTCATCGATTCTCGGCAACGGGTACTTATTCTTGATAGTCAACTTGTTCAGCTCACGTAGTCATACACATTCGTAGGGACCCATCCTTCTTCTTAACGAACAAGACGGGAGCACCCCACAGAGAGAAACTAGGGCGCACAAAACCCTTGTCTACCAATTCTTTTAGCTGAGCCTTCAACTCCCTCAGTTCAATTGGCGCCATACGATAAGGATTCTTCGATACCGGTTCAGCGCCAGGATATACATCGATTTCGAACTCGATCTCACGATCAGGTGGCAATCCTGGTAAGTCATCCAGGAAGACCTCTGAGAAGTCTCGAACTACCGGAATATTTTGAAGTTCCACCTCACCTTGTCTTTGAACATCTACTACGTGGGCAAGGAATCCGACACATCCTGACCTCATCAACTGTTGAGCTTTCAAGGTGGATATAACAGGCATACTATGTTTCTTTTGTATTGCCTGATAGGAGAACTCTACTTCGTTCGGGCGCTTAAAAGTTACGAGCCCGGACCTACAAGTCGATGGTGGCATGATGTCTAAATAGCCAGTCCATCCCCAGAATCACTTCGTATCCTTTCATACCGATGACGATAAGATTGGCATACAATTTCTGGTCTCCAACTGACACTATATCACCCTGCACTGCCTGCTCAGAGTGCATAAACTCTCTGGATGGTAGCATAACACTGTAGGGCTGATCTGACGATGCAAGACACAAGTTCTCCCTACCCGCAAAGTCCATGGCCACAAATGAATGAGTGGCCCCCGTGTCTAACAAAGTATATGCATGTATGTTACACACCAAAATTGTACCTGTAATTGCTGTGTGCAGATCAGCATCATCAACGTCCTCCATCATTGCAAACACTCTCGGCACAGCTTGACCTGTTCTGGTGTCAGGCATTGGGAAATCCCGAATTTGATGGCCTCCCTTGCCACATCGAAAACAAGCGCCAGTAGCAAGTCTGCATTCTCCTCTGTGAGGCTTCTGGCACCGCAGGCATACTGAAAGTTGAGGAGCCCCCATTGGTCTCTTTCCTTTGTCTTGATAAAGGATGGCTTCATTAGGCCTCTTAATGCCCCTGTTTTGTTGCTATTGAGGCTGCAAATATTGGCCCCTTTGTTGTTGTTGTTGCTGTTGAGGAGTATTTCGAATAATTCCTCTTGATGAATCCCTTTGTCTCTGGGACTTCATTTCCAAAGCTTCTAACTGGTAAGCCTTGGCCACCACCTTTGTGTACGGTGCCTCATCAAATCCCCCGTATGAGATTCCTCGTAAGAGGTCCAGCTTCAAACCTTGAATAAATTGGTGTACCTTGTTTTCGTCAGTAGCCACCAAATGAGGCGCATAGCGAGACAATGACTCAAACTTCTGAACATATTCGGCAACCGATCCATACTGTCGTAGCCGAGAGAATTCTGTCATCTTTTCTTCTTTGCACTCCTGTCAAAATACTTATCGTAGAACATTCGTTTGAATCCCTCCCAACTTAAAGCTACAGTAGTTGACCGTACTGTATCCCACCAAAATCCGGCACTCTTGGTGAGATGAAACGTCGCACAGGTAACCTTCTTGCTTTCCTCCACCTCGGCATAATTAAACATTTGTTCAATCTACCGAACCCATTCTTCAGCGTGAATCGGGTCAGTAGATAGCCCATCGAATATAGGCGGCTGGAGTCTTCTGAATCTATCCCCACTGGTGTCACGTGGAGCATTACCATGGTTGTTATTTTCATGATTATTGTTTCTGTCATCTTCTCTGGCCATCACGCATTCCACCATCCGGGATTGTACCTCTACCAGCTCGGTTAAACGATCAATGGTTCTGGCGCTGTCACTTGCTTCATCTCGATGTCCTCTCACCATTTCTAAAATAATCCTATAAACGAAATAACTAAATTTAATAAACAGAATTATTTTACAGAACATTAGACACTTACAGTTGGTGGAGCGATCTCACGCGGCGGGTTGCGCAGTCAGACATTTCACAAAATCGGTTTTAAAACTTTGTCTCTCTGATACCACAACTGTGACAGCCCCCGAACCAGAACCCCGATCGAGGTCCGGGATCGGAGCCGTCACTCCGGGACAGTTAACAGAAAACGTGACTATATTTTTTTTTTTTTGAACATTTAAATGGACAGGAGATTTTAAAAGTAAACTCTTAAAACTTTACAGAGAGAGATCATTTTCTGAATTCGAAAGTAAAACGGGAAAAACAGTAAACAGAATCGGAACGTAAGATGGATAACCGAAGAAAAGCAGGAAGAAATAAAAACAGGAGTAAATAAACTGACGGAAGATGTAAATAAAACTGGGTGGAAGCAGTAAATAAAACTGGGCAGAAAAAGTAGGCGGATGACGTCAAGGCAGAAGATGAAATTAACTGGCGGTAGAAGTGAATAAGACAAAAGATGAACAGTCGTCTGGCGGTAGAAGATGAATAAGACAAAAAGATGAACAGTGTCTAGGCGGTAGAAGATGAATAAGACAAAAGATGAACAGTGTCTGGTGGTAGAAGATGAATAAGACAAAAGATGAACAGTGTCTGGTGGTAGAAGCTGGTGATAGAAGATGAATAAGACAAAAGATGAACAGTGTCTGGCGGTAGAATATGAACAGTGTTTGGTGGTAGATATAAAATACAACAGACTTGGCGGTAGAAGATGAATAAGACAAAAGATGAACAGTGTCTGGTGGTAGAAGATGAATAAGACAAAAGATGAACAGTAACCGGTGGATGTAAATTTTAAAGCAGTGGAGGATGAAATCGAAAGACATAGTTTTAAAGGCAGAATTTGACAACTTTTAACAGGAAGACAAACAAACAGAGAGCATAAAACATAAACGTTTCAAACCTTCAAAACCGATTCAAAACATGATTTGAAACATACTTTGCAGATGACAGATTTAAAGAAACAAATCGCATGGATAGTTCCCAAAAAAAACCAGAAATCATCCATGCTCAGATTAACAGAAAATATCCCAAACAATTCCAGAATACTTTCGAATATAATCTTAACTGTCAAATACAGCGGTTTTAAACATTGACACAGAATCTATACATTGTTTCAAAATCTCAGAGACAGTACAGAACTTATCATAAATTGTAGAATTTCTCAAAACAGAAGTTTTTTCTACAGAGTTTTTAACACAATACCAGAATTTCACAAACTTTTACAGATATAAAATATACTCTAAACACTTGAACCTCAGGTCGGAAACATGTCTGGCTGCAACAACCTTCCCCGAGAGCTCAAACCACCAGCCACCTATTCATCAGACTGAGGCACAAAGTCCTCATTTTCGAGTTCAGTACCTACATCAGGGAGTTCACCTATGAGTCTAAAACTCAGTAAGAACATAACGAATATGCAGTGATGCAGAATGCTATGCATGCGGTTTTCAGAATACAGTGACAGAACTTTACAGTACATTTCAGTGGCAGAGGGGTATAAGTGGGGCTTATAGGGGAACTGACAAACAGAGGGTGCACTATCAGGCACATTCAGCACTTTTACAGACTCCCAGGGAGGGATAAAACCGGAGGGTCCTTGCTAGGGGCAATTTTCTTTTCAGAATCCCAGGGAGGGATAAAACCAGAGGGTCAGTCCCCGTCCCACACTTAACCAATACATTACAGTTAGATTTTTATCTTGCATAACTTCAAAACTGTGTACAGAAAACGGTTTTTGTATGAACTTTCAGAAAAAGGTGTATGCATGATCGGTGCTTGAATTTAAACTGGCAGATATCAGATAACAGAAAATGTGGAAAATTGACAATTTAAAAACATAACCAATACTCTTTCTACCCAAATCGACCCGACAGAACGGAAACACCTAGTACCTCCTTGATGTAGGGCCTTAAGGGCCAACCTACGGGTATGAACTTACCTGTGGTCCGAAATGCAGCAAGCTTGAACGCACGAGCACTGTGGTTCACGAACCTTAGACCGAAAAGCAGGAGGAAAATCAGAGAAGGAAGAAACTCCTTGCGTTGGTTTTCTTCAACCAAAAGAGAGAAGTAGAGAGAGAAATGAGAGAAAGCAGAGAGGGAAAAGTCTCACGTAGGAGGAAGAGAAGGAAATGGAATACATGGCTTGTCTTCTTCCACAAGTTTGCCAAGTGTCAATCATCCATTTGATTTCTCCCACCAACCTTAATTTCTTCCTAATTTGCCCATCCATTGGTTTTTGACTAAACTTCTATTTAGTTCGTCGAATTGGTTCTACAATCACTCTCATTCAATTGAACACTCCGACAATTTCATTAAAAATAGTCATTGCATTATATTAGAGTAATCCCGCTTAATTATTCGGGGAAAATAATTACACTGAAATGCGGGGGTTTCATCTACTTTCTCATCTCATTGCAGAGGCATTCGTTTTCTGATCTGATCCCCCTGTGAATTGGAGTTGGATCACTTCTCCTCAAAAGTCAACATCTTCTCTCTTGATTAAGGGTGAATTAGTTTTCCCTAACACCTGTTCATATCCCCCTGTAACTTGGGAATTTGGATCACTTCCCCCAAAGTCTACATCCTCTCTCTTGCTTAGAGGCGATTATTGAGTCACACATCCGCATTTCGAGTTCAGTACCTACATCAGGGTTTCAACCCTATGGTCTAAAACTCAGTAAGAACATAACGACTATGCAGTGATGCAGAATACTATTCATGCGTTTTCAGAATACAGTGACAGAACTTGTACTACATTTCAGTGGCAGAGTGGTATATTGGGGCTTATAGGAATGACAAACAAGGGGTGGCACATATCAGCACATTCAGCCCTTTTAAACAACTCCAAGGAGGGATAAGGGGGCGGCGGAGGGTTGCTCTTTGCTATGGGCACATTTTCTGTTTCTTTCAGAAATCCCATGGAGGATAAAACAAGAGGGCGTCCCCCGTCCCACACTAACCAGACATACAGTCAGATTTTTTCTTGCATACTTTCAAAACTGTGTAACAAAACGTTTTTTGCATGAACTTTCAGAAAAAGGTGTCTGCTGATCTGTGCTTGATATTAAAACCTGCAGATAACGATAACCATAAATGCTGAAAATTGACAATTTAAAAACATAGAAAAAAAGAAAAAAAAAAAAATAAAAAAAAAAAAAAATAAAAAAAAAAAAAAAAAAAAAAAAAAAAAAACAAAAAAAAAAAAAAAAAAAAAACAAAAAAAAAAAAAAAAAAAAAAAAAAACAAAAAAAAAAAAACAAAAAAAAAAAACAAAAAAAAAAAAAAAAAAAAAAAAAACAAAAAAAAAAAAATAAAAAAACAAAAAAAAAAAACAAAAAAAAAAAACAAAAAAAAAAAAAAAAAAAAAAAACAAAAAAAAAAAAACAAAAAAAAAAAAAAATAAAAAAAAAAAAAAAAAAAAAATAAAAAAAAAAAAAAAAACAAAAAAAAAAAAAAACAAAAAAAAAAAAAACAAAAAAAAAAAAAGAAAAAAAAAAAAAAAAAAAAAAAAAAAAAGAAAACCGCTCCCCGCAATACTTTTCACCCAAATGCGACCCTAACAGAACGAACACCTAGTACCCTCGTCCTTGATGTAGGGCTTAAGGGCCAACCCTACGGGTATAACTTACCTTGGTCCGAAATGCGCAACTTACCGCACGAGCACTGTGGTTCCGAACCTTAGCCCGAAACGCGAAGAAAATCAGAGGAAGGAAGAAACCTCCTTGCGTGGTTCTTTGTTCACCAACAGAGAGACGTAGATAGGTAAATGAGAGAAAGCAGAGAGGAAAGTCTCACGTCGGAGCAAAGGAAATGAATACATGGCTTGTCTTCTTCCACAAGTTTGCCAAGTGTCAATCATCCATTTGATTTCTCCCACCAACCTTAATTTCTTCCTAATTTGCCCATCCATTGGTTTTTGACTAAACTTCTATTTAGTTCGTCGAATTGGTTCTACAATCACTCTCATTCAATTGAACACTCCGACAATTTCATTAAAAATAGTCATTGCATTAATATTAGAGTAATCCCGCTTAATTATTCGGGGAAAATAATTACACGGAAAATGCCGGGTGTTTCATCTACTTTCTCATCTCAGTTGCATATGCATTCGTTTCTGATCTGATCCCCCTGTGAAATTGGGAGTTGGATCACTTCTCTCAAAGTCATACATCCTCTCTCTTGATTAAGGGGTGAATTAGTTCCCTTAACAACTGTTCAGATCCCCCTGTGAAATTGGGATTTGGATCACTTCCCCCAAAGTCATACATCCTCTCTCTTGATTAAGAGGCGGATTAGTTCCCTTAACAACTGTTCAGTCTGTTCATTCCTTACCATGCCATTTCATGTAAATTCATTTTCGCATACTTTCAAAATATGATGCATGACATACAAACACATTCAAGCATACACAATCCTACTGTTTTGTGATGTAGGCCCGAAGGCACAAGCATACTTTACTTACCTGGTCTCCTGAGATTGTTGGAAAAAGGCTACCTCGAGAGCTACTCAAACCTAAAACCATAGACAGGGTGTTAATTAGATCTTCTCTAAATTTCATTTATGTTATTCATAAATCTAACGAAACTAGTTCGGGAGCTCAGTTCATCGTGTATTCCCGATTCACCACAAAACCTGAACTAATTCGCACACACAGCATTCACGATACACTCATTCTACCGCAAACAGATCTTCTAATGTATATTATGCTTTCATTATGAATCATCAGCAAGAAGGAAACTGAGGGAAATCTCACCTAGATAGACGAAGAATCTGGCAGGAAAATCGCCGAGAGGTAGTCTGCTGAGCTGCTGAATGTCGAAAGAGGTAATAAAATAGTGGCGGCTAAAACCCTTAGCTGACCCCTTTTATTACACTAATTATTGCAAATTACGTCTTTGCCCATAGCAGTCAAGGCTTAACCTATTTAAACAACCAATCATAGACACTTAATTTCACAAGGAATAAAGGTTACTAAAAGAGGTTATTAATTAAGGTGGACATTACTAGTTGCTACAATCTACCCTCCTTAAAATAATTTTGTCCTCAAAATTCAGTGCTTAAACAGCTCAAGGTATCGGCTCATCATGTCCTGCTGGCGTTCCCAGGTTGCCTCCTCAACATTGTGATTATGCCATAAGACTTTCACTAGCTGAACCTCTTTGTTGCGCAACACTTTCACAGCATAGTCTAGGATCCTTACTGGTTTCTCCTCATATGCAAGAGTAGGATGAACTTCAATACTCTGCTGTTCCACAATCTGTGATGGATCTCGTACATACTTCTTCAACATGGAAACATGGAACACATTATGGATTCCTTCCATAGAGGTTGGTAGCTGTAATTCGTAAGCTGTCTTCCCAATCTTTTTCAAGATTGAAAAGGGTCCAATAAATCTGGGGTTCAACTTGCCTCTCTTACCAAATATCACAATTCCTTTGAATGGTGATACCTTAAGAAAAACTTCATCACCTACTTCAAACTCTAATTCTCTGCATCTTCTGTCGGAATAGCTTTTCTATCGGCTTTGAGCTGTTAAGATCCTCTGGCGGATGAGGGCAACCTTCTCAATAGTTTGTTGCACAATGTCAGGACCAAGCAACTGTGCTTCACCAACTTCATCCCAGTACAAAGGAGATCTGCACTTTCGTCCATACAATGCTTCATACGGTGCCATTCCTATTGTTGCCTGAAAACTGTTATTATAAGAAAATTCCACCAATGATAAATATTTACTCCAAGGTCCTTGAAAATCTAATATGCATGCACGGAGCATATCTTCTAAGGTCTGAATAGTTCTCTCGGATTGTCCGTCTGTTTGAGGGTGAAAAACTATGCTAAAACTAAGCTGTGTTCCCATAGCCTTGTGCAAACTCTTCCAAAACTTAGATGTAAATCTAGAATCTCGGTCTGAAACTATGGTACTAGGAACTCCATGTAACCTAACAATCTCTTGCACATACAAATCAGCAAGCTGATCCATCGTGTATGTCATCCTCATTGGCAGAAAGTGGGCAGATTTGGTTAATCGATCAACTATTATCCAGATTGCATCATATCCCTTTGCTGTTCTAGGCAATCCCACGATGAAGTCCATCGTTATTTGTTCCCATTTCCATTCGGGAATTGGTAAGGGTTGTAATGTTCCTGCAGGCCTCTGATGCTCAGCTTTAATCTGCTGACAACACAAACATGATCCTACATACTCTGCCACACAACTTTTCATACTTGGCCACCAATAATTTTGTTTGAGGTCCTTGTACATCTTTGTACTTCTAGGGTGGACAGAAAATCTAGAAGAATGTGCTTCAGAAAGAATCTCATCTCGAAGTTCTTTAATGGCAGGAACAAACCATCTATTTCTAAACTTAAGGATCCCATCATTGGAATAATTGAAATCTGAGTTAACAGTGGATTCTATACTTAATCTGTACTTGTTGCACTCTATATCATTTGTCTGAGCTTCCTTTATTCTTTCTAGAATGGTAGGTCTCAAGGATATGACAGAAAGCATAGCTGATATACTGGATACTGCTTCTAGATTAAACCTTTGGAATTCTGACTCTAAGGCTAATGGCATATCGAAAATCATAGCTGGGGTTGATGTTGTTACTCTACTCAAAGCATCGGCCACTACGTTAGCTTTGCCGGGATGGTATTTGATCTCAAAATCGTAATCCTTGACAAACTCCAACCATCGACGTTGCCTCATATTTAATTCCTTTTGTGTTAAGATATATTTCAGATTTTTATGGTCCGAGAATATTTCACAAGTTTTACCATACAGGTAATGCCTCCAAATCTTAAGTGCAAATACTACTGCAGCTAATTCCAAGTCATGTGTAGGGTAATTCTTCTCATGTGTTTTCAACTGTCTAGAAGCATAGGCTATTACCTTTCTCTCTTGCATCAAGACACAGCCAAGTCCAATCTTGGATGCATCACAGTAAATGCTAAATTTACCATTCTCAACGGGAAGTGTAAATATTGGGGCATTGGTCAATTTCTTTTTCAAGGTCTGGAAACTGGATTCACACTCCTCTGTCTAAGCATACTTGATATCTTTCCTTGTTAACCGAGTGAGGGGTGTTGCAATCTTCAAAAATTCTTCAATAAATTTTCTGTAATATCCTGCTAATCCA
The DNA here is from genome assembly GCA_022432975.1 of Begonia masoniana. NCBI lineage: Eukaryota > Viridiplantae > Streptophyta > Magnoliopsida > Cucurbitales > Begoniaceae > Begonia > Begonia masoniana. The sequence continues at coordinate 39,931,325 of CM039516.1, forward strand.
AGGAAACTCCAAATATCTGCAGCACTCTTCGGTTGGGGCCACTCCTTAACTGCTTGAACCTTGGTTGGATCGACGGATATTCCATCTCCAGAGATCACGTGACCAAGAAAGTGAACTCTGACCAACCAAAACTCACATTTGGAAAACTTAGCATAAAGTTGGTGCTGTCTAAGTAATCCTAACACCAAGCCCAAGTGCCTTGCATGCTCATTCTTAGTACTAGAATAGATTAGAATGTCATCTATAAACACTATGACAAACTTATCTAAATAGTCGTGGAACACTCTATTCATAAGATCCATGAAGGCTGCCGGTACATTTGTCAATCCAAAGGACATAACCAAAAACTCGTAATGTCCATACCTTGTGCGAAAGGCAGTCTTTGGGATATCTTCAGATTTGACTTTCAATTGATAGTAACCTGACCTTAGATCAATTTTTGAGAAGACTCTTGCACCATTAAGCTGGTCGAATAAATCATCAATCCTTGGCAATGGATACTTGTTCTTGACAGTCAGCTTATTTAGTTCCCGATAATCAATGCACATCCGCATCGATCCATCCTTCTTTTTGACAAAAAGAACAGGTACACCTCACGGTGAAAAGCTAGGGCGTATGAACCCTTTCTCTAATAGATCCTCCAACTGCTTCTTTAATTCTTTAAGTTCTGTTGGTGCTAGCCTATATAGATTCTTAAACACAGGCTCGGCGCCGGGGTAAACATCTACAACAAATTTAATTTCCCTATCTGGTGGTAAGCTAAGAAGGTCATCCAAAAATACTTCTGGAAAGTTTTGGACGACTAAGACATTTTGAGGATTTGCTTTTCCTACCAGTTGTGTGTCTAAAACGCTAGCTAAGAAGCACAAATACTCTATACATAGGGAAGGTTTAGTGTTAATAGAAGTCATCACAGACATTTCCTTATTCTTCTTTGAAGCTTGAAAGGTATGTTTCAAACTACCAGGGGGTTAGAAGCTAACTATTCCAGTCCTACAATCAATTGTGGCGTGGTGCTTAAACAACCAGTCCATCCCTAGGATTACATCAAATCCCATTATATCCATAATAATGAGATCAGCAGGTAAATTCTTGTTTCCCACTATCACCACACTATTAAGTATCACTCGGCTAGAGTGCATGCATTCACCAGATGGTAACGTGACATTAAACATATGTTCAGATGGCGTAGGTTGTACATCTAGCTTAACAGCAAATGGAGATGCTATAAATGAAGGTGTTGCACCAGAATCTATTAAAATAAAAGCAGGTATAGAGTTGATCAATGTAGTACCTGATACAACAGCGGGCTGTTCCTCACCCGACTCCATCATGGAGAATATCCTCGGTTTAATCATAGCAGGGCCACTCTTAGGAGCTGGGCAGTCTCTGCTAATATGGCCGACTTTGTTACAATTGTAGCATCTGGTGATTCTAGGCTTCGGACATTCTTTGATCGTGTGTCCAACCTCCTCACAGTTAAAACACTTCCCAAAGCCCAATCTGCACTCGCCCGGGTGGTTCTTCAAACACTTAGGACACTGGGGGAATTTCCTGACATTCTGTATCTTCCCTCCCGTTCCTTGGCTATTCTGGCCTTCACTAGGCCTCTTCATTCCTCTTTGTTGGTGTGGCTGGACAAACTTTTGTGGGACCTCCTTTGGTCCAGCACACTTCCTTTCAGCTTCTTCCACTTCCAGAGCAGTGGACACAACCTCACTGAATGTCAAGCCTTTAATACCACAAAATTTAACTCCTCGGTAAATTTCTGGCTTCAGCCTATGCACAAATTTGAACACCTCATCCTCGTCTCTGTGAGCAAAATGTCCAGCAAACCTGGATAGGGACTCGAATTGCCTACTGTACTCGGCCACAGACCCTATCTGCTTCAAGTTCAGAAATTCCAACTTCTTTGCAGTTTGGACAGTGCTGCTAAAATACTTCTCATAGAAAATGTCCTTGAATTGTGACCAAGTCTCGCCAAAACATCAGTGGTGGTCTCTATTGTTTCCCACCAGAGTTGAGCATCACCAGCCAAATGAAACGTTGCCAACGTGACCTTGTCTCCTTCTCCAATGTTGGCGCACCTAAACATACTCTCAATCTTTCTAAGCCACCCTTCAGCAATAACCGGATCAGATGACTGTCCATCAAACGTGGGTGGTTGTAGCCTCCTGAATCTATCTCCAGAATGTTCATTGCTAGAACTCGAGTTGACACTTCCTTATACCTCTCGGTTCAACAGCACTCCTATTGATCGGACTGCTGACGCACTAGGTCTGTTTGCTGACTCACTAAATCTGTCAGCTGCCTAATCACGCTAGTATCTTCTTCACGTTCCGGATTCGGTATCTCTCTTGGTACTCTTGGCCTTCCTGGTCGTCTAGACATCTTACTAGATTTCCTGCACAGGGTTAACTACTCTCATAAACATCTAATAACTAAGGCTAACATAAACACTTACAGTTGTTGGAGTACTCTCATGCGACGATCGGCACTGATGAGTAATCTTTTGAATGGTTTAACTGAATATCCCTGATACCACACTGTAAGGCCCCGAGTTAACTGAACCGGTTCGTTACTCAAGATACTGAACCGAACTATGACTTTTGAGAAAATTTTAAAATTTCATTCAATGATTAAGATTTGACTCTTAAAACGTTAAAACTTGCAGCGGAAAAATCATCGTATATATATAAAAATAATAATATTTATTAAATAGTTAAAATAATCAAGACGGTTGGTTGAAAGAGAAAAGAAAACAGAACACATCGACCGATCACTAAACGACAAAAGTCTTTTACTCACAAACAAAATAGAACACATCGACCGATCACTAAACGACAAAACACCTCTACCGCACAGACCACGTGATATCCATGCGATTGAAATAATTCGGCAGACGACGTCTACCGCTCACAAATGACAAACATTCTCAGCCAACATCTTCCGATTACAAAACGACAAGGCTACTAAAGACTTATGCCGAAGACATCTACCGATGGCTTCTACTAGAGACATCTTCCGATGGCTTCTTTTGAAGACATCTTCCGATTACAAAACGACAAATCTACTGCCTACATCATCCGATAGTTATAACACTCGAGATCACCCGGTCACAAAACGACAAATTTTAATACTCATATCCACCGATGGACTACATCCACCGATAGACAAAACTCTCGACTTCTACCGATTGACTAAATCCACCGATAGACCAAAAATACTCGTCATCTGCCGATAGACATCATCTACCGATAGATTAAAATACACAACAATACAGCATAGCAACAATTTCACTCTAAACAGAGAAAACTCTGACTACCAAAAGAACTTAAGCCTTTTACTAAAAATAATTCAAAACTACTTAAATCCATGCATTACTCCAAGATTTGGTAAAAACACTATTAAAACCAACAGAGTATTATTATCAGAAAGGTCTAAAATGTATTCAAAACATTAAAACTCCTGCTGTCACAAAAGAAAACTTTCGACAGACTTAAATCAAATCATGGTTCACTAAACTTTCTCATCTACTGACACCAGTTAAACCGCCTCATCAGTTGCCAGATCGGTGCATGAATGCACCCCTCCAACCTGCCTAGTTCTCAATAAACTCAGAGAACACACCTGCTGTCACTTCTTCACCTACTTCACAAAACTCATCTATTAGCCTAATGCTAAGTAAGTAAAGCAGTAATGAAATGAAATGCTGAAACATAAATTCCTAAACATGCAGTTTCTACTTTCTCATCTCAGTTGCATATGCATTCGTTTCTGTTCTGATCCCCCTGTGAAATTGGGAGTTGGATCACTTCTCCCAAAGTCATACATCCTCTCTCTTGATTAAGGGGCGGATTAAATCCCTTAACAACTGTTCAGATCTCCCTGTGAAATTGGGATTTGGATCACTTCCCCAAAAGTCATACATCCTCTCTCTTGATTAAGGGGCGGATTAATTCCCTTAACAACTGTTCAGTCTGTTCATTCCTTACCATGCCATTTCATGTAAATTCATTTTCGCATACTTTCAAAATATGATGCATGACATACAAACAAATTTAAGCATACACAATCCTACTGTTTTGTGATGTAGGCCCGAAGGCACAAGCATACTTTACTTACCTGGTCTCCTAGAGATTGTTGGAAAAAGGCTACCTCGAGAGCTACTCAAACCTAAAACCATAGACAGGGTGTTAATTAGATCTTCTCTAAATTTCATTTATGCTATTCAGAAATCTAAGGAAACTAGTTCGGGTGCTCAGTTCATCGTGCATTCCCGATTCACCACAAAATCCGAACTAGCTTGCACACACAGCATTCACGATACACTCATTCTACCGCAAACAGATCTTCTAATGTATATTATGCTTTCATTATGAATCATCAGCAAGAAGGAAACTGAGGGAAATCTCACCTAGATAGACGAAGAATCTGGCAGGAAAATCGCCGAGAGTGAGTCTGCTAAGCTGCTGAATGCCGAAAGAGGTAATAAAATAGTGGCGGCTAAAACCCTTAGCTGACCCCTTTTATTACACTAATTATTGCAAATTACGTCTTTGCCCATAGCAACCAAGGCTTAGCCTATTTAAACAACCAATCATAGACACTTAATTTCACAAGGAATAAAGGTTACTAAAAGAGGTTATTAATTAAGGTGGACATTACCAGTTGCTACATTTCTACTTTCAAGGATTGGAAAACGAAGGTTGAAAAGTAGACAGAGAGGCAGGTAAAACATCTTCGCACCGATAATGGGTTGGAGTTTTGTTCAGAGGAGTTCAATTCTTTTTGCAGAACAGAAGGAATTTTGAGGCATCTGACAATCCCGGGGACTCCACAGCAGAGTGGTGTAGCAGAGAGAATTAATAGAACTTTGATGGAAAAAGGTTCGGTGTATGCTCTCAAGTTCAGGTTTACCTAAGTCATTTTGGGCTGAAGCTGCAGAAACTGCTTGTTACATTGTAAATCGGTCTCCAAGTACTGCTCTCAATAAGAAAACTTTTGAAGAAGTTTGGTCTGGTACTCCTGCAGATTATTCAGTTTAGAGAGTGTTCGTTTGCCCTGCATATGCTCATGTTGATCAGGGTAAGTTAGAATCAAGATCATTAAAATGTGTATTCCTTGGATACAAGTCTGGGGTAAAGGGATACAAATTATGGTGTCCAGGACATAGTAAAGTCAGATACAGTAGAGATGTGGTATTTGACGAGACTGCTATGTTGAATAAACCATCTCCAGAGGTTTTGCCAGAAAAGACGAATCAGACATCTAGTAGAAATTTTGAAGTTAAACTTGGATCAGGGTCGACATCAGGATCTTCAGTTCAAGACAGTTCAGAAACACATGATAACATTGTTTCTCTACAACTACAGGTATTGGCTTCCCCACAATATTGCATTGCCAAAAATAGACCAAGGAGGGAGATTAGACCTCCACAGAAATATGGGGAAGCAGATTTAGTTGCTTATGCTTTGAGTGTAGCTGAAAGCATTGGTGCATGTGATGAACCATCTACCTATTCAGAAGCAGTAAGTTCAAAGGATTATGAAAAATGAATGATTGCTATGCAGGAAGAGATGGAGTCTCTTCAGAAGAATGACACGTGGACCTTAGTCGAGTTGCCTAAGGATAAGAAATCTGTTAATTGCAAATGGGTGTTCAAGAGAAAGGAAGGTACACCGGGTGTTGAAGAAGACAGGTACAAAGCACGTCTGGTTGCTAAGGGTTACAGTCAGATTCCAGGTGTAGACTTCACTGATGTGTTTTCTCCAGTTGTTAAGCATAACTCGATTCGAGCTTTGTTAGGCGTTGTGGTTATGCACAACCTTGAGCTTGAGCAGTTGGATGTGAAAACTGTATTTTTACATGGAGAACTTCAGGAGGACATCTATATGCAGCAACCTGAAGGTTTCAAAGTTCTTAGAAAGGAGACTTATGTTTGTTCGTTGAAAAAGTCTCTCTATGGTCTAAAGCAATCGCCAAGACAGTGGTATAAGAGATTTGATTCATTCATGTCTGATCAAGGTTTCAGAAGGAGCAATTATGACAGTTGTGTTTACATCAAGAATGGCAAGAATGGGTCAGTGATTTATCTGCTCTTATATGTAGATGATATGTTGATAGCAGCTAAAGATATAGAAGATATCAAAAGGGTTAAAGAACAATTGAGTAATGAATTTAAGATGAAAGATTTGGGAGCCGCCAAAAGAATTCTTGGTATGGAAATACAGAGAGATAGGAAAGCTGGTAAACTGTACCTAAGTCAGAAAGGGTATATTCAGAAGGTTCTCTGCAGGTTTAACATGAATAAATCTAAGCCTGTTAGTATTCCATTAGCAGCTCATTTCAGACTTTCATCTACTTTATGTCCTCAGTCAGATGAAGAAGTTAATTATATGTAACGAGTTCCATATTCTAGTGCAGTGGGATCGCTTATGTATGCTATGGTTTGCACGCGTCTAGATTTATCTTATGCAGTAAGTGCAGTAAGTAGATACATGGCTAATCCAGGAAAGGAACACTGGAAAGCTGTTCAGTGGATTCTTAGGTATCTGCGGGGGACTAGTGATGTATGTCTTCAATTTGGAAGAAATAGAGATCCGGTAATTGGATACGTTGATTCTGACTAGGCAGGAGATCTTGACAAGAGGAGATCTCTCACAAGATATGTTTTTATAGTTGGAGGTTGTGCCATCAGTTGGAGAGCTACTTTACAAGATACCGTTGCGTTGTCTACTACAGAGGCGGAATATATGGCTATTACAGAAGCATGCAAGGAAGCCATATGGTTGAAAGGTTTGTTCAGTGAGCTCAATAAAGAATTGCAGATTTCCACAGTATTTTGCGATAGTCAAAGTGCTATTTTTCTCACCAAAGATCAAATGTTTCATGAGAAGACGAAGCACATAGATATTCGTTATCATTTTGTTCGCGATGTGATTGCTCTTGGTGATTTCGCAGTGAGTAAGATTAGTACTCATGATAATCCTGCTGATATGATGACCAAAATTTTGCCCACATCTAAGTTCAAACTTTGTTTGAGCTTGGTTGGTATTAGCTGCTGATTTCGCCCTGAGGGGCTTTTATGGTGGAGGAGCTTTGCTGGAGTTTTGGAGTATATTTTTATGCAGTAGAATTCGTGTAAAGGTGGAGATTGTTAGTTTCGGTATGACCCGATTTCTGACTGGGCCAGGCCGGTTTCGGCCTACGTTGTGAATCTCAATATGACTAGGGTTTTCTTATTATGTATAAATATATACTTGTGCGGCAAAACTCATTGTACCTTGATTTGACAAAGTGATTTCTCCTCTGCTCGTGGTTTTTTCTCTTCTAGGGTTTCCATGTAAATCTTGGTGTCCACTGTTTCTCGTTTTTTCTTTTTCGATTTCAGTTTTGTTTTTCAACAAGTCTAATGAGTCAATTTGAAAAAATTTCAATCAGAACTGACTCGCGAGCCACGAGTTAAACGTGCCGAGTCGAGCCGGATCAACGAGCCTAACGAACTGAGTCAAATAAGCTGAGCGTATATAAATATTTTCAACTTATATTTATATAATATAATTTTTTTTAAAAAAAAATTAAAATTATAATAAACATTAATAATTATATGCCAACGATATTTACTCATTTAATTTAAAAATTAATTATATTAAGTTATATAAAATTGAGTGTATTAATAAAAAAAATTATTTGAGACTTTCCAATAAAAAATATCAAATAAATATTATTAAAAATATTTTGACATATAAAAAGAAATTAGAATTTGAAAAAAAATACAAATTAAAAAAAAATTACTTCAAATTACAAAACAAATTCAATAAAAAGAATCTATAGTCTTCAACATCTAACTTCGTTGACTCCTCAAGAATTTCATCCTTTCGTTGATGATCTCTCGTCTTGGCGTCGGTCCAATATTATATAAATTAGCGCCTCCACAAAGTCCGGTGCAAGTCTTCCTATTCGTTTATCATAAACACGTCCACCTTCACTAAAAGCATATTTTGATGCTACAGTAGAAATAGGAGATGTTAGTAGATCACGTGTCATTATAAACAGAATAGGATATATGGTAGAATGTATTTTCCATCAATCTAAAATATGAAAATTCTCATCTTGAAAAAATTGATAACAAGCTTCAAAATAAATATTGAATTCATTTGTAGAAGAAGTAGAATAATTTTCAGTTTGTAATTCACTATATATATCATCAATATTATATTGTTAACTAAAACTACCTCCACCACCACCACTACTACTACTAAGATAACTCTCGGTATGTTGAGACCATGACTAATAACGATTAATATTGAAATATTTGTTTCATAAGAAGTATATAAATTAGCAACTCCATTTGTTATGTCATCACTAGTAATTAAATGTGCAATACATGAATTTATAGAAATCCTATTGAGCATAAAGCATACTTCTTTTAATTTAAATTTTGGATCCATGATGCATGCATAACAAAAAATAAGAAGAATGCTATACCAATAGATTTTAAATTTTGTTTCTATTTTATTAAGAATATTACTAAATTTATCTACTAATCAATATTTTACAAAATTACATGTTAAATCTATAAAAATAAGAAAAATAATATTAGAAGTGAGATAATAAATTTCAAAATATTGATTTGTAGCATCATAAAAAGATTTTAAAAAGTCAACAAAGATATTAGCAATATCACAACTAGATTTGTCAAGAGTAATACTTTGCGTCTTATCATTAATAAAAGCACAAATAACTTGTCATTATTGCCTAATATTTTGCAATATCAAATAAGTTGAATTTCACCTATTATCTAGCATCGATTTTTAATTTTCTTTATTTAAGTTGGACAGCTTTACAAAACTCTTTATATTCTTCTTGTCTCAAATTAGACCCAATAATATAAGAAATTGCGGACCTAATTAATTCAATATGAGGTGAAATATATAACATACTATCTTTGACAACCAAATTTAAAATATGACACACATCTCATGTGAAAAAGAGAATCACAAGTAACATCTAATTGTAAATGATCATTAAATTGAGAATAAGACTTACTTATATTGGTGCTTGACTCCCCCTGAATTGTCGATTTGGAGCGAGTAGAGCTTTTTAGAGTTGGACTTTTGTTTGACTTCTGTCTTTTGGACTTATTGGTTTTGATAGGACTTGTCTTTGGTGTCTTAACAGCAACAGGCTTTTGAGCTTTGGGAGCTGAGGGCTTTTGAGCTTTGGGAACTGAGGGCTTTGAAGATTTGGGAGCAGAGGGCTTTGAAGATTCTCTCATGGAATACGGCCGAAGGTTCTTGATCGATTTCTTTAAAGGTGCCTTAACAGCTTCGTCCTCATAATCAGTATCAAGTTCGATGACTGCTTCTTTGGTCCAGGATCTATCAGAAGAGATTTTCTTTTCGATTCTCGACCTTTTTCCTTTTGATGCCCGATTGATTATGGTCCTGTCAGGAGCCTTAGGAGGCACTGCATTTGTTTTAAATTTATCCCTCAGTTGATTTTTGAAACTTCCTTTTGATGCCCGAAGAGTCTACCTGTCGAATAGAAATAGTATCCTCTGCGATTTTTGAAGTTCCCCTTTGAAAGCAAGAAAATTTGTCGACGGTGATAGTGAAGAGTATATCACCATTGCCGTTTCTGAACTCGACAAATTTTCTATGACAGGCACTAGGACATTGCCTGTGAAGTAATCTTCGGAAACCTCTTCAAGAATAACCATTGTGAAGACAAATAAGAGAAAGCTCTAAGTTTCGGAATGGCGAAGAGGAAGAATAGTGATATGAAAACCCTTTGATTTAAATTTGTCAATCAAATCACATAAAGATACTCCGATTCCCAAGATAATATAAATCCATGTTTTGTAGGATATTTTCAGAAAATAAATCCGAAAATCCTCATCATTTCCATAGAACACAACATATACTCAATCTCTCATGAATACTTGAAAAATAAATAGATCTCTGTAAGATAGGAAATAAACACAATAGAATAGTATAATGATGCATCAATCTTCACCGAACATAAACTTCCAATTTTTATAGGGATAGCAGAATTTCATATGTCACACACAGTGTTGTTTCATAGAACAACATCGAATCACTTTCTGCAGAGGGTGAGTAATACACAGTAAATTGCCCAAAAATTAAAAAAAAAAAAACAAACGCCTAAAGCGAGTGGCGATTTTTTTTTTATTATTAAATAAATTAAATCAAGGAACAACTTACATAATACAGAGACCTAAGGCAGACCTCAGCTCTTCAAATCTTACACCATCCAACGCTTTGGTGAAAATATCAACAACTTGTTTTTCGGTCACCATATGCTCCAAAGTAATAATTTTGTCTTCCACAAGAGATCGAATAAAATGATGTCGGATGTCAATATGCTTGGTCCGAGAATGCTGGACGGGATTTTTGAAAATATTGATAGCCCTCAAGTTATCACAATAAAGTGTCATGAAATCCTGTGTAACACCGTAGCTGGATGGTTTAAGGCAGGAGGGATCCTCTTCCTGGAAAATTCCACATCAAACTGCTGAAAGATCTTCATGAGGAGCAGATTGTAGGGGAGGGATGGAGCTCTGGAAGTAATGGCTTGAATCATCCTTCTTATGACAACATATCCTAGATCAAAAGGGGTCTTTTGGTAGATAGCAAAAAGGACCATTAACTCCATATTGCTAACATCATCATAATGTCCTCCCTTGGAAGAATATTGTATCCAATCATTTGATGGAAAAGTCGAGCTCTAATGTTTAGGTGTTTGCTCTTTAAGGGATTAGGAGTGTTGGTTGGATTTAGAGCTATAAGTCTTAGAAGCTGATGGCCACTATCATTTTCAAGGAAAGGGGACTCATGCCCTGTTGCAAAGAATTTGGGGCAGGAGTCAAGATGAGGGCTTCCTACAAGCGCATTTATCGATTGAGAGGTTATCTCTATGTGCTTTCCATACACATAGCTCTTAATCACATTGAAATCCGGAGAGAAGCTCATATTTATATAAAACATTCTAATGGCAGCCGAGAAAAAGAAGGATTCAACATCGAATAAATCTAAAATCCCAATATCTCTCAAGGGTCTAACTAAATCGAGACCAGTTAACCCTTCTGGTTCCATCCCACGACCGGGAATCAATTTCTTAAATTTAAACTCTTCATGGTACCTTATTTCAGCATCCTGAGTAAGGAAATAAAGCGATGGCCAGCTTTTCGAACGAGGAATTTCTCGTGACTGACGGGTGGTGGTCCTGGCCTTCTTAACAGCGGGTTCCTTACCGGCTCTAGAGGAGGATTCCATAACAACGTTTGAAGAACCGACAGAGCGTAGACGCGAAGGATATAAGGGTTTTGGAAAGGGGAAAACACGACTGCCAGAGGAGAAACAAGTGAAAGAGCGCGAAAGATGAATCGTTTCTGAGAAGTCACTAAGTTTAAAAGAATAGAACCACGCCCGATGATGAAGTCGCACGTGTAGTAACGATATCACCCGATGGGTGACACGTGTCAACAGAAAAGAAAATACATCATCCGGTGCATAGACATCATCCGATTAGTGAAAAAAAAACATCATCTGGTTATCTATAAACCTGAACACTCTCTCACAGGAAAGATTTCCAACAGAAGAAACTTAGTTTTTCTCAAACCGTATGAGACCTAACCTTATTCTTATATTATTGAAGGTCTTCTCATCCAAAGGTTTTGTAAAAATATCTGCCAATTGATCTACAGAATTAACAAACTCTAAGGATATATCACCTCTTTGAACATGATCACGGATGAAGTGATATCTAACATCTATATGCTTGGTTCTAGAATGCTGAATAGGATTTTTAGAAATGTTGATAGCACTGGTGTTATCACACCGAATAGGAATCTATCATAAAACAGATTATAATCTTCCAAAGTCTGTTTCATCCAAAGCATTTGTGCACAGCAACTGCCTGCAACAATATATTCACTTTCAGCAGTTGACAATGCAACAGAATTCTGTTTCTTAGAATACCAGGAGACAAGAGATTCACCAAGGAACTGACATGTTCCACTGGTGCTTTTCCTATCAACTAGACTACCAGCATAGTCAGAATCTGAGTATCCAATCAGATCGAAAGAAGTACCTTTAGGATACCATAATCCTAAGTCAGGTGTCCCACTTAAATATTTAAAAATCCTTTTGACAGTAGTTAAGTGAGATTCCTTAGGAACAGCTTGAAATCTAGCACAAAGACAAACACTAAATAGGATATCTGGCCTACTTGCAGTCAGATATAACAGAGAACCAATCATACCACGATATTTCTTGATATCCACACTTATACCATTTTCATCCTTGTCCAATTTAGTAGTGGTACTCATGGGAGTTCTAGAGGATTTGACAGATTCTAAACCAAATTTCTTAAGGAGTTCCTTAATGTACTTTTCTTGACAGAAGAAAATTCCATCAGGAGATTGACTGATCTGGAACCCTAAGAAGAATTTAAACTCCCCCATCATACTCATCTCAAATTCACTTTGCATGAGGGATGAAAATTCATTACACATGTTGATATTAGTTGATCCAAAAATAATATCATCAACATAAATTTGAACTAACAGAATGTCATTATCCTTTTGCTTGGTAAATAGAGTTGAATCTGTATTTCCCTTTTTGAAATTCCTTTCCTCAAGGAAGTTCTTCAATCTATCATACCAAGCTCTAGGAGCCTGCTTAAGTCCATAAAGAGCCTTCTTAAGTCTATAAACATGATCAGGTTTCGCATAGTCTTCAAATCCTAGGGGCTGCTCTACATAAACTTCTTCCATGATATATCCATTTAAAAAAGCACTCTTTACATCCATTTGAAAGAGTGTGAAGTTTTTGTAGCAGGCAAAAGCTAAGAGCATTCTAATGGATTCTAGCCTAGCTACAGGTGCAAAGGTTTCCTCAAAATCAATTCATTCTTCTTGATTGTAACCTTTGGCAACTAGCCTAGCTTTGTTTCTTACTACAATCCAATTTTCATCCATTTTATTCTTATAAACCCACTTAGTTCCAATAATAGGATGATCAACAGGTTTTGGAACAAGTTCCCAAACATTGTTCCTTTCGAATTGGTTTAGTTCATCTTGCATTGCAACAATCCAATTTTCATCCAATTCGGCTTCCTCAAACTTCTTAGGCTCTATCTGAGAAATAAATGCCACATAGGCACAGAGATTCCTAAGGGAGGATCTAGTCTTGACTCCTAAAGAATGATCACCTAAAATTTCATCTATTGGATGGTCTTTGACATACTTCCAATCTCTAGGAAGAGCAGGATTTTTATCCTTGACATGAACAATATCTAGATAAGTAGAGGAAGGTTCTAGAGATTTTTCTACTTGGGGAGGATCACTAGGCTTTTCTAAGGAAAGAGAATCCAGTTGTTTATTCAAAATATCATCCTCATCCACATTGATTGTGGGTTGAGGGGACTCTTCAAAGTTAACATGAACAGACTCCTCTACAACTAGAGTTCTCCTATTGAATACTCTATAAGCTTTGCTGGAAAGGGAATAACCCAGAAAAATTCCAAGATCAGATTTGGAATCGAATTTTCCTAAGTTATCCTTAGTGTTTAGAATGAAACATTTGCTTCCAAAAACTCTAAAATACTTAACAGAAGGTGTTTTACCATTCCAAAGCTCATAGGGAGTTTTCTCAAGAATAGGTCTTATGGAGACCCGATTAAGCACATAACAAGCTGTTGACACAGCTTCTGCCCAGAAATATTTTGGAAGGGAATTCTCATTAAGCATAGTCCGAGCTAGCTCTTGGAGAGACCTATTTTTCCTCTCAACCACAACATTTTGCTGAGGGGTCCTAGGAGAAGAGAAATTGTGCTCAATTCCATACTTGAGACACAAGAGTTCAAATTTCTCATTTTCAAATTCTCCACCATGATTACTACGAATAGCAACTATGGTGAGCTCCTTTTCATTTTGAACTCTTTTCCTAAAACTAGAAAAGGTGTCAAAAGTCTCATCCTTAGACTTCAGAAAGTGAACCCAAGTAAATCTAGAAAAATCATCAACAATGACAAATGCATAGAATTTTCCTCCTAAGCTGGCTATATTTGAAGGACCGAAGAGGTCCATGTGAAGGAGTTGGAGAGGCTTAGAAGTAGAAATTGCATTCTTCGATGCAAAGGAGCTTTTGATCTGCTTGCCCATTTGGCAGGCTTCACAGACCTTATCCTTTTCAAAGGATATCTTAGGATTCCTCTAACTAAATTCTCCTTAGTAATCTTAGCTAAGGTATCCATCCCTACGTGTTCTAATCTCCTATGCCAGATCCAACAATCATTAGAAGAATTCACAGCAAGGCATTTTTCATCAGAAAATTCTATATCATCTAAATCAATAATATATACATTTTCTTTTCTATATCCTTTGAACAGTATAGAACTGGATGAGCTATCTTTGATTATGCATGAATCTGATTTGAATATCACTTCATAACCTCTGTCACATAATTGACTTATGCTGAGCAGATTGTGTTTTAACCCATCAACTAATAAAACTTTTTTATAATAGGATTGATAGGGTTACCTATGTTGCCAATGCCAACAATTTTGCCCTTTTGGTTTCAACCAAAAGTAACACTTCCTTTCTTCTTGCTGACAGCAGCAAACATAGATGCATCTCCAGTCATGTGCCTTGAACAGCCACTGTCCAGGTACCATTGATTCCTTAATGGAGACGCATTATCCTGCAAGACAGAAATCAGGTTGTCTTCTTAGGTACCCAAATCTTTTGGGTCCTAGTGTTAGTTTTGGTTCCTTTGGGAACCCATTGCAACTTACTACTAGTTTTCATATTATTTGTTTTTAACGGACATACAAAGGATTTATGTCCTACTTCATTGCATGCATGACAGACAGTAGATTTAACAAAAAGATTCTTATAAGTTTTCTTTTTACAGAACTTGTCATATCCTAGGCCAGTTCTATCAAATTGCACTCTCTGGCTGTTGAATAGCATATTCAGATTTTTACTGCCTTCAGTGAAATTCAGAACGAGTCTATTTAAAGTCTCATTCTTCTTTTTAAGTTCAGAGACTTCTTTTTCATGCAAGCTGTGTTCATTGAAATGCTTATCAATTAGACTTGCATTTTCCTTTTTCAGTGTAGTGTATTTAGCCTTTAACATGCCAAACTGTTTAACTAAATCATTAAAAGCATCGATTAATTCTCCATCATCATTATCACTTTCACTATCACTTAAAGTAGTGGCAGAAGAAGAACTAACCTTATCCTCATGTGCCATGAAGCACAGGTTGGCTACTTCCTCATCTTCTGAAGAGGAGGTGTCACCCTCACTGTCATCCCAAGTGGCTTTCATAGCCTTCTTCTTAAACTTCTTGGAATACTTCTTTGCCTGTGGACAATCTGCCTTCATATGGCCAGGCTTCCCGCATCCAAAGCAGGTAATTTCCTTTTCCTTTTGAGATTTTTCAGCCTTTGGAAATCTTCTTCCTTGCATTCTTTTTCTCTGGAGGAATTTGCTGAACCTCCTTGTAATGAGGGCAATATTCTCATCATCTTTTTCTTCCTCCTCGGATTCCTCTTGTTTGCTGGATGAAGCTTTAAGAGCAATGTCCTTTTTCTTACTGATCCCTTTCTCCTTGAGATCTTCCTTTTCATTTGACCTTATTGTGATCTCATGTGTCATGAGAGATCCAATGAGCTCTTCCAGCTTGAGCACTTTTAGATCCCGAGCCTCTTGTATTGCTGTCAGCTTTGGTTGCCAGGCTCTGGGTAGGCATCTCAAAATTTTTCTTATCTGTTCTTTACCTGTGTAAATCTTACCGAGAGCTTTTAAACCATTAGTAATGTTAGTGAATCGAGTAAACATAGATGAAATAGACTCATCATTTAACATGGTAAAAAGTTCATACTCGTGTACTAACATATTTAGCTTGCTCTCTTTCACCTGATTTATGCCTTCGTGTGTGACCTCTAATAAGTGCCAAATCTCTTGGGCACTCTCACACCCCTGTACTCTATTAAATTCGTCTCTATTCAGAGCACAGTATAGGGTGTTTATAGCCTTAGCATTTAAGCTCAAGTTCCTTTTATCTGTATCATTTAGTTCGTGTGAAGCTTTGGGAATCTTCACACCATTCTCTGTTTTGACAGCAATGTAAGGACCATTTTCTATGTTATTCCATAGTTCATAGTCTACAGCTTGAATGAATATTCTCATTCTAGACTTCCAGTAAACATAATCACTCCCATTGAAAAAGGGAGGTCTATTTGTTGCTTGACCTTCTACTTGTGTGGTGTTAGTGTTGAATGCCATTATAAAAATGTATAACACAGATTGTTTAAATACAGCTTAGACAAAGACAACCTCGCTCTGATACCAATTGTAGGAACAATATTATCTAAGAGGGGGGTGAATTAGACCTTTTTAATTTTAATCTCAAGTCTAACCAAATTTCTCTCTTGAATAAAATACTTATAGATTAATAGCAGACAACCAAATACAGTAAAGAGAGAGAGAGAGAGATTCGACACCATAGTTTTTAACGTGGTTCGGCCAAACTGCCTACGTCCACGCTCCAAGGCTCCCCCTTGAAGATTCCTTACTTCTCCTCAACGAGAAATGCTGATCGAACTTTACGGGCTTCGATCCACAGCCTTACACAATCCTGGATTGAACTTTACGGGTGTCAATCCACTGCCTTACAGGGTTTTCAGATTTGAATGACAGATTACGCTAATCTACAAACTCTCAAAACAGAATCTCAAATTTTGGAATAGAGAGATGTAGATGGAGAATACAGAGTATGATTCGCACGTTAGGGCTCAGGAAATCAAATTCGCAAAAGTTGGGTCTTCGTGCTCTAACTTTGGCTTAAATACTCTGTCTGCAAATCGGCTTGACTTCAATGCTCCTTATCCAATAATGGAAACTTTGTTACCGTTAGAGCAGCTTTCGTACAAAAGCAGGTAGTCGTTGCTTTCTGAAAGCGCAAGTCGCCCGACGCCATTAATGTTCTGGACTTTAAGCTTCTGGGCGAGGTACACTGTAGCATTTGCGGTATATTTGAATTCTGGCGGAAGACTCTGCTTATTTTAGTGAACCGCCATCGGTGGAATTTGTCTTTGGAATGTTGAACCGCTATCGGTGGATGCAGCATTAAAAATGTTGAACCGGCATAGGATGATGAGGATTTACACGTCTTCCGGCTTTGTCGTTTAGTGAGCGGTGGAGTTCTTCTACGAAGTCATCCGCCTTGTCGTTTAGCGAGCGGTAGAGTTCTTCTACGAAGTCATCCGCCTTGTCGTTTAGTGACCGGTGGACTCAGACATTTTACTCATCCGCCTTTGTCGTTTAGTGATCGGTGGACTTAGGCATTTTACTCATCTTCCTTTGTCGTTTAGTGACCGGTGGACTTAGACATTTTACTCAGATTCCACACCGGTTATTCTATTTAGTCCTGTACACTTAATCATATGTATTAGATAACTAAAATACCCTTTTCAAGGGCATTTCCAATTGAATAAAATCCTTGCATAAATCATTGTTCTCATTTAATAAACATAATCAAATTATATATTTAACATTCAAATACATCATCAAAAAATTAGTTAGACTTAAACACTAATTAAGTCAACAGGAACGTCGGGAATCGAGGTCGAGGTCGCGAGTCGTGGCTGGGGTTGGGTGTTCGGACTTCGCAAGTCGGCCATCAAGGACTCGAGGTCGGGGTACGCCTGAAGGTCGAGAATCTGGAAATTGCAAAGGAGAAGCTTGAACTGAAGAGGAATATCGAAATTATTTTTTTTTTAAATCTGATTAGTGAACTGAACCGGTCCGTTCTGGTTCTGACTCTAGAGCAGGGGCATTTCGGGAAGAAAAAATAGACACGTGAAAAAAGTGACATTTTAACGAAAAATAGGACGGTAATGGTAAATTGCCTATTATCAATATATTAAAATTGTTTTTGTTTATTATCCGAGTTTACAGTGTAAATTGTCTTTTTCACTTAATTGTAGAGGCCAAATTACACTTTGTCCTTTATTTTAGTTCATGAATTTTATTTTAATTGAAAAAAATTTGGTCTCATTACCAATTCATTGTTATTTTAATATATTAATACATTTTGTAATGATTATATTTTATTTTTATCAATTTTATTTTTTATTGCATAGTTATTTATTGATTTAATAAATATTATAATAAAATATTTTGTATAACTTACTACTTCATTTTATTGTCTTAAAATATAATATAATAATATATTTTAGCTGATTATTTATTTTATTACAAAATTTTAATTACTACATATTGTGATTGTGAAGACATCAATTGCGAAGACGGCATGTCGGGATCACAACCAAATGCTTCGCTCGGGGGCAAACAAGGCTATACACCTCGGTCATGTCCAAATCGTCCCGCGAAGTTCCGGCGGGAAGTTCCCAATCGAAGCAGTGAACGAGTTGGGCCAATATTAGACGAACCACAATCAAGCCCAGTTGCATTCCCGGGCAGCTCCGTCGACCCGATCCAAAAAAAATGAGCTGAAAGTCCCTTCCCCTCACGTCTATTTCCCTTCCTGCGAATCTCTCCGGGTTGAACTTCTCCGGGTCTGTCCAAACTGCTGGATCTCTACCGATTGCGAACACGTTGACGATGAGGGTGGAGTTTCGAGGGATGTGGAAGCCATTAACGACGCAGTCTTCCGTCGACATGTGAGGCACCAACAATGGCGCTACTGGATGAAGCCTGAATGTTTCTTTCACTACCATGTTTAGGTAATCCAAGCTTTCTAGGTCTGATTCTTCCACTTTTCTGTCCAACCCTACCACCTTTTCCAGCTCCTCCTGCACTTTCTTCATCGCCGATGGATGCCGGATCAACTCCGATAATGCCCATTCGATCACAGTTGAAGAAGTATCCGATGAAGCCGCAAGCATATCCTGAAATTAAAAATGTTCTGCGAAATCAATGCCCAAACTGGTCACAGTTCATCGGAATTGAACAGATTCTACAATCTTACCAGCATTATGGCTTTGAGTTGAGGTCGATCGAGGCGATACTCCGATTCTTCAGATCCCATGAAGCTCAACATAACGTCGACGAAATCCTTGGTTTTCTCTTCGTTCTTCGATTCGATGTGCTCGTCGATTATCTTCTCGAAGAAACTATCAAACACTTTGCTCACCGACTTCATTCGTCGTCTCAATCCCTGAAGATCCAGCGGCGCAATCGGAGGAATATAATCCCCCAAATTAGGTTTTACAGCTAATTGCATTCCTTCTTGAATCACCGCTTTGAATCCCCTCTCACTGAACTCTTTTTCTTCGTACTTTTTCCCAAACACCATTAAACAGCTCATATCCGAGCTGAGAGAGGCGACCTTGGAGCTCACATCTATGCCGGCGCGGTCTCTCGCAGCCGCTTTGATATCCTGAATCAGAAGCTCCACCTCCTGCTTCCGCATAGATTTGAACGAATTGATTTTCAAATTGCTAAGCAGTTCGAGAGTGCACATTTTACGAGCGCCGCGCCAGTAGCTGCCGTACTTACTGTAAGAGATGTTATTCTGGCCGTACCCGATGAACTGCGCAGCTTCCACATACGGTCTGCTAGCGAAAACCAGGTCGTGAGTTTTGAGGAAAAGCTCCGCCGCTTGAGGTGAAGAAACGACGACCGTAGGGATTAGACCAAGATTCATGTACATGATTGGACCATACTTCTGCGCCAACCGATGAAGATCTCTGTGAACGTCTTTGCCGAGAAGATGAAGGCTGCCGAGTATCGGAAATCCAGTCGGACCAGGAGGTAAGGGTTTGTTCTTGCCGGCGCCCCTGTTTCTCACTAGCCAGGCATGAAGAAGATAAAAAGCTAATGAAACCGCAACAAGAGATGTCCAAATGGAAGCAGCCATGGGAGACAAGGTTCAGAGCTTCTGAAAGTGGAGGATCTCTTTCAAAATGCTCTGTGCTCATCCTGAGTCCACTTATGGAGATAAACCTTGAGATCCAAACAAAGACCCAGCTGTCAATAATCGGCCAACAAGAAACATTAATTAATCTTAGACTACTCAAACTAATCACTCACAGGACTTTGGATATCACGCATATCCATCTAGAAATCACAGACGAGTCGGCCAAGCCAGAGATGACAAATGAGGCTGGTGAGCCTTGTCAAATAAAATAAGTAGTCTAGTTTATCGAGCTTAACGAATTAAATGAGTCGAGTCTAACGAGCTTATCGAGCTGAGCCTTATGAGTTAATTTGAAAAAATTTCAACCTGAGTCGACTTGCGAGTCACCAGTTAAACGAGTCGAGTCAAACCAGATCAACAAAGCTAACGAGCTGAACCTAACAAGTCGAGCGGATATAAATATTTTCAACTTATAATAAATATTAATAATTATATGTCAACCATATTTACTTATTTAATTTAAAATTTAGTTAAATTAAGATATATAAAATTTAATATATTAATAAGAAAAATTATTTGAGACTATCTAATAAAATTTTTTCTATAAATATCATTAAAAATATTTTGACATATAAAAAGAAATTAGAATTTGAAAAAAAGTTTCAAATTCAAAAAAAAATTATAAATTTAAAAAAAAAATTACTTCAAATTACAAAAGAAATTCAATAAAAAGAATATTTAGTCTTCAACATCCAACTTTGTAAACTTATCAAGAATTTATCATTTTGTTGTTGATCTCTTGTCTTAGTATCGATCCAATCTTTTATACAAATTAGCGCCACCCCAAAGTCTGATGCAAGTCTTCCTCTTCGTTAATCATAAACACGTCCATCTGCACTAAAAATGGATTTCGATACTACAGTAAAAACATGAGATGTTAGTAGATCACGTGTCATTATAGAAATAATAAAATATGTGGTAGAATGTTTTTTCCACCAATCTAAAATATCAAAATTCTCATCTTGAAAAAATTGATAACGAGTTTCAAAATAAATATTGAGTCTATTTGTAGAAGAAGTAAAATAATTTTCAGTTTGTAATTCACTTCATATATCATCAATATTATATTGTTGACTAATACTATCTCTACCACCACCACTATTACTACTAAGATAACTCTCGGTATGTGAAACCATGAATAATAATGATTAATATTGAAATATTTTGTTTCATAAGAAACCTATAAATTAGCAACTCTATTTGTTATGTCATCACTAGTAATTAAATGTGCAATATATAAATTTATAGAAATCTTATTGAGCATAAGACATACTCATTTTAATTTTTTTTTTTTTTTTTTTTTTTTTTTTTTTTTTTTTTTTTTTTTTTTTTTTTTTTTTTTTTTTTTTTTTTTTTTTTTTTTTTTTTTTTTTTTTTTTTTTTTTTTTTTTTTTTTTTTTTTTTTTTTTTTTTTTTTTTTTTTTTTTTTTTTTTTTTTTTTTTTTTTTTTTTTTTTTTTTTTTTTTTTTTTTTTTTTTTTTTTTTTTTTTTTTTTTTTTTTTTTTTTTTTTTTTTTTTTTTTTTTTTTTTTTTTTTTTTTTTTTTTTTTTTTTTTTTTTTTTTTTTTTTTTTTTTTTTTTTTTTTTTTTTTTTTTTTTTTTTTTTTTTTTTTTTTTTTTTTTTTTTTTTTTTTTTTTTTTTTTTTTTTTTTTTTTTTTTTTTTTTTTTTTTTTTTTTTTTTTTTTTTTTTTTTTTTTTTTTTTTTTTTTTTTTTTTTTTTTTTTTTTTTTTTTTTTTTTTTTTTTTTTTTTTTTTTTTTTTTTTTTTTTTTTTTTTTTTTTTTAATTTTAGATTTATGATGCATGCATAACAAAAAATAAGAGGAATATTATGCCAATATTTTTTAAATTTTGTTTACATTTTATTAAGAATATTACTAAATTCATCTACTAGTCGATATTTGTAAAATTACATGTTAAATCTACAAAAATAGAAAGAATAATATTAGAAGTAGGATAATAAATTTCAGAACATTGATTTGTAGCACATAAAAAGATTTTAAAAAGGCAAGAAAGATATTAGCAATATTACAACTAAATTTGTCAAGGGTAATACTTTGTGTCTTGTCATTAATAAAAGCACAAATAACTTGTCAATATGGCCTAGCATTTTGCAACATCAAATTAGTTGAATTCCACCTATTATCTACGTCGGTTTTTAATTTTCTTTGTTTAAGTTGGGCAATTGTACAAAAATCTTTATATTATTGTTGTCTCGAATTAGACGAAATAATATAAGAAATTGCAGACCTAATTAATTCAATATGAAGTTAAATATATAACATACCATCTTTGACAACCAAATTTAAAATATGACATACATCTCATGTGAAAAATAGAACTACAAGTAACATCTAATTGTAAATGATAATTAAATTGAAAAATAACAACATCATTAGCACTATAATTATCAACAGTTATACTAAAAATTCTATTTTTAATAGAATATTCTTGCAATATTATCATAATAAATCTATAGATGGTGTTGCCATAATGAGAATATTTACAATTGCGAAATTATAAAAAAAAAATTTATTTAATTGTCAAAATTCATCAATAAAATGAGATGCTATAACTATATAAGGAACAACATTAAGTACATTCCATAAATTAGAATCAATGCAATTAAGTCATTTTTGCTTTTCTTTTACCTGTGTGGCTTCGCCTCAGCCTTTCGCTATCTTTTCTCTCTCTAAACTATGTGTGTGTGGCTCTCTCTCAGTTAGATGAAGTGGACCTGTCATTGTTAGATTCAATAAAAATAACCAGAGTAATTGAATCTAGAATAAATTTCATAATCTGAAGAGAGCGAGAGCCCAATTCTTGAATCGATACGTTAGAAATTACAAGTAAATCGATAAAGCGAGAATGACATACCCGGATCCATTGATTGAATGAAAAATATTGTATATCGGGTACGTCGATCTTCCGATTCGTCAATCGCCCTCTCTAATGTCTCTCTAGAAAGATGGAGATTCTAAGAGGCAAAGGGTTCAATTGAGAATTGGGGACCATAACCCTATATTAAACCTAATTGAGTAATTTACCAGTTTGCCCATCACAAATTGGTAAATTACCCCTGGTGTCTCTACACATTATAATATATCCATATTATATTTATTATACTCTAAAGTCCATTGAAACTATATTAAATCACTTTAATATGGACTTAAACTTGATGATAACATAATGTATAATTTATAGTTTAACAATTTAGATCCAACTAGAATTATAAATCCTTATAATTCTAACAATCTCCCACTTGGATCAAATTACAAACTAATCAATTACACATTATAACCTTATCCTTATGATATCAAATTTTGTTATCATCTAAACAGAGTATACTCTAACAATCTCGTCCATCAATTATATCAAATGCAGAACCAAAGCGGCTTTCGTCACAATTGTCGTAACTAAACTTATCAATGATCACAAACATCAACATAACCAAATGACACAGATAAAATATGGATGTGTAGCATGGAAATTACATGTGATGTGATTTAACATGCCTATTTCCAACTGGTCCAACCAAAACTTTATTGAGATCATTAAAACTCAAATGCCAGAGTGAATTAAATGAATACCTCATAAAATGAATACTGCAGTAACCAAAATATTCATTACAAATATCTATAGAATAGAATCACATAAAAACAAATGACAGACTCCCACTAAACCTCAATATCTCCAAGAGATACAACCCCCATATGAGCAACATGCTCGTGAAAGACCTTGGGTCGTAATCCCTTAGTTAGCGGATCCGCAATCATGAAGTCTGTTCCAATATGATCTATAGATATTTGACCACTCTGAACTCTTTCCTTTACAACAAGAAACTTGATGTCTACAAACTTAGACTTTGAGAAGCTCCTATTGTTGTTTGAGAACATTACAGCTGACTGATTGTCACATAAAATCCGAAGTGGTCTTTCAATACCATTTGAGATTCGCAATCCCGCGACAAAGTTACTCAGCCATAATGCTTGATTGGATGCCTCATAACATGCTATAAACTCAGCTGCCATAGTAGAAGAGGCCGTACGTCTCTGTTTGGCACTCTTCCAGGAGATAGCTCCTCCAGCTAAAAGAAAAATATAGCCTGACGTTGACTTCAAGTCATTTTGGCATCTAGCAAAATCAGAATCAGTATACCCAATGATCTCAAGCTGATCTGATTTCTTGTATGTGAGCATGTATTCTTTGGTTCTCTGTAAGTATCTGATTACCCTTTTTACAGCTTTCCAATGATCCAATCCAGGATTACTCAAGTATCTACCCAACATGCCAACTATGTACGCAATATCCGGACGCGTGCATACTTGAACATACATTAAGCTTCCTACTGCCGAAGCATAAGGAATCTTTTGCATTTCTTTGACTTCAAAGTCACTTGAAGGGCATTGACTTTTATTTATTTTATCTCCTTTGACAACAGGGGTATCTCCTGGTTTACATTCTTGCATGCCAAATCTTTTTAAAACCTTCTCGATATAGCTCTTTTGTGATAATCCAAGTATACCTCGACAACGATCTCGGTATATTTGGATTCCTAATACAAAAGAGGCGTCACCAAGATCTTTCATTTCAAATTTCTTTGAAAGAAATTTCTTGGTGTCGTGCAACAAGCCTATATCGTTGCATGCTAATAATATGTCATCGACATATAAAACCAGAAACATCATTTTATTCCCACTAAATTTGTGGTATACACAATCATCAACTTTATTTGCCTCAAAACCATATGAGGTGACTGCTTGATGAAATTTGTAATACCATTGACGAGAAACTTGTTTTAGCCCGTAGATGGATTTCTTTAATTTACAAACTAAGTCATTTGATTTATTTGAATCAAAGAACTCGGGTTGCACCATATAGATCGTTTCATCAATGTCACCATTGAGGAACGCCGTCTTTACATCCATCTGATGTAGCTCTAAATCAAAATGAGCTACTAGTGCCATTATAGTTCTAAAGGAATCTTTCGTAGATACCGGAGAGAAAGTTTCCTTGTAGTCAATGCCTTCTCTTTGAGTAAAACCCTTAGCAACAAGACGTGCTTTGAATCTCTCAATGTTACCTTTTGAATCCCTTTTGGATTTAAAAATCCATTTACAACCGACGGGTTTCAAACCTGCAGGTAACGGGAAAAGATCCCAAACGTCATTGTCCTTCATAGACTTTAACTTCTCATTCATGGCATCAGTCCATTTTTGAGAATCAGAACTCTTAATGGCTTGGTTGAAAGTGACAGGGTCATCTTCCACCTCACCAAGTTCCTCATGTTTTGTAGGAATACGATATAATCATCCGAAATCGTACTCCTTCTCTCTCTAGTGGACCTCCGTAATGGCATATTTTCTTGAGGCTGTTGAGTTTGTTCTTCGGGAATGACTTCCTGAAGAGGTTCAGGAAGTTATTCAACATTGTCTTTTTCATTATCCACTTGATCGAAGTCAAGAGAAACCAAAAGAAGAGGAATAGCTTCCTCTTCAAAGACAATGTCTTCCTTATCTCCCCTCACAAACTCTACATCCTCAAAAAATCGGGCATTTCTCGTTTCAAAGAATGTCCTTACAGTGGGATCATAAAATTTGTACCCCCTTAACCGTTCAGAATACCCTACAAAATAACAACTAACAGTCCTAGAGTCCAGTTTCTTTTCATTGGGCCTATAAGGCCTTGCCTCAGCTGGACACCCCCACACGTGTAAGTGTTTAAGAATGGGTTTTCGGCCCATCCAAAACTCATGTGGGGTTTTGTTAGCCGTCGCCTTAGTAGATACCCTGTTAAGGATATAAGCTGCGGTCTTCAGTGCTTCACCCCAGAGGGATTCTGGTAAGGTCCAATGAGCAATCATGCTCCTTACCATGTCCTTAAGCGTTCTATTCCGTCTTTCAGCAACACCATTCATGTTGGGCGAACCCGGCATGGTGTACTGAGGAACAATACCACACTCCTCTAGGTATTTAGCAAATGGTCCTGGACGTTGTTCACCTGACCCGTCATATCGACCATAGTATTCACCACCACGATCAGATCTGACAACCTTAATCTTTTTATCAAGCTGATTTTCCACCTCAGCTTTAAAGGCTTTAAACACCTCCAAAGACTGAGACTTCTCATGAATGAGATATAGGTAACCATAACGCGAGTAATCGTCAATGAATGATATGAATAATATTGACCATTCCAAGATGCCGTAGGGAAAGGTCCACAAATATCTGTATGTATCGATTCAAGGACTTCTGAAGCTCGGTTAGTTTCTAATCTCCTTACACTTGTTTGTTTCCCTTTAATACAACTGACGCAAACCTTGAAGTCAGTCATATCAAGAGGGCCCAAAATTTTGTCTGACACAAACTTTTCAATTCTCTTTTGAGAGATGTGACCTAATCGCTTGTGCCATAACGAAGCTGAATCATTATTAGTTAATTTACGTTTTGTACATCTTGAATCAGTATGCAATGTTTCATTAAATGAAGCTATGGTTTCTAGCATATATAGATTGTCATAAACAGATAAAAATCCAGAACCCATTATATTTGAATTTAATGATAAACTGAATTTTTCATATCCAAATAAACAAGAATAACCAGATTTGTCCAATGCAGAAATAGAAATTAAATTCCGTCTAAAAGACGGTACAACAAAAGTATCATTTAAATCCAAAAATTGTCCAGATTTTAATAACAATCTAAAATCTCCGATGGCTTCAACTTCAACTGATTTGCCATCGCCCACAAAGATGAATCTTTCAGCATCATTCGGCTTTCGGCAATTCAGGCAACCCTGCATAGACAAACTAATATGAGTGGTAGCACCCGAATCTAACCACCACGTATGTCTAGATACAGAAACTAAATTAACCTCATAACAAACAAGGTTGAGAAGTGTACCTTCTTCACACGCCATGCGTGATACTTGACACAATCTTTCTTTTGGTGCCCTTCTCCATTACAGAAGAAACAACTAAAGCCCTTAAACTTCTTTTGTTTCAACTTAGAAGAAACACCAACAGCTTCCTTCTTCCTTTTTTTTCCTTTATCTTTGGAAGATGATGCCAAATGAGCACTTTCTGTTCGATCATGCTTAATCCTCTCTTCCTCTTGGACACAATGAGATATTAATTCATTAAGTGTCCACTTATCCTTTTGGCAGTTATAACTAATCTTAAACTGCCCAAACTGAGGAGGAAGAGAAATCAAGACTAAGTGAACAAGCATGTCATCAGACAGCTCTAACTTAAGTTCCTTAAGTCTTGAAGCAAGATGAGACATTTCCATTATGTACTCCTTGATATTCCCCTTGCCATTATACTTGAGTGAGACAAGCTTAGCTAAATGCGTGCTTGTCTCAGCCTTCTCGTTTTTCTCAAAACGTTTCTCAAGTTCTGCAAGGAATGTTTTGGCATCAGTGTCTTCCGACATATTGTCCCGAAATGCTTCTGGAATGGCGCGCTTCATGATCATTAGACTTACACGATTCGAACGCTCCCACTTTTCCAGCTCCCTTTTATCACCAAGGATACTTGATGCTGAAAGAAGTGGAAAGCGTGCGACCCTAAGTGCAATGTCAAGATCCATGCACCCGAGAACAATCATAACGTTCTCTTTCCAGACTTTATAGTTGGTCCCGTTAAGCATAGGAACTGCATTAACGTTACCTATTATACTTGAGATGTTAACTGTAACAGCAGAGAAAATGAAATAACATTAGCTCATGAATTAATATGCATATACACGACAATGATATAACTCAAAATGTAGTGCATCCATCAACAAGAAACCGGCACAACATTAACACTTAGTCTTTTGACTAAAAGTGTTAACTTGTAATTGGTAACTTGGTCCAGTATATAAACATTGACAATAGGACCTGTCAAGCAATGAACTCATCGTTGGACAAGTTCAATGTTCACATGGCAGCCTAATAATTGTCACATGTTTTAATACTGCTAACAAGCCATGCAACTGTACAAACATCAACCTTCCTTTGGGCCGATCGAAATTCATACTATGCATGTCTCATGCCCAACATATAAAAATAGAATAATTAAAGTAAGAGAGACTAATTTTATAGCATGTTACCCAACCATCCTATTTTACAATGTAAGACTTATTAAAATTGCACCAAAAAAGAGTTAAGGAAATTCATATACATACATATTCAATAGATAGGCAACCATAATAGTTAATCAGTAAACCAAATGATCAACCAACCTAGAATGGAAGGTTCATATCAGCCAAAACTGGGCAAAAACAGGGCGAAACGGGGTGAACCGAGCCCTGAATTGTCCAGAAACAGTCATTAAAAAGACCCAAAGTAGCCAAACCAAAGTGAACCGGGGCCCATTTAACCAAATGGATCAGTCATTTTTTTTTTGTCGGACCGGACCAGACCTAACCGAACCGGACCGAACTGAACCAAACCAAACTGAACCGAACCGAACCGAATCGGTCTGGGTCGAACCAACCAAGGAACCAGTTCGAACCATAACTGAACCGAGTTGGTTTGGTCCGAGTGGGTCCGAACCTAAATGGTTTGGTCCGATTTGGACCAAACCTAATCCAATCAGACTGAATCGTCCCAAACCACCGGAGAGGGGCTGCGAACCAGCAATGAAAATCGCCGGAATCTCACCGATTCCTGCGGATTTTCACCCCAAAATTGTCCGATTTATCAAAATAATGATAGATCGGGCAATAATCCTTAACGTGCATCAACAAAAAAACAATTTTAAGGCATCCAAAACATGCATTCTAGCAGAATTAGATGCAAAAATATAGCCCTAAAAAATAATTCCGAAAATTAAAAAAAAATTGATGATTTTTCCGATTTCAAGCCAATAAAAAATCGATTACTTGTAGTCTAACGTAACCGGCTCTGATACCAATTGTTAGATTCAATAAAAATAATCAGAGTAATTGAATCTAGAATAAATTTCATAATCTGAAGAGAGCGAGAGCCCAATTCTTGAATCGATACGTTAGAAATTACAAGTAAATCAATAAAGCGAGAATGACATACCCGGATCCATTGATTGAATGAAAAATATTGTATATCGGGTACGTAGATCTTCCGATTCGTCAATCGCCCTCTCTAATGTCTCTTTAGAAAGATAGAGGTTCTAAGAGGCAAAGGGTTCAATTGAGAATTGAGGACCATAACCCTATATTAAACCTAATTGAGTAATTTACCAGTTTGCCCATCACAAATTGGTAAATTACCCCTGGTGTCTCTGCACATTATAATATATCCATATTATATTTATTATACTCTAAAGTCCATTGAAACTATATTAAATCACTTTAATATGGACTTAAACTTGATGATAACATAATGTATAATTTATAGTTTAACAATTTAGATCCAACTAGAATTATAAATCCTTATAATTCTAACAGTCATGTTATTTTTTGGAGCGAGGCGCATCAATAATGGAGTAAAACAGGGTAGATATTTTATTTACTACTCGTCCTGTCCATGGCAGAGCGAGAGAGAGAGAGAGAGAGAGTGGTATTGGTGATTAAGATAAGCTAATGGAGTTAGGCTTTGAAATGGCTGCTTAGCACCTACCCATCATCGCAAACTATGTTTGAAAGCTCCACAACTTTTGGCAATGAAAATGACCCATCGCCGTTTTCCAGACCATAAGCTTTTTCACCTAATTGACGTAATTTTGAGACGAGTAGGATGCTTTGATTACTAATCCTATGTTTAGGGAGTCCAAATACATGATGAAAAACTGCCTAACCTTAAGTCTCAGCATCTCAAAGCTCAGATCACATTTTCTTTTCTTGGAAAGTTGCTTCAGGTTTTTCTGGGAGAGGTTTTATCTGTACATTTAGACAAAAGTATGGTCACAGCTTTGGCAGCTGCTTCCTGTCATTCTCCACTTGTGACGCATGCAGTTTGATTGAGCTCCTCAAATGATCGTTGCTGTGTATTTTATTTTATTTAATTAAAATAATATTATAAATAAATTATTAAAAGAGAAGAGATAAGATGACTACCTCTTCTCCTCCTTCCTTCTTCTCCGTTCCATGCACATACATGAGAGAGAGGGAGGGTGTGGGCGGCCAATCGAGGTCTGTTCAGGCAAGAATCTAGTGTCAACATGTTCGTCTCTAGGAGAAGTTCAACGTTTGTGAAAGAAATTTTCAAGGTTAGTTGGATTTTTGTTCGATTTTTGACGGAAAACATTTAGGGTTTTGGGTTGGATTTTGTTAACCCAAAACCTCGTTTTGCTCGAATGTCTTTGTATAAACATGTTTGGGATGAAACTCTGAACGCGTAGGATGAAAAATTTTGGGAGAATGGTAGCCAGAGGCAGCGGAACGCCGCCGCTCAATAGCAAAAGACCGTTGATGTGTGTTTCGGCGGGCTGGCTTGCAAGGCTGGCACGCCGAGCCAACGAGCAAGCTCGTTTGGAAACCGCCTGGCTCTGTCCCTGGCGGGCTCGCGAGACCAAGAGCTGGAGTTGACTCGACCCGCCTCATAGGACCAAGATAGGCTTAGCGCGCTACAATAGCGGGCCGAGTCTGCCCGTTAAACATCTCTATGTCCATGTTAAAGAATCATTTATCGTGTTTAACAAAGCATACAAAATAAAAGAAATTAATTATTAATTATAAATTATTTTCTTAATTCTTAATTTTTGTTGCTAAAATTTTCATAATTTAATTTGTTTTTAAATTTTAATTTTGTTAATTTAAAAGGATCTAATATCGTGCAACTTACCGTTAAGTCAAGGTAAGTTCCATTTATATCAAAATCGTATGGAATCGATTCTAATCCACAGAAAGAAATAGCAAAAAGAGCTAATGATCAAGAACCTGAAGACTTGACAGAGAACTTAAACGACTGAGCTGACTAAGAGTAAGCACTGAAGTTGATCCAAACCCTCCAACATTTCTGTTTCTTATGATCATCAACGGCAATCTTCCCGTAGAAATCATCACTCCGGCAGGAATTGTCGGCAACCCAGAGAAATAATGTCTGCTACTGAGATGAGATACCAAGAATTATCACTACAAGAAGTGTTACAGGGTTTTCCACTTGAGATTCTCTTGCATCGGGTCTCAAAATAAAATAATAAGAACAAAAGAAAACGCAAACTGACTTTCGTTTTCCTAACTTACAAACGAGTATCTGCGGCTAAATCTGTGTTTTTTACGTGAAAAGAAGAACAAAGGTTGACGAAAATTCAGACAAAACCAGACGAAGCATTATCGGAGAAAACTAAAAATGGAGGGTGAATGTTTGAGAAATGGTGGGTTTTGGGCGTAGACTCTGGAGTTTTACAAGATAGTAATCTTCAGTTCCAGTAAAGGAGAGAAGTGGATTCAGATCCGCTGGAGAGAAATTGGTTCTGGAGTTTTACAAGATCTAGTGTAGAGCCTAAATCAAAGATTTGTTCTGTTATTAAATACACATGTGGATCCGTGGCGCAATGGTAGCGCGTCTGACTCCAGATCAGAAGGTTGCGTGTTAGATTCACGTCGGAAATAATAAGCTCATTCTTCCTTGATAATGTCATGGGCTTATTCATTGACTTCTTGTATTATAGTAAAAATTTTGAAGAGTAAATTGCAATTTACCTTTTACCGATTAGTAATCAAGACACTGTTGTTAATTAATATATTAAATTCAACACTGTGTATATCACGTTTTTCATTTGATCAGATGTTTGAAATTAATTTATAGCCTCTGTCGATCTATACGACGAATACCTGATTAAGTCGAAAGCTTGTGTATGTGTGTTGAATTTAAGAGATAAATTAACAATAACGTTTTAATTACTGATAACTGAAAGCTAAAGATTCATTTGTAAAAAAAAAAAAAAAAAAAAAAAAAAAAATTAAACGACCTCAAACGTTAAAAGACTATATAACATTGATAATACACCATTGCAAATTATTTGACGAAATATGATTTTAAATTATTGTAACGTATATTGCTAAGCGTCACGTCGCGTCATTACATATTCAAATATTATGATATTTTTAGAAAGATAAAATAATAATTATGAGATTATTTTAATCACTAAAAAATTGTATATGTTACAACGGCTTCATGATTTGTTCGACCAATTCCTTGTCTTGGATTGCTTGGGCGTCGTCGTGGCATTTAATTTGAAGCAACAATCAAAGATTAACGATGATTAGCAGCAAATGTTCACGTTTGTTGTATTTTTGTTTGTTTTTTTAAATGGGTTTGATTGAAGTTGTCTTGCAAATTAAGATTTAATGATTGAAAGTCTTATCTTATGATTATTGGACACGTGTACTTAGTGTGCTTAGATGTTTGATTGAAGTTGTCGTTTAATGGTTGGATGGGTTAGAATCTAAACAATAAATCTTATAGATGGCATTGGCTTCAATATCTCTAGAAATTTCCATTAGGGTTCTATGATTGATAGATACACGTATATACCCTTTGCGTATTTAGGTTGGAAATCCTACTTAAACCATATTACAAGGAAAAATGAGCTCATTATTTTTTGATCAAAGGTCAAAACCATTCAAATTAGTGACATCGAAATCAAAGACTTACAGTATAGGAGAAGAAACACCATAAAACAGCCATAGCCTTCAATCCAATGTTCTTCAACTAGCCAATCAATCTTCCTCTGATTCTGCACACCAATTCAAAAATGAAAAGATTAGAGCTAGCATGTTCTTATTCGAGTTGAAAAGAAAAATCATGGACTGTGGGTAGATCAGTACCGTGTCCAAATCCTATGTGTATAAAAATATACAATCATATTGACCATCTTCTAACCATGAACACCAATTCATCAACAAAAAAGGTTATAAATTCCTATGAATAATACAGCCATGTGATCCCTTAAAATGGCATTTACCATAGGGTTATACTCATACCGTATATTGCTTCCATGTTATTATCTCTGTAGACACCAAGGGGAGAGCCATGGACAGATAGAAACATCTCGCCTTGCTTAGGCTGTCTTATACTTTTTAGTGTCATCCCAATGGACAGTCTTTGGTTGTTCACCTAAAAAAAGAAAACCAAAAGCTAATTCCAGTAATTTTCCGGAAGAGTTTTTATGAAGTTTCTGAATCCTTAACTTAAATCACGCACAGCAACACAATTGATATCACAAACACCCTCATTGATAAAATCTAGTATAAAGTTTGCTTATGGAAATTCTCTAGTAATTGGAGATACAAAAGAAAATTCAAAATTTTGTGATCACTGCAGAGTCAAAATTGTTGATTCTCTGGCTATCGCTTGTCTGATGGATTGTTTTAGCCAACTTCAAGGGAGGACAGTCATGCCCATTTATGGGAAGAATTTGCGGCTCAAACGAAACAAGTACTGCAATTGCCGTTTTGGGTTTCTTTTAGGCTCACACAATGTCCTGCCCTTTAACAAAAAAGAACGAAAAGATACTACAGGAGAAAAACGAACCGCTGGTGTTTGGAGAACATCTGGCTTGCCAAGCATAAAAGAATCAGCAGGCTCATCCAAAACCTATATGAGTGGAAAACGAAAAATGAGCTAACGATAGTGAATACATGCTTTGAACATCAATAAAAATATCACATACAAAGTCACTAATCTGCATTTTTTCAACTCCTGATAGATTTGTTTTCACTGCCACCAATCAAGAAAATATTGTGAGGAAACAACTTTCATATAAACAGACAAAACAAATCACAATTTTCTCATACCTGATTTGCCAGAGAAACAAAATCCACTCAAAGATGGCACTGCAGTAGAGCATGGAGGTCGAACTATGGATAGTCGGTGAAGAAAATATTTATGTACGTCTAACCCACTTGCGGGATTCATGGACAATTTACTGTCTCCCTCTTCCCATTCTACTTCAATTTCTCCTTTTCTCTCACTTACAGAAATTGAGAGGTTTGGACAATTTTCCTTAAAAAATGCTAGAAGAGGAGTTTGCAGCTGCTCTTTGCTCAGATATGATCGAAGTAAACGTAATTCAGTTAGTAAACGTTCAATTTCAACATCGCGAATTGCTCGAATTGCTGCAGTTTGACGCCCAACTATTCAAAATCAAGCACAGCACATGTCAAAACAGGTTGATAAATACTTCGAATTGGATTATCACATCCCAAGAATAAAAGAAACAATCAGACAACAAAACTACAGACAAGATGATATATCTTCGAAACTAGGTTCTCAAAGCACACCATTCTCCTCAGTCGGAAAAGGTTGGTATTTTTCAACATCATAATCCTCTGCTCCGCCGCCATTTCCATTTTTCTTGAAAGAAGATTCAGGTTTCTTATCTGTTTTCTTTGCTTTACGCTTTCCCATTGTAACATTTAAAAATTTTATCCCCAAATCAAGGATACGATTTCTGCAAAAATTGCAATTAAAACCCTAATTAACATGCAATCAAATCGTTGCCCTAAATTAAAAGAGATTTAATCAATCCTAAATTGAATTCCAATCAACAACCTAAATGAAATTGACTTTCAAACTACAACGTAAGGAATCAAAACATAAATCTGGAATTAAATCCTTCCTAAATCAGCTTCGAATCTGTCCTTCCACCTAAGGAAAATAATCAAACCCCAATTAACGCTAATTGCAATCGGAAAACGTATGAAAATTAATCTAAAATGGAAATCATGCTCTACCAAATTTGTCACTGAATCTGACCAATTTGGGGGTCAGATTCGTATCAATTATCCAATAAAATTTTTGGAAAACTCTTAGCGTAAATTGCAGTGTTCTGTGACGAAGAAATCGCACACCAAAAAATCCAAAACTCCTCTCTCGCGTTCTGAAAAACAGAGAACACTGGGATTTTTTCCTTACCTCACCGGAATCGCCACACCCGTTCTCCGATCAACGCAAACTACTCAGACGCAGCAGAAATCCTCTCAGGAAGCTTCAGCCCTGCTCTAAACCGCGAAACATTGACAAAAAGTCGTTTTGGCTGAAGCAATACCCGAAAATAACAAATGAAACAGAAAATTAAGGTTTTCCCTATGCTGAGGGAAAGAATGATGGAGAAAAATCAAACATAAAAAAGAAGCACATGAATTTCCCGGCGATTAACGCACGACGTTTTCTCTCTTTCTAAAAAAGTTGGGACGAAGAGATTCAAGATATGGGCGGGAGAATTTCGAGCATAATAAACACGGGTCGGACCATCCAATTAAAAAGGACCTTTCTTGTATTTAAAATATGAGCGGGTGAATTCGAGCATTAGTAAGAACGGGTCGGACTATCCATTTAAAAAGGATCTTTTTTATATTTAAGCCCAAATCCAAGGAAACCCGAATTATATAGCCATTGAATTACACAGGTAAAAATTATGTATATCAACCTGAGAAACGGGACAGTTCCTGTCAGAAATTACGGGACAGAACCGGTCCAATAAGGGGTGGGCATGGTCTAGGTCAGTCCAATTTCGAGCCCGGACCGAAACAGAACCGAATTTTCAAGAAAAAAAATTCTGAGGACCGAAACCGGCCATGGGAGGAATCGAGACCGAACTGAAAATTTTGGTCCGGTCCTGGTTCCTCCCACCTATTTTTTTTCTCCAGCAATAAATTTTTTCATGAATTTCTCCATTTTTAAACACCAAAATCAATCAAAACACAGTAAAATAATCTACCCAAGTCTTGATTTTCAATTTTACATTGTCTATGCTTCTTGATTTTCACTATCTTCCAGATCTAAGAAATTTTATTTTTGAAGAAAGGGTTCAGACGATACCAGATCTGAGACGATTCTGAAGAAGAGCGGAGCGCGAATCTGAAGACAAAGCAGAGCGCGAACGGAAATCGAGCAGGGAGAATAGACACGGAGCATGGGCTTCAGAATCGGGGTCAGGGTCAAGCGTTCGCCTTCGAGGTCGGGGTCAGGAGTAGCCGAGCAAGAATGTCGGCAATCAAAGTCGGGGTCGCTGGTGTTTGCACTTCGCAAGTCAGACGTCACTCTGTCAGGGAGTTCGCTAGGGTAAAGGACTCGGGATTCTGGAAACTGAAAAGAAGAAAGTGAAGTGAATGACTAGAGAGGGTTTAGTTTAAAAAACAAACCATTTTTGTTAACTCTCGATCCGGTCCCTGTTTTTAGGGAATTTGGGCCATGGACCGAGGACCGGACCAAAAATCAATGGTCCTGGGAGGTGTGGACCGAGGACCAGACAGTGGTCCTGGGAGATGGAATCAAAACTGGACCAAAACTGGAGGTCCAGTCTGGTTCTCGGTCCCCGGTCCGCGGTCCGCAGTCCGGTCCTGCCCACCCCTACGGTCCAAGGTTTTCAGTTCAACTCCACTTCAAAAAAATGAATTCATAATTGAGTTTGTCGATTTCAATTTTTAAAAGTTGTCAAAAAATGAATAAAAATGAAGCTCAACTCGATTTGATTCCGCTCCAAATTTACTCAGTTTTGGTATCTATTTTAATTTCAGGTGAAACCTTATCGGTGTAATCACGCTCCGACTATCTTACACGAGTTTATATGTTGAGTTTGATTTTCCTCTTGCGTTCTTGAAGGTAAAAGCATTTTAAGATAAATGTGTCGAAGTAATTATTTCTTCTTACCAACGAAAATCTTATCTAAAAACTTTGATGTGCTTTGGTTCTATCATGATTTTACTTTTGTAAAATAGAAGATTTGTCCGTATACTGAATCCGGACCCGAATAGCGGTATGTTCTCGCGAAAAAAATGCCAATGAAGGGGTAGGTTGTTACAGACCAGATCAGGCTCAACTCGATCTGTGTTGGCAACCAGTAATCATTTCATCGAGGTATACTATTTCAAGTCTATTTTTTTCCTTTTTTCTGGGTTTCTTCTGTTGTTTCTCCATCTTCAACGACCTGTAATTTGTTCAAGAACACTTTGATTTCATTGGTATTAATGGGCGATAGTCAATATTTTAGTTATCTTGAGAGAAATGGAGGATTCGTCTGATGGCTTCTTGGGTCGTCTTCCTCGTCTACTCAGTTCTGAGAAAATCTGAAATATAAATGTCATTTTTAGGGAGAGAAATCAGGATAGAAAATTGGTAAAAAATGTTGGTGATTTCAGACTCACCATTGGAGAAGGATTGAAGCTGAAATTAGGACCACCGTAGTTGAATTTTCTGGCTCGATCTTTCATAAATGAGTCAGCTTTCTTTTCATTCTAATTTTGTCAATCATATAAATTATTTTTAGTATTGGTTTTAAACTTTCAAGGTGAATAAGAGTAAGACAAAATAAAATAAGTGAAATATTGAATGCTCTATCATTCTCTCCAACCGCTTGAAATTATAAAATTTCAGTGACATTACGTTGTTTGATATTTTAATGCACTAATATATATTTTGTAATGATGATATTTTATTTTTATCAAAAAAAATTATTTTTTATTACATATTTATGTATTGATTTACGAAATATTATAATAATATATTTTTATATAATTTATTATTTTATTTTAGAATAAAGGGCAATTTACACCGTAAACTCGAATAATTGACAAAAACAACTTTAATGTATTTATAATGAGCAATTTACCCATTACCGTTCTATTTTCCGTTAAAATGTCACGTTTTTTTCACATGTCTATTTTTTCTTCCTGAAATGCCCTTGCCCCGTAGTCAGAACCGGAACAGACCGATTCAGTTCACTAATCAGATTTAAAAGATATTCCTCTTCAGTTCACTCTTCTTCTTTCCAATTTCCAGATTCTCAACTCTCACGCGAACCCCAACCTAGAGTCCTTGACGGTCGACTTGCGAAGTGCGAACACTCAACCCCCGGCCACGACCTGCGACCTCGACCCGATTCCCGACATTCCTGCTCAGCTGCTTCTGACCCCAACCTCGACTCCTTGCTCGATTCCCATTCGTGCTCGGCTCTCCTCTGTAAGATTATTCTTAGCTCAACTTCTAGTTAAAATCTTAGCCATTAAAGCTCAGCTTTCTGAAAATAGTCAAATTCAAAAAGACAAAAAACTAATTTTCTCCTTTAATAACTTTGGTCTTGAGTCGTTCCCATATAAACTTTTCTACAGTATCAGAGCCGAACCTAGAAGCTATTTTAGTTATCTATTTCTATTGATTTTTTATCATATTTTTCAATTGCTGCATATCTAGTTCAAATCTTGTTGTTTGTAAAATCTCATTGTGTTGGCTGAATATTGATAACAATTTGCTGAAGTCTATTTTCTGTCCTAGATTTGTTGACAGAATTGCAGCATGTTCCTACTGTATTTTTTATTGTTGGTTGGTAATTTTAATTATGTTTATTCTGTTTGCTTAAATTGTTACATACTTATTTCGTATTCAGCTATTAAATAATCTAAGAATCTGTTACAATTAGTAATAAGTTAAATTTTACTCATCTTTGTTAGAGCGTTTGGTCATTAGTTAGACAGGTTAAATTTCTAATTGATTTGCTGTTATGGAGTAGTTAACCTAGAATTTTACTCAATGCTAGAGATATATGACAGATTACAAGTACTATTTCAAGTTTGTATGTTGTCTATTTGTTTCTTAGCTAAAGGCTACAATGGTGTTTACTTGATTTACATGTTATTTACAGTTTTCTTCACATCAACTTAATATCTAAACACTGATTGTAAAGGTACAACATTTTGAAGATTCTAGTAATGATATGTTACTCATTTGTTTGAGGTTATTATTGTTCATTCTTTTTATCATTATTTTGTTTTCTACTTTTGTTTTGAGCTGTGAAAGTATAGGAGAAAAGGATGAGGAGGTATAGAAATGGATAAATATCAGGCACTCTAGACAGTCAAATTGCCGAAGGCAAAATTTCAATAGATAGTGGAGATTCCATGTTTCAAATTAGATGCTATTGCAACGTAAGAGCAGGAATGCGAACAACATAGACACTAATGAATCATGGACGAAGGTTTCTTACTTGTCCGAAGTGTGAGGTAAATTTTTATTCGTTGTCATAATTGATGTATAAATTTCTACTGTAAATAACAATTGATACTTTTTCAGGGAAGCGTAAGATGATGAAATTTCTTTTCCTAGTACAACGAACCATTAGGAGAGAGACAGAAGAATGTGCTTAATATTTTATAATCTAGACTCGAAGAAGCTGAAACAAGAGTCTCAGATGCTGAATCAATACTCGAACAAACTGCAGGAAGACTCGAACAAGCTAAGTCAAAGAATGCGCAGCTGTAGAGGGATAGATTATGGTTCTTGGTATTATGGGTCTCACTACTGCATTATTGTTGATCAGTTTGTATCAATTGTTTTAATAGACTCGTATGATAATAACTATGTAGTTTGTATCCAAAACATAAACTCAGAAAAAATTCCATCAATTTTAGAATTCATCGGTGCTTTCTGTTTCATTCACTCAATAGAAGAGGAAAATTGGGGGAAGCTCTAAATGTAAAAGCACGGAGCACTCAAGCCGAACACTAAAATCCACCTAATCCAACTATATACAAAATGTAATAATATCCATTTGTATATGCAAATCCAACTATATAGAAAATGTAAAAATATTCGGCTATCCACATCCAACTTCATTCTATAATCACATCCAACTACATATCCATAATCGAACATTATAAAATACATGTTTATAATCCATATCCATAATAAAAACTATATTCATATTCATATCAACATCAAATTCATATTCATATCAACATCAATTCACTTACATTAATTGAAAAAGAGAAAAATATTAATAACTTGGGTTCCAATGCAATATGCAGAAAAACCAAACAAAGTTGATCTTCTTAGTGATGTTGAGGCACTGGCTTCCATGCTAGAATCAATGGTTACTCCTCTACACGTTCTAACATTATGGTTCAGACCTCGACATTTACTACACTTAATAACCTTACGCATCTTGCCCAATTTACTCTGACCTTGAGGTTCATCAACATCTCTCGTTCTCTTCTTTTTTGGCCTCCCAGGTGGTCACTTCACAATCGATGGCTGAAATTCACTCATAGCTGAAGGTGGCCACATGTCTAAGTCATTCATTGGTTGTATGAACTGTGAATATACCGTCAAATATGTCTGCCGATGGTAGCAATAATCAACGTACGGTTCAATGTCTCTTCTCATGAATGAAGTTCATATCATCATTACAAGATCAGCCTGCCTCTGCGAATGTCTGGTGGCACTAAAAACTCATGCATGATGTAAACAATTAATTGTTAACAATAATTACGTACAATGTGATAAATTGAAAAAGAGAAAAAATATTAATAACTTGGGTTCCAATGCAATATGCAGAAAAACCAAACAAAGTTGATCTTCTTAGTGATGTTGAGGCACTGGCTTCCATGCTAGAATCAATGGTTACTCCTCTACACGTTCTAACATTATGGTTCAGACCTCGACTTACTACACATCAAATTCATATTCATATCAACATCAAATTCATATTCATATCAACATCAAATTCATATTCATATCAACATCAAATTCATATTCATATCAACATCAAATTCATATTCATATCAACATCAAATTCATATTCATATCAACATCAAATTCATATTCATATCAACATCAAATTCATATTCATATCAACATCAAATTCATATTCATATCAACATCAAATTCATATTCATATCAACATCAAATTCATATTCATATCAACATCAAATTCATATTCATATCAACATCAAATTCATATTCATATCAACATCAAATTCATATTCATATCAACATCAAATTCATATTCATATCAACATCAAATTCATATTCATATCAACATCAAATTCATATTCATATCAACATCAAATTCATATTCATATCAACATCAAATTCATATTCATATCAACATCAAATTCATATTCATATCAACATCAAATTCATATTCATATCAACATCAAATTCATATTCAGAGGGCATATTGTACTTTTGTGCTCTATTTGTTCATGTCTCTTTCAAATTTTTGTCATTATAGTCGATATTATCATTTCTATCATGGTCACAATCGGCTTATCACGTGTTGGTAAGATGAAGGCGTTGAATGACTAGCTCAGATTGTTCAACGTTAGCTCACACTTCGATCTGTTACTAAAAGCATGTCTACACCAGTGTTTCACATCATACTCCACAAGATATCTATATGTTGCTTCATCGAAGCTCTGTAGCCTCTTCATTTCTTTCGCAAACATTTCACGTGTTGTCGCAGTTGAAGCATTCCACATAATGCCTTTGTAGAGTTTTTCACGAAACTTCTTCTTAAAGTTTGCGTACATATGACGTACGCAAAATCGAACCTCTGCATCTGGTACATGTTTCGAAGTACTGCTTCCAAACCCTGCTTAAAAGATATGTCATATGTTAGTAGGTGAAAGCATATAAACCTTGACAATGATCACATATACTTACTTTTTGTTGATCGAAAATGAATGTCCAGCTTTCACCATGATCAGATCCAATATCCGTCAACAACAACCTGACAAACCATTTCTAAGACTTCTTCGACTCAACATTGACAACAGCCACTGCAACAGGATATATTCCGTCATTTGCATCAACACCGATAGCGGTTAGAAGTTGACCAGGACATGCCCCTTCAAGTGACATCCGTCCAAATTTATTACCGGTCGATATCCGGCTAAAAGGCCTCTCTTATAGGCATCTAAACACATGTAAAGTCGCTTGAATATGAGCTCTGTTTGACCATCAACCCTGTCAATGTTGATAATAAAGGTGCTACCAGGATTGGATCTCAGAACTTCTTCCGCATACGACCCCAGCTGTTTATATTGTACAGTTGAATCCACATTTACAACCCTCTTCCTTGCCCTGATTACTAGGATAGAGTTGATGTTGACATTAAAGTTTTGCCTAACTATGTCAATGATAGATGATATTTTCCACTGAGGCTGGCTTAT
Organism: Begonia masoniana; assembly: GCA_022432975.1. Taxonomy (NCBI): domain Eukaryota; kingdom Viridiplantae; phylum Streptophyta; class Magnoliopsida; order Cucurbitales; family Begoniaceae; genus Begonia; species Begonia masoniana. Next base: position 39,973,160 of record CM039516.1, read on the forward strand.
AAATTGATGCAAATAACGTTCTGCCACCCACTTAGCTGTTGCATGGCGACTCTCCATTGTGCGAACATACTTGTGAACATCATTCAACCTCTTCACTTGAAAAGACTCTTCATTTGTCACTTTTGATGCGTAGAGTCTCCAAGCACAACCTTTCTGACATCTAGCTTCTACTATTCATTTATCATGTTTGGTAAATCTGATGTCAAATCCGTTAACCAAAGCATAATTGGCGATTTTTTTCTTAATTTCGGACAATGAGCTGAATGTGTCTTCCAAACATATTTCTAAAGAGTTGTTGACTGATTCTGCGGTGTTCGCTTCATGCATCGTATCATCAGATTCAACGGTTGAAAGATTGTCATCAGATAAGGAGGCTGAAACATATGGAATTAGAATATGAATTGGATCCCCTACTTCATCAACAGCTGCCTCATCTACATGAGTTGGATCCCCCGCTTCACCAACTTGAGGACCACCATCAAACTCTGATGAATCAGATGACTCATCATTTTTAGCCTCTTCCTGGTCAAATATGTCAATGCCTTCATGGTCTACGTACATATGAATGTGACGTTTGTCATCCAACGCCCCAACCATTTTAAGTACGTCATTATCGGACTTCACTTTTCACAATCCGTTTTCCAATCCTAATGGAGGCTCCACGTAATACAGAGTCTTTCATACTCCAGCTCTGACATTTACAACCATGTCAACAACCACAAAAAAAGACACCTTATCCACATCAATATTTGTCACTACTGCATCATCTCCACTCACGTACTGTAAATTCTTTTTCTTGATGAACTTCCCTCCATAGTGAAAGTCAATTGAAAATGTGTTCATCTTCTTCCCTGCAAGGTTACATAGATTCAATTTGGTTATGCCAGTTTTGGTATTTAAATTCTAAACAACTTAATACACATTTAAACCTTTTAACAAATAGCATTCCAAATGATTGCATAATAAATATGTTTAAAAAAAAACAATTATAAAGTCCGTGAAGAATACAGATGTAAACAATCATAACTATTAAAATAGTAAAGACAAGAAAATTCAAACAATCAGAATAGTAAAGAATAGAAAATTCGTTAAGCTATACGAAAATCGAACCATCAGAATAATAAGAGCAAAAAATTCACCATCAATATCAAAATCAAAGTAAATTTTATCTGAAAAATTAAAAATAGCAAAGTTCAGCAACGAAGTTCAAAAAACCTTAACCTTTCAATGCATTCCAGAACTATTATTGGTTCAGATTTCAAGACCCGAGCTATTAAAGAAGAAAATTAGTTTTTTGTCTCTCTGAATTTGACTACTTTCAGAAAAGCTGAACTTCAATAGCTAAGATTTTAACTAGAAGTTGAGCTAAGACTTACAGAGGAGAGCCGAGTGTGAATGAGAATCGAGCAAGGAGCCAAGGTCAGGGTCGGAAGCAGCCGAGCAGGAACGTCAGGAATCGAGGTCGAGGTCGCGGGTCGTGGCTGGGGTTGGGTGTTCGGACTTCGCAAGTCGGCCGTCGAGGACTCGAGGTCGGGGTACGCCTGAAGGTCGAGAATCTGGAAATTGGAAAGGAGAAGCGTGAATTGAAGAGGAATATCGAAATTAATTTTTTTTTTTTAAATCTGATTAGTGAACTGAACCGGTCCGTTCTGGTTCTGACTCCAGAGCAGGGGCATTTCGGGAAGAAAAAATAGACACGTGAAAAAAGTGACATTTTAACGAAAAATAGGACGGTAATGGTAAATTGCCTATTATCAATACATTAAAGTTGTTTTTGTTTATTATCCGAGTTTACGGTGTAAATTGTCCTTTTCACTTAATTGTAGGGACCAAATTACACTTTGCCCTTTATTTTAGTTCATGAATTTTACTTTAATTGAAAAAAATTTGGCCTCATTACCAATTCATTGTTATTTTAATATATTAATACATTTTGTAATGATTATATTTTATTTTTATCAATTTTATTTTTTATTGCATAGTTATTTATTGATTTAATAAATATTATAATAAAATATTTTGTATAACTTACTATTTTATTATAGGTTATCATCATTTTTATTGTCTTAAAATATAATATAATAATATATTTTAGCTGATTATTTATTTTATTACAAAATTTTAATTTCTACATATTGTGATTGTGAAGACATCAATTGCGAAGACGGCATGTTGGGATCGCAACCAAATGCTTCGCCCGCGGGCAAACAAGGCTATACACCTCGGTCATGTCCAAATCGTCCCGCGAAGTTCCGGCGGGAAGTTTCCAATCGAAGCAGTGAACGAGTTGGGCCAATATTAGACGAACCACAATCAAGCCCAGTTGCATTCCCGGGCAGCTCCGTCGACCCGATCCAAAAGGAATGAGCTGAAAGTCCCTTCCCCTCACGTCTATTTCCCTTCCTGCGAATCTCTCCGGGTTGAACTTCTCCGGGTCTGTCCAAACTGCTGGATCTCTACCGATTGCGAACACGTTGACGATCAGGGTGGAGTTTCGAGGGATGTGGAAGCCATTAACGACGCAGTCATCTGTCGACATGTGAGGCACCAACAATGGCGCTACTGGATGAAGCCTGAAGGTTTCTTTCACTACCATGTTTAGGTAATCCAAGCTTTCTAGGTCTGATTCTTCCACTTTTCTGTCCAACCCGACCACCTTTTCCAGCTCCTCCTGCACTTTCCTCATCGCCGATGGATGCCGGATCAGCTCCGATAATACCCATTCGATCACAGTTGAAGAAGTATCCGATGAAGCCGCAAACATATCCTGAAAATAAAAAATGTTCTGCGAAATCAATGCCCAAACTGGTCACAGTTCATCGGAATTGAACAGATTCTACAATCTTACCAGCATTATGGCTTTGATTTGAGGTCGATCGAGGCGATACTCCGATTCTTCAGATCCCATGAAGCTCAACATAACGTCGACGAAATCCTTGGTTTTCTCTTCGTTCTTTGATTCGATGTGCTCGTCGATTATCTTCTCGAAGAAACTATCGAACACTTTGCTCACCGATTTCATTCGTCGTCTCAATCCCTGAAGATCCAGCGGCGCAATCGGAGGAATATAATCCCCCAAATTAGGTGTTACAACTAATTGCATTACTTCTTCAATCACCGCTTTGAATCCCCTCTCACTGAATTCTTTTTCTTCGTACTTTTTCCCAAACACCATTAAACAGCTCATATCCGAGCTGAGAGAGGCGACCTTGGAGCTCACATCTATGCCGGCGTGGTCTCGCGCAGCCGCTTTGATATCCTGAATCAGAAGCTCCACCTCCTGCTTCCGCATAAATTTGAACGAATTGATTTTCGAATTGCTAAGCAGTTCGAGAGTGCACATTTTCCGAGCGCCGCGCCAGTAGCTGCCGTACTTGCAGTAAGAGATGTTATTCTGACCGTACACGATGAAATGCGCAGCTTCCACATACGGTCTGCTAGCGAAAACCAGGTCGTGAGTTCTGAGGAAAAGCTCCGCCGCTTGAGGAGAAGAAACGACGACCGTAGGGATTAGACCAAGCTTCATGTACATGATTGGACCATACTTCTGCGCCAACCGATGAAGATCTCTGTGAACGTCTTTGCCGAGAAGATGAAGGCTGCCGAGAATCGGAAATCCAGTCGGACCAGGAGGTAAGGGTTTGTTCTTGCCGGCGCCCCTGTTTCTCACTAGCCAGGCATGAAGAAGATAAAAAACTAAAGAAACCGCAACAAGAGATGTCCAAATGGAAACCGCCATGGGAGACAAGGTTCAGAGCTTCTGCAAATGGAGGATCTCTTTCAATATGCTCTGTGCTAATCCTGAGTCCACTTATGGAGATAAATCTTGAGATCCAAACAAAGACGCAGCTGTCAATAATTGGCAACAAGAAACATTATTTAGTATTGGCCTACTCAAACTAATCACTCGTACGACTTCGATTTGACGCATGTCCGTTCAGAAATGACAAACGATTCACTCCTAGTTACCGTTAAACTAAAGTCTAATCCGTCAATTTGAAAAAAATAGTAAAATGTAATTTGACCGTCTAAAATTAGGTGAAATGGACAATTTATACCGTAAATTTGGATAATAGGCAAAAACAACTTTAATGTATTGATAATGGGCAATATGGTCCCTACCGTCATATTTTCTATTAAAATAACACGTTTTCGTCACATGCTTCATTTTACTTTAAAAAATATTCTTCTATTTCTCTCTCATACCTTCGCTCTCTTCCTCGCTCTCTTCTAATCCCTCCATTGTTTCACAGGAGAAAAGCTTTATTACTAAAGAGAACTTCTGTTTTTTTTTGTCGTTTACCTGCAACTGCTCAATAAACATTTAATCTTGTCTTTGAAAAAGTCTAGAAATCACCAATCCAATGGTCGTAATAAAACTCGTAGTAAATGAACCATCAGAAAAACGCAAAAGAAGGCAACTCTTCCCCACACCTGCAAACAAGAAGCAAGAGAGAGATTATGAACAAGAACCTCGCACGAAACCATGATAATTTCTCGCAAATTGCGCAATCCTACAAAGCCACGAGATCATTTCAATTGAGGGAAGAAGAATAAACTCACATATCACTGTCGCCGATCAGGAGTAGCTTTATGAGGTAATCATAATCGGCTCGAGCTCTTGCAGGTGGAGCAGCCAGTTCAGGCTATTCTTCCTCTGCAATGGGCAGCAGGATATTATTTGTCATGAGCAAGAAAACCACTCGCTAACTTACTGGATTACAAGCTACTATTTGAAGTATATGACAGTTCCCTTTCGAACAAGAAAACCACTCGCTAACTTGACAGTTCGAATAGGTTCAGATTCAAAGAGGCGATCACTGAACTGCCAGGAGCAGACTGAAAACCAGAAGAGTTGTCCCATAGAGAAACATCCATATGTGAAACCCCCAAAGCTGGTCTACCGCTAACTGTTTCTATTGCCTGCTTCTTGCTGCTAAATAATTCTGGTGTACTGCCATCTGTGAACCATTGATGGCCACGCTTTGCTTCCATTCTGGAAGAATTATCATACCCCATTTCCCCATCAGTTAAGCACCCAGCATTACTTGGCATCCAAAAGGTTTTGTGCTGGAAAGACTACCACAGCAGCACTTTAAAATATTTTCCAATAACGTGATTATCAAAATACGTACTGTACCAAAAGCAAATAAAAAAACAAAGAAGATGCCATATAAGAATGTTCTTAAAAAATCATCCCAGAAGAAGATAAAACTAAGTTCATTGATTAAGTTAGCCCATCGTCAACAATTTAACAATGTCAAGATGGAAAATATATTTCATCCTACACCTTAAAATAGTAGCTTGTAATCCAGTAAGTTAGCGAGTGGTTTTCTTGCTCATGACAAATAATATCATGCTGCCTGTTGCAGAGGAAGAATAGCCTGAACTGGCTGAATTCGAAGAAACCCAATTCGGTTGTTTACGTAAGTTTTGGAAGCATGGCGAATTTCACAACTTCGCAGCTTAAGGAAATGGCGATACTTCGGTCGACACTTCAACCGACTGGTCGACACTTCTCAGGCTTAACGCCTTTGGGGTCGACACTTGTACACTCCGGTCGACACTCGGTTGCCTCTGTTTTCAATTTGCACAAAGACTTCGATTTGACGCATGTCCGTTCAGAAATGACAAACGATTCACTCCTAGTTACCGTTAAACTAAAGTCTAATCAGTCCATTTGAAAAAATTTCAATCTAAATTGACTCGCAAACCACGAGTTAAATGAACCGAGTCGAGCTAGATCAACGAGCCTAACAAATCAAGTATAACAAACTGAGCGTATATAAATATTTTCAACTTATATTAATATAATATAAATTTTTTTTAAGAAAGTTAAAATTATAATAAATATTAATAACTATATGCTAACGATATTTACTCATATAATTTAAAAATTAATTATATTAAGGTATATAAAATTGAGTGTATTAATAAAAAAATTATCTGAGACTATCCAGTAAAAAAATATCAAATAAATATTATTAAAAATATTTTGACATACAAAAAGAAATTAGAATTTGAAAAAAAATTACTTCAAATTACAAAACAAATTCAATAAAAAGAATCTATAGTCTTCAACATCTATCTTTGTTCACTCCTTAAGAATTTCATCATTTCGTTGATGATCTCTCGTCTTGGCGTCGGTCCAATCTTTGATACAAATTAGCGCCTCCACAAAGTTTGATGCAAGTCTTCCTCTTCGTTCATCATAAACACGTCCACCTACACAAAAAGCATATTTTGATGCTACAGTAGAAGCAAAAGATGTTAGTAGATCACGTGCCATTATAGACAGAATAAGATATATGGTAGAATGTATTTTTTATCAATCTAAAATATCAAAATTCTCATCTTCAAAAAATTGATAACAAGCTTCAAAATAAATATTGAGTTCATTTGTAAAAGTAGAATAATTTTCAGTTTGTAATTTACTCTATATATCATCAATATTATATTGTTAACTAAAACTACCTCCACCACCACCACTACTACTACTTAGATAACTCTCGGTATGTGGAGACCATGAATGATAACGATTAATATTGAAATATTTGTTTCATAAGAAGTATATAAATTAGCAACTCTATTTATTATGTCATCACTAGTAATTAAATGTGCAATACATGAATTTATAGAAATCTTATTGAGCATAAAACAATATTCCTTTTAATTTAAATTTTGAATCCATGATGCATGCATAACAAAAAATAAGAAGAATGTTATACCAATAGATTTTAAATTTGGTTTCTATTTTATTAAGAATATTACTAAATTTATCTACTAATCAATATTTTGCAAAATTACATGTTAAATCTATAAAAATAGGAAAAATAATATTAGAAGTGAGATAATAAATTTCAAAATATTGATTTGTAGTATCATAAAAAGATTTTAAAAAGTCAACAAAGATATTAGCAATATCACAGATAGATTTGTCAAGAGTAATACTTTGCGTCTTATCATTAATAAAAGCACAAATAACTTGCCATTATGATCTAGTATTTTGCAATATCAAATAAGTTGAATTTCACCTATTATCTACGTCAGTTTTTAAGTTTCTTTGTTTAAGTTGGGCAGCTCTAGAAAACTCTTTATATTCTTCTTGTCTCGAATTAGACCCAATAATATAAGAAATTGCAGACATAATTAATTCAATATGAGATGAAATATATACCATACCATCTTTGACAACCAAATTTAAAATATGACACACATCTCATGTGAAAAAGAGAACCACAAATAACATCTAATTGTAAATGATCATTAAATTGAGAAATAACAGCATCATTAGCATTACCATTATCAAAAGTTATGCTAAAAATTCTATCTTTAATAGAATATTCTTGCAATATTGTCATAATAAATCTAAAGATTTGTTGCCATAATGAGGATGAAAGATTAAGATCAGTCATGCGATGTCACAAAGAGTGTTTTATGTGACACCGATAATTAATATAATGATAAACAATTAAAAATTTGTGAAAATTAAAGAGACAAGAGGTTGGTAATGCAGTTCGACAATTCACCTACGTCTGCGGGGCCACGCCCAGAAATAAAAACATTTCACGAGTTCACAAAGTTACAAGATAAACAGACTTAAACAAATAAAGACTCCCTCTTATCTTTGTCGCCGCCATTTCCTAACTTCCCTAATGAAACTGTTTTTGCGAGCTCCCCTCGACTTGAAATCGATCTCTCCCGAAATCTAAATACAACAAGATCCTCTTGTTGTTGATGACTCCTCCTGAAATCCGTCTATGACAAGATCTCATTGCCCACGATCAAAATGACAAGCTCTCCTTGTCGATAAGCAACTCCTCCCGAGTTCCAATGTAGTCTCCTCCCGAGACTGAGCTTCAATGAAGAATAAAGAAGATTGTTTTCTCTGACACCGTCTGTAACACTAGGTCGTTGTCTTCGAACGCAATAAATTAACACACTCGAATAATCGATGAATTCCAAAGCATAAATAGAGTGTGTAAAATAATCATTCAAGAACTGAATGATAAATCACAAACCCATACGCAGAAGCGTGAGAGAGAGAAAGAACGGCGACGGCTTGCCAAATCAAGAAATCTCCTTCCGAGAATAATAAAAAATCCGTTAGTTGCTTCCTTAGAAAATGAAAGCTTAAATATTGATAACTGCCTTATCTGAGGTTTAATCAAATGCCAAAACGAAATTCAAAGCCACAAAGAATAAGGAAATTAAATCTCACTAAATAGATTGAGTGACACCTCGTGTGATATTTTAGGAAAGTATGTCCAATTACTTGAATATGGATCCCGAAGATTTAGGAAAGTATCCCATAATTAATGTGATCTAAAAGCTTGATATATAAATCAACAAATCTTTTTCAAATCTACCTTCCAAAATAAAGTTTTCCAAAAAGCTAATGCCTTTAGATTTTCAACTACTTTTCTTGACCCTCAAGTTTCCTTATTTTTACTTTCACCAATATCTTCTTGATTTCTAATATCCGTCCATTCAATAATTTGAATAGATTATTTCTTGTTTGCCAAGAAATAAACTACCAGCTTTGAAATCAATGGAATAAAATATTATTTTCATAAATGTTATTTGCTAAAAAATTAATGTCAACATATTTACAATATATTTGCATTTACAATCTCCCCTTTTAGCATTTTTTTGGCAAAATTAATACAGTCAATAACTCCCCCTAGATTAACTCCCCCTGAATGGTGGTCACCAATATCATCTTCAAAGATCATCAAAATACTCCCCCTTTTTGCCATAAAAAAACAAAAAAATATATAATGGAAAATCAATCATCATATAAGCTCCACAATCACCATATAAGCACCATAAGGAGATTACCAAATCACGGAAAAAATAATATACAGATGCAAGCAGATTATCCATAGAGGAAATATCCAGAAACAGATAAATTATCCATAGAAGAAATATCCAGAAACCAAGAATAAAAAGAGTTCAACAATATTCAATGAATAGGATCATCTGAAGAAACCAACCCAATTGTAGAATTCAGATCTGGAACATCAACATTCTCTAGAACACTTGCTGGGACACCTTCTGTGATATCAGGTGGAACACCAGATGTACCTGCTGCTTCGGCCATCTTGTCAAGAACAGAAATTTGAATGTTTATAGATTTAGACATATCTACCAAAAATTTAACAGATCGAGCTAAAAGAGCAGAATCGGTTCTTGATTCAAAGATAGGCAGACCTTCTACAAATCCCTCTAAATCATTTATATGTTCCCTCATCCGAAGTTTATAGCTAATTCGGATTTCCTCTTTGTCCACATATAAAACTTCATTCTATCTTATAATAGACAATTGAGAAGATAGAATACCATATATAAGACAGGGAAACAGAAGAGTTAACCTTTCATTTTTCCCATCTTCATGCTTCATAATTTGATCAAAGAAATGTTTTCCAAACTCAAAAGCAATTGAATTTTCAATTTTAAACAACAATGTAGTCATTCCCTTATTCATCCTTGTCCCATGAGATGTAGGTAGCCAGTTCCTTATGGCTATTTTGTGTAGAATTCTGTATTTCACAGTGAGCTGTGAAGTCGGAAAGTCATTTCCATGAGGCTAGATTTGTTTAACACCCCCAGTGACATCGACAATAATTTTGTTATAATCAGGCACAAATTCTTCAGAATCAGACACATTGGTGCACAGATATTCATTAATAACAGAAGAAGAAAATGTAGTGTCCCTAATACTGTACCCAATTTCCCGTACATATATATTTATTATTATTATTTTTATCCTAATAACTTTAACTGCATTTAAACGGAATTTAAAGTGGAAACCATATTTGTAAAATGTCCAAACCTATATTTGAAAACCATTTAGTAAGGACTTAAAACAATTATTAAACTTTAAAATAATTAAAACAATTTAATTAAAACTTAAAATAATTGATTTAAAACACTAAAATCGATCACAGGGGCAAAAAGGGAGTTTCGCTTTCAATATACAGGGGCGATCAGTCGCCCATAAAGGGGGCGACTGACCGCCATCAGCGATTTGCAACAGGCGAATGTTCGCCTGTTGCATATCACCTGTGGCGATTGATCGCCACACCCTCTGGATTTCTCCAGAGGGAGGCGACTCGATCGCCACGCTTGGCGACTGCTCGCCAAGCGTTCTGCCTTCCCCCTCCCATTCACTTCATCCTTCCTCTTTCATTCCTTTTCTCCTGCACCAATTACACACACATCACAATTCAATATCTCCTTAACACTTCATTACCCACAAACACAACATTCATCATAAGAACTTAGCCCTATCAAAACCGAACATTCACACGTGCTCGTAACCTCATCCAAAACTGACTCAAAACGTATTTAAAACGAAGTACAGTTCCCTGAAAATGAACTGCGTGGATATGTTTAAAACTGTACAATTCCTCCTATTAAAATCATCCAGCAATTCCATAAAAACTTTACAAAAACAGTTTACAAAATAGATTTCCGAAAACGTTTAAAACCTATCAACTAACAGAACCAAGCATCCTAAAATTTATATACAACCATCAGCCCAAAACATCCCAAAAACCCCAAAACCTATACATACTTCCCCACGGGTCGGGTCAAGCATCGACTGCGCCAGCACACCACCGCAGGCCATCCTCCGTCAACGGCCTCATTCCTCAGGTGGAGGGATCTCATCCTCACCTGCCTCAATGTCACCTACACCATACAGACATCTATGAGATAAAAATCTCAGTAAGCTCTAGTAAATGCAGATGCGTGCAGATGCGTATGTCATTCATAAAACATGCAGATAACAGATTCAGATTCAGATTCATGCAGATACAGATTCAGCAGATTCAGATTCAGATTCAGATTCAGATTCAGATTCAGATTCAGATTCAGATTCAGATTCAGATTCAGATTCAGATCATTAGGTCGCAGACAGAATGTCACCGAGGTCTAAACCACCTCGCCGTGACCAGATAACAGATTCAGATTCAGATTCAGATTCAGATTCAGATTCAGATTCAGATTCAGATTCAGATTCAGATTCAGATTCAGATTCAGATTCAGATTCAGATTCAGATTCAGATTCAGATTCAGATTCAGATTCAGATTCAGATTCAGATTCAGATTCAGATTCAGATTCAGATTCAGATTCAGATTCAGATTCAGATTCAGATTCAGATTCAGATTCAGATTCAGATTCAGATTCAGATTCAGATTCAGATTCAGATTCAGATTCAGATTCAGATTCAGATTCAGATTCAGATTCAGATTCAGATTCAGATTCAGATTCAGATTCAGATTCAGATTCAGATTCAGATTCAGATTCAGATTCAGATTCAGATGTAGGCCAATCGGCCAGAGAAGATCACGAAACTTACCCCGTGTCCAAAGCAGCTCAAGCTCCGTCCACGAGCGTTGTTTGTCCTGAGGCAAACATAATATCGAAGTTAAAACGAGTTTAAGACTATCGATCGTCCAGATTCAGATTCAGATTCAGATTCAGATTCAGATTCAGATTCAGATTCAGATTCAGATTCAGATTCAGATTCAGATTCAGATTCAGATTCAGATTCAGATTCAGATTCAGATTCAGATTCAGATTCAGATTCAGATTCAGATTCAGATTCAGATTCAGATTCAGATTCAGATTCAGATTCAGATTCAGATTCAGATTCAGATTCAGATTCAGATTCAGATTCAGATTCAGATTCAGATTCAGATTCAGATTCAGATTCAGATTCAGATTCAGATTCAGATTCAGATTCAGATTCAGATTCAGATTCAGATTCAGATTCAGATTCAGATTCAGATTCAGATTCAGATTCAGATTCAGATTCAGATTCAGATTCAGATTCAGATTCAGATTCAGATTCAGATTCAGATTCAGATTCAGATTCAGATTCAGATTCAGATTCAGATTCAGATTCAGATTCAGATTCAGATTCAGATTCAGATTCAGATTCAGATTCAGATTCAGACCAGATAACAGATTACGTAGATTCATTTCGTTCGTTCTCTTAACAGATGCTTTAACAGACGTGATGTATGAGCAGTCAAATGCGTAAAGTAAACAACCAGCATGTGTACCATCAAGACGATAAACAAACATAGTCTATAAACGACCAACCTAACTACCCAACCAACAACAAATTTAAACAAACGCATTACCAAAACTCCTCGAGACGACTTCGACGTACGGTGTAGGCCAATCGGCCAGAGAAGATCACGAAAACTTACCCCGTGTCCAAAGCAGCTCAAGCTCCGTCCACGAGCGTTGTTTGTCTGAGGCAAAACTAATATCGAAGATCGTCCAAATTTACAAAACCTTAACTAAGGAACCTCCTAAAGTTCTAATCCAATTTATTGAGCTATTTATTCGAGCAAATTACGCTCGGCACCACAATTCCTAATTTACGAGTTTTCCCTAAATTCTCGAAATTTCGCAAATTATAGCATTTTTCCTAAATCTACTAGATTAGTCCAATAACGTCCAATATATCTTTTATATCCTTAAACACGATAAACTTATTAATTACGAACCTTAAATCTCGATTTTTAATCGAAACCCTAAACGAACCCTAATTGGTTTAACTCTACGAAACTCGGAATTTAACGCTCTAAAACTTTAGAATCATACCTAGAGCGTCGATTGGAGGAGAAAACGCGAAGAAAACGGAACGATTGGAGGACGAACGGAGGTCGGAACGTTGAAGTGGCCGTGAGGGAGGAAGAGAGAAAGCTCTCTGGTTTTCTTCACGCAACAGGGGAGAAGTGAAGAAGAAATAGATTTAGGTTAATTTATAATATTGATTTGAAAATTACTAAAATGCCCTTAGCACTTATTTCTATTTGTTTCGTCCTTCGTTTCGTTAATCGGCTAGCGATTTGGCTTCTTCAAATTTCCTTATTTCACCAATAAGTCCAACTTATTATTTGAGACTTATTAAAACTGTCCGTTTGCAATTCGGACCTCGTTTACTATTTTTACTAAAACGTCATTCATATTACGAGAAACGTAATTTCTCGAAATATAACGTTATCACTCCGAAAATTTTCGTAAATTCCTTAAAATTCTCATTAATCGTTAGGATTGTAATAAAACTCTCTTTTCGCAAAACGGACTTGATTTGACATATTTACGAAAAATGCCATTATACATTAAAATAATAATATCTAGAAAAGCTGGGTATTACAGAAAATCTAAAGATATGTCCCCTGACATATATTTGACCATAACTTGGATGAGAAGAATTTTTCACATTGGAATCCAAATTGCAATAGAATTCTTGAATAACTTTCAAAACAAAGAGATTTATGTCTCTAGAAGTTTTTCCCAGGCCTAAACTCATAAGATGATATATTATAGCTTCACATTGAGTAAAATCTCCTTCATGAATTTTTCTTTCAGGCCAAATATTTTGTGACGACCCCCAACCCGGTCGGGGACGAGGAGCCATCACTCCGGGACATTCCAAAACGGGGATTATTTTTTTTTGTACATTATACTTTTAAAACATTGACAGAGAGAGAATTCTCTGGAGTTGAAAGCAAAACAGGTTTCGATAATGGATAGCAGAAGGAACCGAAATGCAGGAAGACAGGGACATTAAAGAGAACTTAAACTGGAGAATAAGTGAGCAGAAATATAAATGGACCGGACCGAAAAAGGTAAGGCAAAAGATGTATTTAAAACGGGGCGGGAAGAATAATTAAACTGGGCGGAAGACTGGCGGAAGATGCATTTGCAAAGACAGAAGTAGGGATGACGTCAGTCGGTAGACGTTGAGTAAAACTGGGTAGAAGGTAAAAGCTATCGGTGGATGCAGATACGACAAAATAGGTGACATCACCGGAAGATGCAGACATTAAATGTAATCGGCAGGAGAAGAAAACAGTGGATGACGTCATCGGAAGAGGAGATGACGTCAGACGGTAGATGCACACATTAAACGAAATCGGAATATGTGATGATGTCATCGGAAGATGTGATGACCTCATCGGCAGATAAAGGCAGTAAACGTAATCGGCAGAAGAAAAGCTATGGTGACGTCATCGGAAGAGGAGATGATGTCATCGGAAGATAAAGTTAAACTGAGAGACAGATGAAACCGGCAGAAGTAACTAAGATTGATGAAATCAACTGTTCACCGGTGGATGAGATAAGACAAAATGTGAACAGTGACTATCGGTGGATGCATTAAACGTGATCGGAAGATGCAGTTTAAAAGGGGCAGAATTTGACAACTTTTGACAGAAAAACATATAGACAGAGAGCTTAAAGAACAGAAAACATGAAAGTCTCAGATTCTCAAACCAATTCAAAACATGGTTCTCGAGCACAACAGAAGGCATACAGGTTTCAGACCTTCATTACAAATGACAGATCTCAAGAAAACAAATTGCATGGATAGCTCTAAAATTCGAGACCATCCATGTATGACATGAAAAGGGAGAACTCAAGCAGTTCCAGAATGTTTTCAAAACATTTCACAGGAAACAACTATCAACTGTCAATAGAGATTTAAAACTCGATCATTAGAACTTATACATTATATATATATGTCCAACAGAATTTCCTACAGAGTTTTTAAAACAAAACACAGGACCTCAACAGAGTTTTAAAACAAACACACCAGAAGTTCAGGAGAGTTTACAGATATGAACATTACTTAAAAGACTAAGACTTAAACCTCGGGACAGAAAATTGTGTCTGACTGCAGCAACCACCCCCGAGAGCTCGAGCCACCAGCCACCTATTCATCAGATTGAGGCACAAAGTCCTCACGTTCGGGTTCAGTACCTACATCAGAGAGTTCACCTATGAGTCTAAAACTCAGTAAGAACATAATACAGATGCAGTGATGTAAAATGCTATGCATGCGGTTTTCAGAATACAGTGACAGAACATTTCATTACGTTTCAGTGGCAGAGGGGTATAAGTGGGGCTTATAGGGGAACTGGCGAACAGGGGGTGCACTATCAGGCACGGTGCACTATCAGGCACATACAGTAATACAGAACAGAACAGGAAACAAATCTAGGGCCAGTCCCCGTCCCGCACTTAACCGATATATTACAGACAGTCAGATTTTATCTTTCTTAGTTTCAAACCGTGTACGAAAAATAGTTTTACATGAACTTTCAGTAAAACGTGTATGCATGAACTTTCACAGTGCTTAACTTGAAACAACAGTTAACAGAATAATACAACAGAATCTAGAGAGAAAACAGATAACTCAGAACTTAACTCTAACTTTCTCTATCTGAAACCTCCCGACAGAAGAAAAACCTAGAGTCTCCGTGATGTAGGGCCTTAAGGGCCAACCTACGGATATGAACTTACCTGTCTGCTGCGGTGTAAGATGATCGAATGTCCCTGGAACGCTCGGATCTGTAGTACGCATGTAAAGGAATTAAACAGCTGCAAATGCTAACTAATAAGTTGGTAAGATATGCAGCAGACTCTACTCAATCCTTCAGAACACAGTCTATCGTGTTTTTATCCAAAACAGTAAGTTTATTCCATATTATCGAAATCTTTAACTCCAACAAGAACTCACATTATAACCTATTCAACTTGATAACTTTCGTGGATGGTTACCTTTGTTGGAAGAAACAGAAGAAAAACTGGGAAAGCAAAGTGTTGGTATTTTGTCACAATCGCCAGAAAGAAAGAACAGGGAGTAGTGGGAAGAAACAGATGAGAAGTGAGGGTTTCACGTAGGAGGAAGAACTTAGCTTCTTCACCAAGTCGCCAGATGTCACTCAACCATTGGCAATCTCCCACCAACCTTAATTTCTCCCCAATTTGCCCTTCCATGCATTTCAAACTTAGTGTTTTGTTAGTTACACATTAGTTAGGTTCTCCCCACACTAAATGCCCCAAAATTTACAATGAAATTGTTATCGTATTTATGGCAATTTAAATCCACACAATAATTCAACAGATTATTACATGGCTAAAATGCCGGGTGTTACATATTTCTTTTTGAAAAACTTGTCCAACGGCTAGCATGAAACTTGGATTTGAAATCCTCAACAGAACATTGATCATAAGACTTACTTATATTAGTGCTTGACTCCCCCTGAATTGTCGATTTGGAGCAAGTAGAGCTTTTTAGAGTTGCACTTTTGTTTAACTTCTATCTTTTGGACTTAGTGGTTTTGATGGGACTTGTCTTTGGCGTCTTAACTAAAACAGGCTTTTGAGCTTTGGGAACTGAGGGCTTTTGAGCTTTGCGAACCGAGGGCTTTGAAGATTCTCTCTTGGAATACGGCCGAAGGTTCCTGATCAATTTCTTTAAAGGTGCCTTAACAGCTTCGTCCTCATAATCAATATCAAGTTCGATCACTGCTTCTTTGGTCCAGGAGCTATCAGAAGAGATTTCCTTTTCGATTCTCGACCTTTTTCCTTTTGATACGTGATTGATTCTGGTCCTGTCAGGAGCCTTAGGAGGCACTGCACTTGTTTTAAATTTATCCCCAGTTGATTTTTGAAACTTCCTTTTGATGCCCGAAGAGTCTACCTGTCGAATAGGAATAGTATCCTCTGCGATTTTTGAAGTTTCCCCTTTGAAAGCAAGAAGATTTGTCGATGGTGATAGTAAAGAGTATATCACCATTGCCGTTTCTGAACTCGACAAATTTTCTGTGACAGGCACTGGGACATTGCCTGTAAAGTAGTCTTCAGAAACCTCTTCAAGAATAACCATTGTGAAGGCAAACAAGAGAAAGCTCTAAATTTCGAAATGGAGAAGAAGAAGAATAGTGATATGAAAACCCTTTGATTTAAATTTGTCAATCAAATCACATAAAGATACTCTGATTCCCAAGATAATATAAATCCTAGTTTTGTAGGATATTTTTAGAAAATAAATCCGAAAATCCTCATCATTTCCATAAAACACAACATATACTCAATCTCTCATGAATACTAGAAAAATAAATCCAGATCTTTGTAAGATAGGAAATAAACTCAATAGAATAGTATAATGATGCATCAATCTTCACCAAACATAAACTTCCAATTTTTATAGAGATAGCAGAATTTCATATGTCACACACAGTGTTGTTCCATAGAACAACATATGATCACTTTCTGCAGAGAGTAATACACAATAGATTGTCCAAAATTAAAAAAAAAAAAAAAACGCCTAAAGCCAGTGGCGATTTTTTTTATTATTAAATAAATTAAATCAAGGAACAACTTACATAATACAGAGACCTAGGGCAGACCTCAGCTATTCAAACCTTACACCATCCAACGTTTTGGTGAAAATATCAGCAACTTGTTTTTCAGTCACCATATGCTCCAAAGTAATAATTTTGTCTTCCACAAGAGATCGAATAAAATGATATCGGATGTCAATATGCTTGGTCTGAGAATGCTGGACGTGATTTTTGAAAATATTGATAGCGCTCAAGTTATCACAATAAAGTGTCATGACATCTTGTGTAACACCGTAGTCTTTCATCATTTGTTTCATCTAGAGAAGCTAAGTACAACTGTTACCTGTTACAATATATTCTGCCTCGGCAATTGACAGAGAAATAGAGTTTTGTTTCTTGCTAAACCATGACACCAAGTTATGTCCCACATAAAAACATCCACCAGAAGTGCTTTTTCGATCATCAGAACTATCGGCCCAGTCAGCATCACAATAACAAACCAGATTTGCATTTGAGTCAAATGAATACCATATACCATAGTCAGTTGTTCCGCTAACATATTTGAGCATTCTCTTTACTGACACTAGGTGTGACTCCCACGGATTTACTTGAAATTGAGCGCATAAACCCAAGCTGTAACAAATATCTGATCGGTTAGCAGTTAGATATAAGAGACTTCCAATCATACTTCTATATAAACGTGGATCAATAGCAATTCCCTTTTCATCTTTGGAGAGTTTCTCGTGTGTCCCAATCGGTGTTTTACTAGGTCGTGCATTTTCTAGGTTAAACCTTTTCAATAAATTTTTGGCATATTTGGCTTGAAAAATAAAAATGCTATTCTTTTCTTGCTGAATTTGGAGTCCAAGAAAATAATTGAGTTCTTCTACCATACTCATCTCGAATTCTCCCGTCATTTGAGCTACAAATTCATCCACCATCACCTATGACACTGAGTCAAACACTATGTCATCAACATAAATTTGAGCGAGTAAAAAATGACCTTTGTCATGGCGATCGAAAAGGGTTTTATCTACTCCCCCTTGCTCATATCCCTTGGTTAATAAATATTGTGTGAGTCATTCATACCACGCACAAGGGGCTTGTTTAAGCCCATATAACGCCTTCTTCAATTTATAGACATACTCGGGATGATTAGGGTCTTCAAAATCCTTTGGTTGAGCAACATATACTTATTTATTGAGAAAACCGTTCAAAAACGCATTCTTCACATCCATTTGATACAACTTGAATTGCATAACACAAGCAATAGCCAATAAAAGACGAATGGATTCAAGACGAGCAACCAGTGCAAATGTTTTATCAAAATCAATTCATTAAATCTGTGAGTACCCTTGAGCAACTAACCGAGCTTTATTGCGAGTGATGTTTCCATGCTCATCGCTCTTGTTCTTGTATATCCACTTAATACCAATAACATTAACATCGGGAGGACACGGTACTAAGTCCCAAACTTGATTTCGGGTAAATTGACTGAGTTCTTTTTGCATAGATCCTATCCAGTATTCATCTATGACACGGTGGCCCTAGAAAAGAAACCGTGTAAACCCATAAAATATAAGCAAAGTGCTCGGTTGTTGATGTGTTGCACAAAACCGAGGAGAAAGGGAAGAAAATGGAGATGAAAATGTAACCAAAATGAAAAGGTGATTGTATGTGATGTTGGCCGAGAATGATAGGGGAAAGAAGAGCATAAAATGGTAAAGAAAATGGTGTTACCTTTGGCAGACCCAGGAGCTATCTAACGTTTGCTCTCGGGTGCATGTTTTCCCGTGGGAAAACAACCACTGTTAGGCCTAGGTTTTCTTGTCCTCCAACCTTTTAAACTCTCAATGAGAGAGGTGAGGGAATGATAAGAATTCACCTAGCAACCTTAGAGCTAGGGGAATAATGAAGGGCTACCCACTTGATTGAAAAATCGAGGAAACCCGTAGGTCATCTAACACTTCGGTTAGGGAAATAGAGTGTAACGCCCCGGGTTTTCTGAACCCAGTTCGCTACTCATAACCCGAATATAACTAAGAACTTTGGACTAAATTTAAAATTTCGCTCAAAAGTTAAAATTTGACATTTTCTAAAACCTCGTAATATTTTAAAAAGCTAGCAGCGAAAATCATTTAAGCACAATAGAGTTAAACAAAACTATATAAAAAGAAATGTTTGAACAATCGGTTGGAATATTAAGAAACAATCGGCCAAAGGAAGTAAGGGTTTAAACCGTGCAATACTTAAAAAGTCACAGAAGTCAAACATATCTACCGCCGAGCAAAGTCAACGGAAGAGGCTGAAACAGGAACCAGAAGGCTTCCCTGGTGACAAAGCGACAAAACTTTGGCTTCATCATCCGGTCACTAAACGACAAACACTTCTACATCCACCGGTGACGTCAGCCATCAACCGGTCACAAAACGACAAAACACTTCCTACATCCATCGGTGACGTCAGCCATCATCCGATCGACTTTAACATACATCCACCGGTGACGTCAGCCGGATGATTCATTCATCCGATCGACTTTAACTTACATCCACCGGTGACGTCAGCCGGATGATTTCCTTCATCCGATCGACTTTAACATACATCCACCGGTGACGTCAGCTGGATGATTCATTCATCCGATCGACTTTAACTTACATCCACCGGTGACGTCAGCCGGATGATTTCCTTAATCCGAAATAACCTGACCCTAAATAGCATATGAATTCCAACAAGTGACCATTTAAAACCAACGTTTGTACTCTGAACCTATAAAATCCCAAACCAACAAATTGTAATAAAATCAAGTCGGATTTTTCATAACAGGGGACAACTCAGACATTCTAGACCCTTCAGAAAGGTTATACACTGACAACATTAAAATCACGTTTCCCTTGACAGAGAAGAAAATCCCAAGGATATAAAACATCAAATAGCTACTGTCATTAAATCCTGAATACTCATCAAATAACCACTTAACCACTGAAACTTCACCTACAGACAAATGTTAAACCGCCTCATCAGGACACCAAAGCGCGGCATGAATGTGCTTCAACAGCTTCACCTAATCTTTAGTAAATTCAGAGAACTCTCCAGTGGTTACCTCAGCACCTACATCACAAAACTCATCTATTAGCCTAATGCTAAATAAGTGAAGCATTATGAAATGAAATGCTGAAACGCTAAAACATAAATTCCTAAACATTCAGTTTCTATTTTCTCGTCTCAGTTCTATTCACGTTCATTCATAACTGATCTGATCCCTTGTTTCCCTTGGGAGTGGGATCAATCCTCCCAATGTTATACATCCTCTACTCGATTAAGGGGCGGATGAATTTCCTTAATAGCTGATCTGATCCCTCAATTCCCTTGGGAGTGGGATCAATTCTCCCAATGTAATAAATCCACTACATCAATTAAGGGGCAGATTAATTCCCTTAATAGCTATCACAACACGTTCTGTTCATGCCTTGCCATAACATTTCATGTAAATTCATTTTCGTATTTCTTCAAAAACATGATGCATGACATAAAGAAAACACTCAAACATGCATAAACCTACGGTTTTGTGATGTAGGCCCGAAGGCGCACACATTACTTCACTTACCTGGATTCCCCGAGAGTTCCTGGTTATGAGCTACTTCGAGATTCTGTTCACCTAAATCACAAACAGAGCATTAAACTTCATTTCCAAACTATCTAGAAACCTAAGGAGCTAGTTTGGCATTTTTGTTTATCTATCATTCCCGATTCCATACTATACCCCAAACGAAATCCCGAATTCACAGCATTTCCAAAAATGCATACATTGAAATCCTTTAGTTACCTAGGCACTAAAACGGCAAGCGGTTGAATCAAAACTCACCTTGGTTGGATGAAATCGAAGGGAAAATCGCCTAGAGGGAGTCTGCTGAAGAGCTGTTGGCCGAGAGAAAAAGATAATCAGAACGGTGGCGGCTACAGTGCATTTAACCCCAAATTCTCTTTCCTTAAATACGTTATCCACTTTTAATTTCTATTTACCCTTTTGCCCTTGAATAGACTTTAACTAACCTAATCACCTTTTTCTTCTAATTCTTCATAAAATTAGCACACCATAGTTTGATAAATTAAATTTGGTTTAATGGGACCGGGTGCTACATAGAGATTGCATAAATTTTGACTAAAAGTCTCTACAAACACCAATGTTATACCTTAAATAGAAAACCTAGGGTGGATGATTAGGGTTTGGCAAAGGAATGAGAGGATTTGAGCCATTGGATTGAAGGAGCAATCGGCGGCCGTGAGGCATTATCCGCACGTGCCAATTCGACGGATCAAATGCAGCCCGCACGCGCGCCATTCAGCGGTGAGGGAGCAGATCCGTGCGCGCCTCATCCGACTGTTGATGATGTCTGCGTGCGTCAATCTGACGCCCCACGCTAGCCGCCCGTGTGCGCATATCCAACGGCGTTGATGGAGACCCACACCCTTCTTGATCCATGGTCGAGCTTTTGCCATGTCATTGATCCTTTGGAGCACACCTTCAGTTGTACCTGCAAAGTTCATACCTTAAATTGGAGCTCCCCTTTGGGTCAAGTTTTCATTTGAGTCCATATTGTTGAAATAGCCAATCCAAAATTGTGCAAAGTTTTTCCTCTTTTGTTGGTTGATTCTTCAATCCATCAAACCACTATCATTCATCTAGTCCTAACCATTCAATCTAATGCATGATGCAATATAAATAGTTCATACAAGAAGACTAGAGTTTGCCACAAAAGTTTAAAACAAAATTACAATTTTAGGGGCCGAGAAGACAAATTTCCATTGGGCCAATTGATGAGTCCATCTGAGTGTTCCAAGTGAAGTTGTGCAAGAGCTGATCCATATCTTCCGAATTAGGTTCCCATGTGATGTTACCAATAAGATCAACTCTTGCAAGAAAAGCAAACTCATTAGTAAAAAGGTTAAGTAAATTACGGGACTTAGTTTGCGATTTTGTAATGGGGCTCCTGGGCATGTCAATCTAGTAATGCTTCTTTCACATTTTTGGGCTCGATAGTTGACGTAAAACAGGCCATTTGAATCATTTCACGATAATTTACTCTTGGCTTGTCTTTGGTTCGTATACCATCATTCATACCTCCAATAACCTCATCTGCAGGATGATTCTTCTGAATATGTGTGGATGGTTGTCTGTTCTGTGAGATAGTCACCTCCACTTTATCAATTGTCTTAGTCTGATCCGTGACACCGCTTAAGACACCATCTGTGATACCGGTTGAAACACTAGTGCCTTTATTATTTGAAATCTGGTTTACATCTTCTTTTGGAGCATATGTTGTTTCCAGATAGTCGTCTATTTGCACATTTGCAGATTCTATGATAGTTCAAGTTTGTTTGTTGTAGACTCGATAAGCACGGCTATTAGTAGCATAACCGAGAAATATAGCCTTATCACTCTTATGATCAAGTTTTCCCCTGTGTTCCCTGTCATTCAACACATAGTAAATACTTCCAAATTGATGAAAATAATTAAGATTTGGAGTCTTACCTTTCCATATCTCATAGGGTGTCATAGAAGTTTTTCCTCAGAGATACACCCGATTTATGGTATAACAGAAAATATTCATAGCTTCAGCCCAGAATTTTTTAGGAACATCCCTTTCATGTAACATTACGTGAGTCATTTCTACCAATGTACGATTCTTTCTTTCAACGACTTCGTTTTTGCTGAGGAGTCTTAGATGCCGAGAATTCGTGAGCAATCCCCAGTTGTTTACAGAAATCCGAGAATTCAGAATTTTCAAACTCTCTCCATGGTCACTTCAGATGCGAATAATCTTTATGATGACACAATCTTTTTCATGTTGGATTCGAGTACACATTGATTTAAAAACTTTGAAAGTATCGGACTTTTCTCTAAGAAACTACACTCATGTGTAGCGTGAGAAATCATCAACAGTAACGAAGACATACCGTTTTCCTCCAATACTTTCAACAGGCATTGGGGACATTAGATCCATGTGGAGCAATTCAAGCACACGGATAATTCTAGATGACTGTGATATCGGGTGTGACACCTTGGTTTGCTTTCCAATTTGACATGGTCCACATAATTTGTCTTCATCAAACTTTAATATGGGAATTCCTCGGACAACACATTTTGAAACAATCTTTTCCAGCATTCTGAAATTTACATGTCCCAACTTTCTATGCCATAGAATAGTGTCTTCCATACTCGATCAAAAACAGGTAGATGAGGAAGAAACGAGATAGCAATTGTCTGAAGATCTAACTCCTTCTATAACACACCCATACTCGATCGAAAACAGGTAGATGAGGAAGAAATGAGATAGCAATTGTCTGAAGATCTAACTCCTTCTATAACACACTTGTTGTTTTGATCGAACACCACACATTTTTCACGTGTGAATTGCACATTCAGATCATGATCGCACAGCTGACTAATACTGATTAGATTAGATTTTAGACCATCCACCAGAAGAACATTACTCAACTTTGGTAGACTATGAACAGTGTTCTCATTCCAATGACATGAGTTGAGACACCGTTGCCAAAAGTTACTTTTCTCACGCTTTCCGGTACGATGTCCTTCAAATATTTCTCTTCACCTGTCATATGCCTAGAACACCCGCTATCAAAATACCAAGCATCCACTACGATTGTCTTTAGTGAAAGATGAGTAACATTACACTTCAAATTTACTTTTTCACTCATTTTTTATGAGGAAATCTGTAAGAAAAAGCATTTCTAACAGTACCTAGTTATAGGTCAGCAAGATAGGTGAAGCATTTAGGGCAAATATGACCACGACGATTGCAATAATGACACACAGAAATAAATTTGTTACCTTTACTGCTGGAAACGTGATAGGAGTCACAAGAATTTGATTTTCTGACAGTTCTTAGAGTTTTTTTTGCAACTTGCTTTCCCTTGTAATCAAATCCCTTGGCTGACACTAGCTGTGACACCGAGCTTTCCCTACGAATTTCAATATAGAGCGATTTTCCTTCACTACTACAGTTTGTGAAACTGAACTTTCTCCCCAATCCAGACTAATTTACACTTGATTTGTTGATGTTTAAAATATCATCCAGTTTAGAAGAACCCGAATTTAACATTTTGACATTTTTCTTCATGAGACCTATTTCATTAGTCAGAACATTAACTTCTTACTGACTCGTTCTCAGTTTGGTTTCCAAATCATCAACAACATTTTGATGATTGTTCATCTCATCCCTCAAATCTCTAATCTAAATGTGTAGATGCTGATTTACTTTAACAAGTTCAGTCAATTCTCATGAAGAAACTTGTATTCACCAATAAGATCTTCTTCTGTGACCACTTCTTCATCTTCATCACTACTAGTGGATAAATTGTCTGTGACACCGTGTATAACACTACCATTCTCTTTATGTTCTATTTTAATAAGTGTCACGTGGTTGCTCTGAAATTTGTCTTTCTTTTCTGACTCATCCTCACTCCAAGTCGCGTTCAGAGAGTTCTTTTTCTTCAAGATATTAACACATTCTGCTTGTATATGCCCAAAACCTTCTGCAACGACCTCAAAATTTAATTTGAATTTTTCCCCAATTTGAAAAACCTAAAACTTTTCCCAAATTGATGTGCAAATTAGGTTAAATTGGATCGTTATAAAACCCTAATTTTCTTAATTCAAAATCATTGGAAATAATAAAAATTATTAATAAGCGGAAACCTTGAAATTAATATCAATAAATATCACATTAAATGCTAAATAAATATTAAATAAAACTTCATTCATAAAATCTTTTAAAAATAATAGCGTACTTAATAAAAATCTAACAGTTGATGTTATTTCAACTTAAAACAAAATAAATTTAAATGCAACTAATTATAAAATATCTTTTTAAATCGATATAAAAGCATAACTTTAAATTTTTATTCAAAACCGACGACAACATCCTCCTCTGTATGCTAGCCTGCCTTTGGAGGATTCTCGATCACAGCTAGTTCTTACTCAGATAAAAACTCACCTACATCACAAAATTAAAACTATGAGAAAAACTCAGTAAACAAAAATATGTGCAAGTGTCAACATTTACTTTTTCCTGAATTCTGTCTTATCAGTTACATTCTGGTTAGAACTTGTTCCAACACTCGGTCAAACATCACCTCTAGTTAGAACTTGTTCCAACCTTCGGTCAAATATCTCCTCTAGTTAGAACTTGTTCTAACTTTCGGTCAAACATCCCCTCTAGTTAGAACTTGTTCCAACCTTCGGTCAAATATCTCCTCTAGTTAGAACTTGTTCCAACCTTCGGTCAAATATCTCCTCTAGTTAGAACTTGTTCCAACCTTCGGTCAAATATCTCCTCTAGTTAGAACTTGTTCCAACCTTCGGTCAAATATCTCCTCTAGTTAGAACTTGTTCCAACCTTCGGTCAAATATCTCCTCTAGTTAGAACTTGTTCCAACCTTCGGTCAAATATCTCCTCTAGTTAGAACTTGTTCCAACCTTCGGTCAAATATCTCCTCTAGTTAGAACTTGTTCCAACCTTCGGTCAAATATCTCCTCTAGTTAGAACTTGTTCCAACCTTCGGTCAAATATCTCCTCTAGTTAGAACTTGTTCCAACCTTCGGTCAAATATCTCCTCTAGTTAGAACTTGTTCCAACCTTCGGTCAAATATCTCCTCTAGTTAGAACTTGTTCCAACCTTCGGTCAAATATCTCCTCTAGTTAGAACTTGTTCCAACCTTCGGTCAAATATCTCCTCTAGTTAGAACTTGTTCCAACCTTCGGTCAAATATCTCCTCTAGTTAGAACTTGTTCCAACCTTCGGTCAAATATCTCCTCTAGTTAGAACTTGTTCCAACCTTCGGTCAAATATCTCCTCTAGTTAGAACTTGTTCCAACCTTCGGTCAAATATCTCCTCTAGTTAGAACTTGTTCCAACCTTCGGTCAAATATCTCCTCTAGTTAGAACTTGTTCCAACCTTCGGTCAAATATCTCCTCTAGTTAGAACTTGTTCCAACCTTCGGTCAAATATCTCCTCTAGTTAGAACTTGTTCCAACCTTCGGTCAAATATCTCCTCTAGTTAGAACTTGTTCCAACCTTCGGTCAAATATCTCCTCTAGTTAGAACTTGTTCCAACCTTCGGTCAAATATCTCCTCTAGTTAGAACTTGTTCCAACCTTCGGTCAAATATCTCCTCTAGTTAGAACTTGTTCCAACCTTCGGTCAAATATCTCCTCTAGTTAGAACTTGTTCCAACCTTCGGTCAAATATCTCCTCTAGTTAGAACTTGTTCCAACCTTCGGTCAAATATCTCCTCTAGTTAGAACTTGTTCCAACCTTCGGTCAAATATCTCCTCTAGTTAGAACTTGTTCCAACCTTCGGTCAAATATCTCCTCTAGTTAGAACTTGTTCCAACCTTCGGTCAAATATCTCCTCTAGTTAGAACTTGTTCCAACCTTCGGTCAAATATCTCCTCTAGTTAGAACTTGTTCCAACCTTCGGTCAAATATCTCCTCTAGTTAGAACTTGTTCCAACCTTCGGTCAAATATCTCCTCTAGTTAGAACTTGTTCCAACCTTCGGTCAAATATCTCCTCTAGTTAGAACTTGTTCCAACCTTCGGTCAAATATCTCCTCTAGTTAGAACTTGTTCTAACTTTCGGTCAAACATCCCCTCTAGTTAGAACTTGTGCCAACTGTCGGTCAAATATCGCGTTTAGTTAGAATTTAACACCCGGTTCTTTACGGGATTTTATTATTTTAATATAAAATGACATTTTAAGAGTTGTAACGCTAAATTACGAGAATTACGTTTCTCGTAATATAATGGACGCTTTAATAAAAATAGTAAACGAGGTCCATTTTGCGAACGGACAGTTTTAATAAGGCCCAGATAATAAGTTAGAGTTATCGGTGAAATAAGGAAATTTGGAGAAACCGAATCGTTAGTTAAATAACGAAACAAATGACGAAACAAATAGAAAATAAGTGTAACGCCCCCCGAACCCACCCTGGCTCGGAGCGCTACTTTGCTAACCAAACCCGCGTTTAAAACATAGTTTAAAAATCATTTTCGTAAACTTTACGACTTGTTTTTGGGTTTTTCGAACCCTCAAAATTTATTGGAAAATGGGCCCAAAATACGTTTAAAATACGTTGAAAAATGTCTGGTCAAAACATTGTAGAAATAGGAGAATTTTAAATTTTTTCAAAAAAACTGCCCAAAGGGGCGCTGGGCGCGCGCGCGCCCGCCTGCGTGCTGGGCGCGCCCCGTGCGTGCCAGCCGCGATCGATCACGGTTTTAGCCCAATCGATCGGGCACGCTCGGGCCATTTTCACCCAACAACCTCCCGACCACGATCGGTCGCGCCCCGGGCCCGATCGATCGGGCCGGCTCGGGTTTTCTCGACCCAAAACACCCTAAAAATTTCCATTTAACCCCCTTTGACCTTTCCCCACTATTTCTCACATTTTGCTATCCCGAACACCTCCAAAAATCACGAAACTTTAACTATACATCCCTGACACTTAAATCTTCAAATCCCGTAAGAAATTTAGAAAACCGACTTCAAACGAATATTTAAAAAATAGCTAACTAAAACCCGACGTCGTTTGTTTTAAAAGCAAAACTGACGGCATAACGCCTAAATCCTTTAAACCCAAAACCTGCAATTTAAAACCCGAGAATATATATAATTTAAATTCCCAAATTACCACCACCATTACTCAACAACCCATCGAAGCGAAGTCTTTATAAAAACAACGTATCAAAACATATAACACAACTAATATCTCTAACAAATCTCCCCATCACCAACCAAATACATCAAAAATACCAAAATAGCCATCACTCACAACTCCCCGAAGACCATGATCGAGACGCCCCGACAACTGCCCGCACCGGCATGCCCTGTTCATCACCAACTGCGCTTCAATCCTAGCTTTCCTTTGGCCCTCACCTGTACTCCCGTTTACACCTACACCACGGAACACAAAACATAAGCCTAATGCTTAGTAAGTAGGGAATAATGCATATGACAAACATAATGCAACACAACCCCTAACACATGAAGTTTCTACTCGCTCAGTTGCTCTTGTTTCGTTTGCTTTTCGTTGTTCATTCACATAACCGAAGCTCATCACACATGCTAACACCGCACCTTAACTCGACTAGGCAACTCACATGGAGTCCCTCGCAGGTGTCCAACTCACACAAAGTCCCCCGCAAGTGCTACCCTAACGCGACTAGGCGACTCCACTGGAGTCCCTCGCAGGTGTCACTCTAACGCGACTGGGCGACTCTACCAAAGTCCCTCGCAGGTACCACCTTAACGCGACTGGACAACTCCCGTGGAGTTACCCGCAGATGCTACCCTAACGCGACTAGGCGACTCAACTACAGTCCCTCGCAGGTACCACCTTAACGCGACTGGACAACTCCCATGGAGTTACCCGCAGGTGCTACCCTAACGCGACTAGGCGACTCAACTACAGTCCCTCGTAGGTACCACCTTAACGCGACTGGACAACTCCCATGGAGTTACCCGCAGGTGCTACCCTAACGCGACTAGGCGACTCAACTACAGTCCCTCGCAGGTACCACCTTAACGCGACTGGACAACTCCCATGGAGTTACCCGCAGGTGCTACCCTAACGCGACTAGGCGACTCAACTACAGTCCCTCGCAGGTACCACCTTAACGCGACTAGGCGACTCAACTACAGTCCCTCGCAGGTACCACCTTAACGCGACTAGGCGACTCAACTACAGTCCCTCGCAGGTACCACCTTAACGCGACTAGGCGACTCAACTACAGTCCCTCGCAGGTACCACCTTAACGCGACTGGACAACTCCCATGGAGTTACCTGCAGGTGCTACCCTAACGCGACTAGGCGACTCAACTACAGTCCCTCGCAGGTGCCACCTTAACGCGACTGGACAACTCCCATGGAGTTACCCGCAGGTGCTACCCTAACGCGACTAGGCGACTCAACTACAGTCCCTCGCAGGTACCACCTTAACGCGACTAGGCGACTCAACTACAGTCCCTCGCAGGTACCACCTTAACGCGACTGGACAACTCCCATGGAGTTACCCGCAGGTGCTACCCTAACGCGACTGGACAACTCCCATGGAGTTACCCGCAGGTGCTACCCTAACGCGACTAGGCGACTCAACTACAGTCCCTCGCAGGTACCACCTTAACGCGACTAGGCGACTCAACTACAGTCCCTCGCAGGTACCACCTTAACGCGACTGGACAACTCCCATGGAGTTACCCGCAGGTGCTACCCTAACGCGACTAGGCGACTCAACTACAGTCCCTCGCAGGTACCACCTTAACGCGACTAGGCGACTCAACTACAGTCCCTCGCAGGTACCACCTTAACGCGACTGGACAACTCCCATGGAGTTACCCGCAGGTGCTACCCTAACGCGACTAGGCGACTCAACTACAGTCCCTCGCAGGTACCACCTTAACGCGACTGGACAACTCCCATGGAGTTACCCGCAGGTGCTACCCTAACGCGACTAGGCGACTCAACTACAGTCCCTCGCAGGTACCACCTTAACGCGACTGGACAACTCCCATGGAGTTACCCGCAGGTGCTACCCTAACGCGACTAGGCGACTCAACTACAGTCCCTCGCAGGTACCACCTTAACGCGACTGGACAACTCCCATGGAGTTACCCGCAGGTGCTACCCTAACGCGACTAGGCGACTCAACTACAGTCCCTCGCAGGTACCACCTTAACGCGACTAGGCGACTCAACTACAGTCCCTCGCAGGTACCACCTTAACGCGACTAGGCGACTCAACTACAGTCCCTCGCAGGTACCACCTTAACGCGACTGGACAACTCCCATGGAGTTACCCGCAGGTGCTACCCTAACGCGACTAGGCGACTCAACTACAGTCCCTCGCAGGTACCACCTTAACGCGACTGGACAACTCCCATGGAGTTACCCGCAGGTGCTACCCTAACGCGACTAGGCGACTCAACTACAGTCCCTCGCAGGTACCACCATGCCACTCAGAAACCCCTCAACAGATTCGGCCAACTTTCTCTCCAAAACCGGTTTTCACACACTTTCATCAATTTCTAATCAAACTCCTTAACCAGTCTAAACTAAGTCATTCAACAATTAAATGATCAAATTAGGAAGGAAAACCAACATTGAAACTCCATTTTCGGACTTCACATTCTAGGGTTTCCAAACCCTTATTAAACCCACCCAAAATCCTCCAAAAACCCATAAAAACTAACCATTAATGTATACAACTAAAAACCCCACTAAAACTAACCTTAAAACCTTGAAGAACCTTGATGGAATGAAGCTTGGAAGAGCTCCAATGGCTGCCGTCGATGGAGGGAGGAGAAGAAGAAGACAAGTGCTTCACTTTACCCATTTTTCCTTCTTTTATATAACCATTTCTTTTTCTTTATTTAATTCATTTAATAACCTATTAAAATTACACAAATGCCCTCCCATACACTTCAACGTGGCTGCCATCTCTTCTCCCTCAATTTCCATTCAATTATTCCATTTGACTTCCCCTTTGCATTTTCAACAAAAGTTTCCATTGGTTGTTAAGGTTTTGACTTTTCAAACAATTTTCAACCAATCACTTAATAAGTTTGACTTGTCAAACTCTCTCCCTCACTTTTTACTCCAACAATTCCATCCAACGTGAATCAACATTTAAGTCCCACTTTTCATTCACAATTTTAGTTAAAATTTGATTGGTTATGACTTTGACTTTTCTTCAACCATTCACTTTTATTTTAACTTGTCAACATTCATTTCTTGCATTATTTCTCATTCCCTTTATCCTTTAACAATAAGCTCTCATTACAGGAAATTCTCGGGTGTTACAATAAGTTATGAGGGCAAAAGGGTAATTTGTCAAGTCAAATTTATTAAAAACAAAGTTCTTTCTTTCTTCTCCAGCACTCTCAACGCGAATTCTTCTCTGTATTCTCCAGGGCGATTTCTGTTCTTCCTCCTCACGGCGACCTTCAACTTCGGGCGGTTCCTCCTCAAAGCTTTGACTCGTTCCACACGTTTTCTCCTCTTTTCATAACCCTAGGTAAGAATCTATGATTTTGGAGCGTTAGATTTCGGTTTCGCGGAGTTAAATAATTAGGGTTTCCTTTAGGGTTTTGTGAAAAACGTGATTTAGGGTTTGAAATCGATAAGTGTACTGTATTTATGAATATAATGGACGTATTGGTGGATATTGGACGAAGTTAGTAGAATTATTGATGAATATTAAAGTTTTGGTTGGATTGGAAAACTTAGAAACTCCATTAATGGAGGTTTTGATAAGTTGAGCGTGAAATGCTCAACGAAATGCCTCAATGAAGTATTTTAGAGTTTTAGGAAATTTCTTTAGTTAAGGTTTCGTTTATTTGGACGTTTAATGGTTTAAACGCGTTTTAACGATGATTGCTATGAATTTGCCTTAGGTAAACAACGCTCGTGGACGGAGCTTAAATTTGCAACGGACGCGAGGTAAGTTCTCGTGACTTACTATGGCCGATTGGCCTACACCGTACGTCGAAGTTTTGTCGAGGAACATTGGTGATTCGTTTGTTTAAATGCTTTGGTTAGGTAGTTAGAATTAGTTCTTTTATAGGTTATGCTTTTATTGTCTCGATGGTATGTACGATGTATGTTTACTTTAAGCACGTAATTGTTCATGCATCATGGTTTTCAATTATGCATAGAAAATGAATTTCCGCACTACGTTTTCATGAAAAGAGATGTGGCCCGAAAAGGGGCTATTGATCTATTGTGAAGGCCGAGAGGGGCTTGTCACAATACCACATCGCCTAAAACAAAATGAATCTACGTAATCTGTTATCTGGTCATGCGAGGTGGGGCTCAGGCACGACTGTATACAGATGTGAGCATGTACCCCCCCCCCCCCCCCCCCCCCCCCGCGCTAGGTAGAAAGGGTTGTCCGACCGCCGGATGTGCCCTCTCCATTTAGCAGGCTGAGATCTCGATAATATTCTATCTGCGACGTAATAATAAGAAAATATTGCATGATTTCTGAACCTCATATACACATCATGCATTTGCATTTACGAAACTTGCTTAGTCTTTAGCTCATAGTTGTCTGTATGGTGTATGTGAACTTGATACAGGTGAGGACGAGATCCCTCCACCCGAGGAATGATCAGTTGAAAAAAGATGGCCCGTGGGAGTGTGTTGTACAGTCGGTGCGCTTTTGACCCGTGGGGACGTATGTAAATGTACTGATGTTTTGAACAGATAGAAACATAGGAAAGTTGTATAGATATAACATTTTAGGATGTTGGTATCTGGATAGTTGATAGGTAAATGTATTGATGTTTTGAACGTTTTGGTAAACCGTTTTTATAAAGCGTTTTGTTAAGTTTGTTAATTTGAATGATATGGAACTGCTTGGAATTTTCTTTTAAACAGGAAGAATTGTTTAGGTTTTAAATGGATCCACGCAGTTCGTTTTTACGAAATTTTACTATGTTTTCAAATACGTTTTAGGATATACTTCGGGTAGTTTATTTGGGGAATTATGAAAGTGAGGAATGAGGAAGTGGAAATTGCTAAGTGTGCAGGGGAAAATAATGAGAAAAGGGAGAAGTATGCTCTCTGGAATTTTCGGATTCCAGAGAGCATGCCGATCGATCGCCTAAGGAGGTGATCGATCGGCAGGAAGAGTCGGCACTCTTTGAAAATCAAGAGAGTGTGCTGATTGATCTCCCAAAGGGGCAATCGATTGGATGGTGATCGATCGCTATCAATCGGCTATTTGTGGGGCGATCGATATCCCCCATGATTTACAACACAGCTGATCGATCGGCTGAAATGGCCGATCAGAATGCCCATTCTGCCCCTTTCGTTCTGTGCCTTTAAGATTTTAATTATTTTAATTGTTTTTGCAAGTTGTTTTAAGTTTTATCAAATGGTTTTAAGATAATTTTCAACGCTCTAGACCTCGACTTAATGAATCAACGTTATTAAGCTCACTTAAGGTTACAAAAATTTAAATTTGTACAGTAAAATTAGGAACAGTGTAAGGGTCGCTACATAAAACTTGTTCCAAACATCACCTCTAGTTAGAACTTGTTCTAACCGTCGGTCAAATATCACATCTAGTTAGAACTTGTTCCAACCATCACCTCTAGTTAAAACTTGTTCCAACCGTCGGTCAAATATCACATACCTTTCGTCAATTCCATCGTTTTCATACACACACAAATGTCCTATCAAATTTTATCTTTTTAAACAATTTTATGTCAATGTCTAGATATGCGTACTCAAATATCAGAAATATAAAACAAAACTGTAATAAAATAATATAGATTTTGTGATATAGGGCCATAGCCAAAACGTTAAAAAACGTGATACTTTCACTTACCTGGATTCTGAGTAATCAGGGAATAGGATTTTAAATTATTTTTCCCAAGTGTTGAATAAATCTTCTTTGCCCTAAAAAAATTAGAGTTATTTAAACTTCTTTGTTTATCCCCAAAATAATCTTTTTTAAAAAAAACAATTATGACAGAAATTCTTTACCAATAAAATCCAAGCGTTGGATTTTCAGATCGATTTGGGGCGTCTTTAATGATCAAAAATATTTGGTTGAACAAAGTTTAGATTTTGGGCTGATTTGGTCAACTAGGCTGGTTCAGGGTCGTCAGAACCGGTTCGGTTTTGCTGGTTCGGTTCACAGTTGCCCAGTTCGGTTCAGAGTAAAAATTTTGAACTGTCTTCTTCCTTATCGCTGTGTTCTGCCAAGTGAGTATATGGGATACATAGAGAGAGAGAGAGAGAGAGAGAGAGAGAGAGAGAGAGAGACAGAACGAGAGGGAGTGCTCTACATACGTCGAGGGCAGTTGTCGAAGGAGGCTGCGAGGATTTCTACCGCGCAGAAAGAATTCGGCCGAGAGAGGAAGTTCGTCGGAGGAACGCTTGGCATTGAAGCTATGATTCTACTTCCCAAAGGATTCCGACCGGGTTTGAGTGGTTATGGTGGTCGGAGCTAGGGCGAGGCAATTTCCAGCGATGTGAGAATTTATTTGACTTCTCTGGTTTCTCCCTGGTTTTCAGAACGGGAGGAAATTTTTCTTGTGTGATTTTCCTTTCACATATCGGCTTGATTTGTAAGGTTAGAAACTTCAATTCTTTCCTTATTGATGGTTAGATTCGTTAGCCGATTTAGGAAAATATTTTCTTTAGTGATTATTGTCCAACTTTCACAGAATACAGCTTGAATCTAGGAATGAATATGCTTCAGGTTGTGATTCACCAAAATTAGGCTGTTAATTGGAAATAAATTTTCTGATTTTGTGTTAAAAATTCTAGACTAATTTATGAAATTAGGGTTTTGTTGCCTAAATTGGGGATTTTCGTGATTAGGGTTTGGTTCTTTTCCGTAAGTGTGATTAGGAAATGAATTTGATTCCTTAATTTGGGATTAAAATATTGGTATGTTACACCTCTACACTCTCTGCACTGAATGTCTTTGTTCCTGAATAGTTGATCAGACACATGAGTTTCTTTCTTGTGCTTCTTGTTGCTTGAAGAACCATTTTTTAGGTTAGTGACATTGGGCTTGACACCGCGAGTATTTCTTTCAAATCTCTTCATAACTCTGCTAAAATTCTTTGATAGCAGGGCTAGAGATTCCTCCAAATCATCTTCATTATGCTCGATGAAGTTCTGTATCTCAGTTTTTAGAGCCACTCCTTTTACATTCTTTGTTTCCGTGTCTCCTTTAATATTCATCTCGAAGGTTCTAAGAGATCCCATCAATTCTTCTAGCTTCATTTTAGAGACATCTTTGACTTCTTCTATAACAGTGACTTTATAGGCAAATCGTTGTGGCAAAGACCGTAGAGTTTTTTTTACAAGTTTTTCTTCAGAAAACATCTCACCGAGAGCAAACGCTTCATTTGCTATGTCCTATAGTTTGGCATTGAACTCACCAATACTCTCATCTTCATGCATCTTCAGATTCTCAAATCTAGTAGTTAGCATTTGCATCTTGGACAGTTTTACAGTTGATGTTCCTTCATAGGTGGTCTGAATAATCTCTCATGCCCTTTTAGCTGACTCGCATGTGGAGATGAGTCTGAACTGAATAGGATCAACACCATTGAATATAGCATTGAGAGCCTTTGAATTGCTATGTGCCAAAGCATCTTCATTTACTGGCCAATTTTCTTCAGGTCTGGAGAATGTGATACCTTCTGCATCAATATCCATAGGGTGATTCCATCATGTTAAAATAGATCTTCAGGGCTTCTCATTAATAGCTTTAATAAATGCTTTCATCCTCACCTTCCAATAAGCATAGTTACTTTCATCTAATAGAGGTGGCCGCATTGTCGAGCCTCCTTCTTTCATAGAGTCCATCGCACACGAACTATGATCTTGTCCTGCGGATCCCGCTTAAGAAACAGAAATGGCTCGCTCTGATACCAATTGAAAGATTAAGATCAGTTATACAATGTCACATAGAGTGTTTTGTGTGACATCGATAATTAATGCAATGATGGACAATTAAAAATATGCATAAATTAAAGAGACAAGAGGTTGGTAACGTAGTTCGGCAATTCACCTATGTCTGTGGGGCCACGCCTAGATATAAAAACATTTCACGAGTTCACAAAGTTACAAGACAAACGGACTTAAACAAATAAAGACTACCTCTTATCTTTGTCACCGCCACTTTCTAACTTCCCTAATGAAACTGTTTTTGCGAGCTCTTCTCGACTTGAGATCGATCTCTTCTGAACTCTAAATACAACAAGATCCCCCCTTGTTGTTTATTACTCCTCTCGAAATCCGTGTATAGCAAGATTCCTCTTGCCCACGATCAAAATGACAAGCTCCCCTTGTCGATAAACAGAACTCCTCCCGAGTTCCAATGCAGCCTCCTCCTGAGACTGAGCTTCTATAAAGAATAAAAAAGATTGCTTCCTCTGACACCGTCTATAACACCAGGTCGTTGTCTTCGGACGCAATAAATTAACACACTCGAATAATCGATTAATTTCAAAGCATAAACAGAGTGCGTAAAATAATCATTCAAGAACTGAATGATCAATCACAAACCCATAAGCAGAAACGTGAGGGAGAGAAAGAACGGCGACGGCTTGCCAAATCAAGAAATCTCCTTCCGAGAATAATAAAGAATTCTTCAGTCGCTTCCTTAGAAAACGAAAGCTTAAATATGATTGATAACTGTCTTATCTGAGGTTTAATCAAAGACCACAACGAAATTCAAAGCCGCAAAGAATAAGGAAACCAAATCTCACTAAATCAATTGAGTGACACCTCGTGTGATATTTTAGGAAAGTACCGCCAACTACTTGGATATGGATCCCAAAGATTTAGGAAAGTATCCCATAATTAATATGATCTAAAGGCTTGATATAAATCAACAAATCTTTTTCAAATCGACCTTCCAAAACAAAGTTTTCCAAAATGCTAATGCCTCTAGATTTTCAACTAGTTTCTTTGATCCTCAAGTTTCCTTATTTTTACTTTCATAAATATTTTTTTGATTTCCAATATCCGTTCATTCAATAATTTGAATAGATTATTTTCTGATTACCAAGACATAAACCACCACTTTTGAAATCTATAGAATAAAATATTATTTTCATAAATGTTACTTGCGAAAAAATTAATGGCAACATATTTGCAATATATTTACATTTACAAAGGATATTCACAATTACGAAATCCTAATTTTTTTTTTATTTAATTGTCAAGATTCATCAATAAAATGAGATGTTACAACTATACAACCAACAACATTACGTGCACTCCATAAATCAAAAGTGATGCAAATAGACATTGAATGAGCATTTGAAAAAAATATAATTAATTTATTTTTTATATTCCTAAATATTTTAAAAATATCATTTCTGCTAGTACTTATAGGGACACGTTTAAAACTAGGAGTAACATATTCTTTTATAAATTTTTCAAACACTTCACTATCGGTGAATGATAAGAACAACTTAAATTGTGTTACAAGTTTTGTTATTTCTTCACCTATTCTATTTTGTGAATATGTAGGAGAGATGCATGAATAGAATGTGGTTATGCTTGGGAGTTAATGGGCAGATGGCACGCGTAAATCTTTTTTGGGAGTTAATGGGGAGATGGCACATGTAAATCTATTTTTTTATATGGTTTCTAATAGCATTCCATTTGGGTTTTTCTTTCCATTGAAGTCGTCTTTTTCTGTTTTCTTCTTCATTTCCACCCTGCTTAAATGGCTTTTACTGCCTCCCATTTTTGTTTTTCTTTGACTTGTGTGGCTTCACCTCCCACCGTTCGCTATCTTTTTTCTCTCCCTAAATTTTGTGGGGAACTCTCTCTCTCTCTCACAGTTAGATGAACTCATTGACTGTAACGCCTGGTTCTTTTTCGGGTTTTAGATTTTTAGTTATGCAATGGCATTTTCGTAAATATGCCAAATTAAGCCCGTTTTGCAAATGAAAAGTTTTATTGGAACCCTATAAATAAATTGGAGTATCTGGAGAAATGAGGGAATTTTTGAAAATATAACGCCGATTTTACGAGATTTTGGTATTTCTCGTAATATAGGGGTATTTTAGTAAATATAGCAAACTAAGCCCGTTTTATGAACGGAGAGCTTTATTAGAATCCTTATGATTTATAGGGATTTTTAAAAAAAATAAGGAAATTTTGGGAATTCAAATCGATGGTATAACGCCAAAGTTCCGTTTATAACTCTATAGCGTTTTAATACGTAAAAATAGTAAATAAAGTCCGTTTGACGAACGAAAAGTTTTGTTAGAGCCCTAGTAATAAATCAAAATTATTGGTGAAATAAAGAAATTTGGAGAGACCGAAACGATAGACTAATTAACGAATTAAACAAAGAGTTAATAGAAAGGGCAAAATAGTAATTGTCAATTAAAAATTTAATAAAAGCACAAAAAGAACTCTCCCTCGCCCACTCACGATTTCACTTCTCCAGAGAGCAAAGCTCTCTCATTCTGGCAACCCTTCTCCTTCGCCGTTCTCCCAACGCCGACGTCCGTTCTTCCTCTGATCAACGCCGCTCCTTCACATTTCCTTCTCCAATCAACATTTTAGGTAATAATCTATGCTCTTGGACGATTGATTCTCGATTTCTAAGGTTTAAACGGTTAGGGTTCGTTTAGGGTTTTCGCTGAAATAGTCGGGTTATACTAAAAATCGTTAAGGTTACCACGATTGAGGCTTTTGATCGAAGAATTAGAGTTTTTATTGAAGGAGGTGTGAGTTTGATGGATTTAGGTTAAAATTTGAAATTGGAAAACTTGAAGAACTCCATTAATGGAAGCTTAGTTATTCTTGAGCGCGAATTGCTCGATGAAATGTCCGAGTGAAGTAAATTAGAATTTTAGGAAATTTTCTTTAGTTAGAAGTTTCGTTAGTTTACGAAATTTCATGGTTTAGGCTCGATTTTAACAAAGGACGTTGTGAAATTTTCTAGGTGAACAAAGCCCGCAGACGGAGCTCGGTGCGCTAAGGACGACAGGTAAGTTCTCGTGACTTACTATGGCCGATTGGCCTACACCATAAGTCGAGTTTTGATGTTGAGGATTATTTGGTGATATTTATGTTTATATGCTTTGGTTGGGTAGTTTAGGGTTAGTTGTTTTATAGGTTGTGTTTGTATTGTTTTGATGGTACGCACGATGTATGTTTATGTTACGCTTTTACTGTCATGCATCATCGTTTTACAAATGTCATGAAAAATGGATTTATGCATAGATTTCACGAAAGGAAATGAAATGTGATGACTTAAAGAGACGACAAAAATGAGACTGCTAAGACAACTAAACTGAGACGACTGAATGATGAATGAACTGAAATGAGACTGAAATGAGACGACTGAAATGAGACGACTGAAATGAGACGACTGAAATGAGACGACTGAAATGAGACGACTGAAATGAGACGACTGAAATGAGACGACTGAAATGAGACGACTGAAATGAGACGACTGAAATGAGACGACTGAAATGAGACGACTGAAATGAGACGACTGAAATGAGACGACTGAAATGAGACGACTGAAATGAGACGACTGAAATGAGACGACTGAAATGAGACGACTGAAATGAGACGACTGAAATGAGACGACTGAAATGAGACGACTGAAATGAGACGACTGAAATGAGACGACTGAAATGAGACGACTGAAATGAGACGACTGAAATGAGACGACTGAAATGAGACGACTGAAATGAGACGACTGAAATGAGACGACTGAAATGAGACGACTGAAATGAGACGACTGAAATGAGACGACTGAAATGAGACGACTGAAATGAGACGACTGAAATGAGACGACTGAAATGAGACGACTGAAATGAGACGACTGAAATGAGACGACTGAAATGAGACGACTGAAATGAGACGACTGAAATGAGACGACTGAAATGAGACGACTGAAATGAGACGACTGAAATGAGACGACTGAAATGAGACGACTGAAATGAGACGACTGAAATGAGACGACTGAAATGAGACGACTGAAATGAGACGACTGAAATGAGACGACTGAAATGAGACGACTGAAATGAGACGACTGAAATGAGACGACTGAAATGAGACGACTGAAATGAGACGACTGAAATGAGACGACTGAAATGAGACGACTGAAATGAGACGACTGAAATGAGACGACTGAAATGAGACGACTGAAATGAGACGACTGAAATGAGACGACTGAAATGAGACGACTGAAATGAGACGACTGAAATGAGACGACTGAAATGAGACGACTGAAATGAGACGACTGAAATGAGACGACTGAAATGAGACGACTGAAATGAGACGACTGAAATGAGACGACTGAAATGAGACGACTGAAATGAGACGACTGAAATGTGACTACTAACACGAACTGATAAATGAAATGAATGTACGAAAGTTTATGAAAATTGCATATACATGTTCATGCATTGTCACTTACGTAGAACTTACTGAGATTTATCTCATAGGTGTCTTTATGGTGTAGGTGAACTCGAATCAAGTGAGGAAGACATTCCTCCACTCGATGAACACGCAGGTTGAAAAAGGGTGCCCGTGGGAGTGCGCTGTGCAGTCGAGGCGATTTTGACCCGTGGGGATGTATGTAAGTATTTTTGGGATATGTTAATTAGAAATGATCAATGATTGTATAAGGAGAATTAGATGGGTTGAAGGGTGACTCGTTAGGAAATGTATATGTTTTGATGTTTTGGAAACCCATTTTATAAACTGCTTTTGAAAAGTATTTTATTAACGATATATTGAACTGCTTGGTGATTTTAAACTCGTAGGGATTATTCGGTTTTCAAACGGATCCATGCAGTTCGTCTTTATGAAGTTCCACTAGGTTTTTATTATGTTTTGAGTAGGTTTGGTGGCTGAGGAATTAAAGAATGAATGAGGTTATGAGTGATTTATGATGAAGTGTTTAAGTGTGTTTAGGTGTAGTTGAAGTGAGAAAAGGAAAGGAGAAAAGAATTGTGATATATGTGTAAAGGATGAAGGATGCAGGGAGAGAAGAAGGCAGACCCTCTGGACTTAAAAA
The DNA here is from genome assembly GCA_022432975.1 of Begonia masoniana. Lineage (NCBI taxonomy): Eukaryota > Viridiplantae > Streptophyta > Magnoliopsida > Cucurbitales > Begoniaceae > Begonia > Begonia masoniana. The sequence continues at coordinate 40,013,928 of CM039516.1, forward strand.
TCCAGAGGGTTCGCCGATCGATCGCTAGGGAGGGCGATCGATCGGCACCCCTGCTGGCCAATGCGTTCTGGAAACAGAACGCTGGCCGATCGATCGGCCATTGATGGGGCGATCGATCGCCTACAGAGGGGGCGATTGATCACCTATGTTAATCGCTGATCGGGCGAATTCGCCCCTTTCCAATTGTTTTCCATAGCTTTATTTTATTATATGTAAATATCATTTTCTTCGCTGATCGGGCGAATTCGCCCCTTTCCAATTGTTTTCCATAGCTTTATTTTATTATATGTAAATATCATTTTCTTAAAATGATTTTCACGCAATTTCAACGACTTAGACTTCGATTTAAAGTTATTAAAGTCAAAATTTTACTTAATGGTTTAAAAAGAAAAATCTTACGGGAATTTTAAAGGTAGAACCCTAGGGACGTTACATTGACTTCTGTGTAACTATAATTAACTGATAATTGTAATTCTTTATAATTTTTTAGCATGTCATACTACAAGATTTTCCAAGGAGCTATGGAAGACTCTCTCTAATTCTCTACTATATTTTAATGGATCATGAGAGTCTACCTTGTCGATACTAAAACTACTAGCAGAGATACACAATCTTATACTCTTTGAGAGATATTCAATTAAACGGTTCATTAGTAAAGTTTTCATAATAACTTAATACAACTTGTAATAAGATAAATCTGAGCAGTCTTCTATTCAAAATAAATAATATTGTAATAGCAAAACCGAGACTTCACATTAATGAAATGAATTATCCTAGAATCTCGATCATAACAGAGAGTCTGTCAAGATCTAAAGGGATGTAGTGATAAAACGAGGAACGACCAAATCCAAAATAAATTGAACTGTCTAACCCTTGACAATAAACAATTAATAAGTGGCAAAAGACTTAAAGAAATTACAAGTTATGATCTTGTTTGTGACAGCCTCAAACCCGATCGGGCCGAGGAGCCATCACTCTGGACGTTTAACAGGAAAACGGGACATATTTTTTTTTTGTTTAAACAGAAAACAGACGGGACTTTTAAAACAACCCTTAAAACTTTACAGCTAGAGAAAACCTTCTCAGGATTTAAAGATAAAACGGTAAAACAGTTAAACCAGACTGCAGAATGAATTACATAAGGAAATAGAATACTTGGAACATTTTAAAAAAAAAGGGCTGGGTGGACGACGGCCATGCAGACGAAACATGATAAAAATACATGCAGTGAAAATAAACAAAAAGAAAAATTTACTGTTCACCGGTGGATGTGAACTACAAACAGAAATTTACTATTCACAGGTGGATGTGAATAAGAAAGTGAACAGTGGCAGCGGTGGATGTGAATAAACAAAAGAGAACGGTGGATGTGAACTACAAACAGAAATTTACTATTCACAGGTGGATGTGAATAAGACAAAAGTGAACAGTGGCAGCGGTGGATGCGTACTATTCACAGGTGGATGTGAATAAGACAAGGACCAGTACAGGGTGAATGAAGTGAACAGTGGCAGCGGTGGATGTGAATAAGACAAAAGTGAACAGTGGCAGCGGTGGATGCGTACTATTCACAGTGGATGTGAATAAGACAAAAGTGAACAGTGGCAGCGGTGGATGTGAACTACAAACAGAAATTTACTATTCACAGGTGGATGTGAATAAGACAAAAGTGAACAGTGGCAGCGGTGGATGTGAATAAGACAAAAGTGAACAGTGGCAGCGGTGGATGTGAACTACAAACAGAAATTTACTATTCACAGTGGATGTGAACTACAAACAGAAATTTACTATTCACAGGTGGATGTGAATAAGACAAAAGTGAACAGTGGCAGCGGTGGATGCGTACTATTCACAGGTGGATGTGAATAAGACAAAAGTGAACAGTGGCAGCGGTGGATGTGAATAAGACAAAAGTGAACAGTGGCAGCGGTGGATGTGAACTACAAACAGAAATTTACTATTCACAGGTGGATGTGAATAAGACAAAAGTGAACAGTGGCAGCGGTGGATGCGTACTATTCACAGGTGGATGTGAATAAGACAAAAGTGAACAGTGGCAGCGGTGGATGTGAATAAGACAAAAGTGAACAGTGGCAGCGGTGGATGCGTACTATTCACAGGTGGATGTGAATAAGACAAAAGTGAACAGTGGCAGCGGTGGATGCGTACTATTCACAGGTGGATGTGAATAAGACAAAAGTGAACAGTGGCAGCGGTGGATGTGAATAAGACAAAAGTGAACAGTGGCAGCGGTGGATGTGAACTACAAACAGAAATTTACTATTCACAGGTGGATGTGAATAAGACAAAAGTGAACAGTGGCAGCGGTGGATGTGAACTACAAACAGAAATTTACTATTCACAGGTGGATGTGAATAAGACAAAAGTGAACAGTGGCAGCGGTGGATGTGAACTACAAACAGAAATTTACTATTCACAGGTGGATGTGAATAAGACAAAAGTGAACAGTGGCAGCGGTGGATGTGAACTACAAACAGAAATTTACTATTCACAGGTGGATGTGAATAAGACAAAAGTGAACAGTGGCAGCGGTGGATGTGAATAAGACAAAAGTGAACAGTGGCAGCGGTGGATGTGAACTACAAACAGAAATTTACTATTCACAGGTGGATGTGAATAAGACAAAAGTGAACAGTGGCAGCGGTGGATGCGTACTATTCACAGGTGGATGTGAATAAGACAAAAGTGAACAGTGGCAGCGGTGGATGTGAACTACAAACAGAAATTTACTATTCACAGGTGGATGTGAATAAGACAAAAGTGAACAGTGGCAGCGGTGGATGCGTACTATTCACAGGTGGATGTGAATAAGACAAAAGTGAACAGTGGCAGCGGTGGATGTGAACTACAAACAGAAATTTACTATTCACAGTGGATGTGAACTACAAACAGAAATTTACTATTCACAGGTGGATGTGAATAAGACAAAAGTGAACAGTGGCAGCGGTGGATGCGTACTATTCACAGGTGGATGTGAATAAGACAAAAGTGAACAGTGGCAGTGGTGGATGCGTACTATTCACAGGTGGATGTGAATAAGACAAAAGTGAACAGTGGCAGCGGTGGATGTGAATAAGACAAAAGTGAACAGTGGCAGCGGTGGATGCGTACTATTCACAGGTGGATGTGAATAAGACAAAAGTGAACAGTGGCAGCGGTGGATGTGAATAAGACAAAAGTGAACAGTGGCAGCGGTGGATGCGTACTATTCACAGGTGGATGTGAATAAGACAAAAGTGAACAGTGGCAGCGGTGGATGTGAACTACAAACAGAAATTTACTATTCACAGGTGGATGTGAATAAGACAAAAGTGAACAGTGGCAGCGGTGGATGCGTACTATTCACAGGTGGATGTGAATAAGACAAAAGTGAACAGTGGCAGCGGTGGATGCGTACTATTCACAGGTGGATGTGAATAAGACAAAAGTGAACAGTGGCAGCGGTGGATGTGAACTACAAACAGAAATTTACTATTCGTAGCGTGGATATGATTTTCAAGGCAGCAGCAGGGGATGTGGTTTTTTAAGACAGAATCAACAACTTTTAACAGGATTACATGGAAACAGAAAACATGAAAACAGAAGGTATGAAAGCTTCAGGTTTCAGAAAAACGATTCAAAATATGATCTTGGACATATCAGGAAAACACGACCGAAATTTAAGGAAAACGAATTACACGGATGACTCTAAAATCAGAGATAATCCATGCCCCCCCCTGAAGTACAAACTATTCAAACAATTCCAAAATACTGCAGAACATATATTCAACTGTCAAATACAGAGGTTTTAAAACTCGAACATCAGAACCTATACATTATAAAATCCCCAACAGAGTTTAAAAAAAAAAAAACACAGAATCCCAACAGAGTTTTAAAACAAAAACACCAGAATTCCAGTAGAGTTTACAGACATGGACTTTACTTTAAAAACTTAAACCTCAGGACAAAAATATGTCTGGTTGCAGCAACCACCCCCGAGAGCTCGAGCCACCAGCCACCTATTCATCAGGCTGAGGCACAAAGTCCTCATCAGGAGGATCCATACCTACATCAGGGAGTTCAGCTATGAGTCTAAAACTCAGTAAGAACATATATAAATGCAGTGATGCATATGCTATGCATGAACTTTCAGAAATATGGTGACAGTACAATACATTACGTTTCAATGGCAGGGGGGTATAAGTGGGGCTTATAGGAGAACAGACGTGACAAAAGTGCACTATCAGGCACTAACAGTTATACAGTACAATACAGAACAGAACACCAGTCTCCGTCCCGCACTTAACCAATACATTACAGTCAGAGTTTATCTTTCTTAACTTCAAACCGTGTACAGAAAACAGTTTTGCATGAACTTTCGGGAAAATCGTGTATGCATGGACATTCACTGTGCTTACAATTAAAACAGCAGACGACAGAAACAACACAACAGAACCTAAAGGAAGAATAGGTTACTCGGAATATAACTTCAACTTATCTACCCGAAACCTCCCGACAGTAGTAAAATCCTAGAGTCTCCGTGACGTAGGGCCTTAAGGGCCAACCTACGGGTATGAACTTACCTGTTTGCTGTAGAGTTGATGTTCTTGATCGTCTCGGTAATGCACGAACCTGTACATGCACGGAAGGAAAATAAACAAGCTGCAAATGCTAACTAATAACTTGTAGGATATGCTTCTAACTCCATTCAGACTTTTAGAAAACGATCCAAAGTGTTTTCACGTAATAACAGTGAGTTTTCTCCAAAACACCTTAATCCTAAACTTCAACAAAACTCACTTTTAACATGTCCATACTTGTCAACTAGGTTAGATGATTACCTTTGCTGAAGAAAACAGAAATAAGCAGGAGAAACAAGTTTTGGAGATTTGGCACCGTCGCCTGGAAGAGAGAAAACATAGAAGGCAGAAGGATGTTTCACGTAGGGGGGAAGAGAAAAGAACATGGCTTCTTCAACAAGTTGCCAAGTGTCACTCAACCATTGGCTTCCTCCTACCAACCTTAATTAGTTTACCTAATTTGCCCTCTCATTGGTTTTTAAGCAAGGTGTTCTGTTTTGGTTGATTTTTAGTTTGGTTTTTCAATTGAATTATTAGTTAAATTCACCGATCCGTTTTCTCTAGACATCTACTTAGGGTATCACAAAACTCCAATGAAATACGCACTTCATTAATGGCCAATATATGTATATCCCATTTAATTGTTCAAAGAATAATTACATAGCTAAAATACCGGGTGTTACATTGTTAACCCTAAAGATTTAACGGTCAAATGACTGTTATGTTACTGTGTATTTTATTTTGTTTAATTAAAATAATATTATAAATAAATTTATTGAAAGAAAAGAGAGAAAGATGGCTCCATCTTCTCCTCTTCTTTCTTTCTCGCTCCATGCACATATATGAGAGAGAGAGGGATGGCACGGGCAGCCGATTGAGGTCCGTTCGGCAAGAATCTAGTGTCAACGTGTTCGTCTCGAGGAGAGGTTCAACGTTTGTGAAAGGACTTTTCAATGTTAGTTGATTTTTCGTTCGATTTTTGCCAGAAAACATTTAGGGTTTTGGGTTGGATTTTGTCGACTCGGATTTCTTTGTATAAACGTATTTGGGATGAAACTCTGAACGCGTAGGATGAAGAATTTTGGGAGAATGGTAGCCAGAGGCAGCGGAACGCCGCCGCATAATAGCAAATGACCGTTGATGTGTGTTTTGGCAAGCTGGCTAGCGAGCCTGACCCGTTGAGCCAACGAGCCGGCTCGTTTGGGGACCGCCTGGCTCGGTCCCTAGGGCTGGGCTTGGCTCGGCCTGCCTCATGGAATCGGGACAGGCTCGGCTCGCTACAGTAGCTGGCCGAGCCGGCCCGTTAAACATCTTTATATCTATGTTAAAGAATCATAGGAAAAGTTCAATTTAGACTCCAACGTATGGAGTCAGTGACCATTTGGTACCTAACGTTTTTTATATAACCAATCAAACCCTATTGTATAAAACGTTTGCAATTCAAACCCTCCTATCAATTTTTCAGTTAAATTTGACATATTCCTTTTGAAATTCCTAAACTACCTCTCTCTCTCTCTCTCTCTCTCTCTCTCTCTCTCTCTCTCTCTCTCTCTCTCTCTCTCGGGCTCGCGTATAAACTCTGATACTAGAATAAACTTACTCTAGATTTGAGGCTCTCTTTCTCTATCAACCTTCACCACCAAGGACGCTCTGCAACGTAACAAAATCTGTCGAACCCGTAGTCCCAACTCCATCTTCCTAACCCAAACTTCACCTTTATCGTTTTTCTTCGATTGTTTTCTTCTTCTTCTGGATATCTCTGTTGAGATCTTGCCCTCTTACAATGTCCACTTTTTAGTATTCATCCCATAATTTCACTCCATTTTATCTCTCTTCCTTTTCCAATATTTACTATTTTTCTCATCAGTTTTTTGATAACTCCGCTAATCGAGCTGCTTTCCCCCTTTTGATCGATACCCTTTAATTATCTGGCTATCAATTAAACTGTTTCTTCTTTCTGTAATATTTTTCTCTTCTTTTGCGTTCTCAGAGAGAGGAGGAAAAGAAACGCAATAGGAAGAAACGGAGGAGAGGAGGCTAGAAATCGTCAGCGTCGGCGTGAGTTCTTTGTCGCCTGGAGAGAATACGCAGAGAGGGAGAAAGAAGAAAAGAGGAAGGAGAAAAAGAAAAAGAAAGAAAAAAAAAAAGAATAAAGGGGGAGGGGTATCTGGCGTTGAGAGAGAGAGGGAGAGAGAGAGAGGGAGAGAGAGAGAGGGGTAGTTTGGGAATTTTAAAAGAAATCTGTCAAATTTAACCAAAAAATTGACGGAAAGGATTGAATTACAAACGTTTTATACGATAGGGTTTGATTGGGTAAAAAAAAAAACGTTATGTACCAAATGGTCACTGACCTCATACGTTGGAGTCTAAATTAAATTTTTCTCAAGAATCATTTATCGTGTTTAACAAAGCATACTATATAAAGGAAATTAATTATTAATTATTAATTATTAATTATTAATTATTAATTATAAATTATTTTCTTAATTCTTAATTTTGTTGCTAAAATTTTCAAAATTTAATTTGTTTTTAAATTTTAATTTTGTTAATTTAAAAGGATCTAATATCGTGCAACTTACCGTTAAGTCAAGGTAAGTTTCATTTATTATCAAAATCGTATGAAATCAATTCTAATCCACAGAAAGAAATAGCAAAAAGAGCTAATGATCAAGAACCTGAAGACTTGACAGAGAACTTAAACGACTGAGCTGACTAAGAGTAAGCAATGAAGTTGATCCAAACCCTCCAATGAAAACTTGTTCTGTTATTAAATATACATGTGGATCCGTGGCGCAATGGTAGCGCGTCTGACTCCAGATCAGAAGGTTGCGTGTTCGATTCACGTCGGGTTCAACCCACTATTTTTTTTATTTACTCCAACTGCTTCAGATAATTCTACAGCCACCCATGAATTTATTTACTTTACAATCTACGCCCTAAATCCCTACCAATTTACCAAACTTTCCAATTTTTAAGTAAGATGAACTCCTATCTCAACGTGTAAATACAGAATATGCCAAAAAACGAATGATGGTCTCAACTTACTTTTTAAAATTAAGCCAAACGAATTGAGTTATGTTTTCAGAACATGATCTGGAGAAGAAACACCATAAAACAGCCATAGCTTTCAATCCAATGATCTTCAACTAGCCAATCAATCTTCCTCTGATTCTGCACACCAATTCAAAAATGAAAAGATTAGAGCTAGTGTGTTCTTATTCGAGTTGAAAAGAAAAATCGTGGACTGTGGGTAGATCAGTAACATGTCCAAATCCTATGTGTATAAAAATATACAATCATATTGACCATCTTCTAACCATGAACACCAATTCATCAACAAAAACGGTTATAAATTCCTATGAATAAAACAGCCATGTGACCACTTAAAATGGCATTTACCATAGGGTTATACTCATACCGTATATTGCTTCCATGTTATTTTCTCTGTAGACACCAAGGGGAGAGCCATGGACAGATAGAAGCATCTCGCCCTGCTTAGGCTGTCTTATACTTTTTGGTGTCATCCCAATGGACAGTCTTTGGTTGTTCACCTAAAAAAAGAAAACCAAAAGCTAATTCCAGTAATTTTCCGAAAGAGTTTTTATGAAGTTTCTGAATCCTTAACTTAAATCACGCGCAGCAACACAATTGATATCACAAACACCCTCATTGATAAAATCTAGTATAAAGTTTGCTTATGGAAATTCTCTAGTAATCGGAGATACAAAAGAAAATTCAAAATTTTGTGATCAATGCAGAGTCAAAATTGTTGATTCTCTGGCTATCGCTTGTCTGATGGATTGTTTTAGCCAACTTCAAGGGAGGACAGTCATGCCCATTTATGGGCAGGATTTGCGGCTCAAACGAAACAAGTACTGCAATTGCCGTTTTGGGTTTCTTTTAGGCTCACACAATGTCCTGCCCTTTAACAAAAAAGAATGAAAAGATACTACAGGAGAAAAACGAACCGCTGGTGTTTGGAGAACATCTGGCTTGCCAAGCATAAAAGAATCAGCAGGCTCATCCAAAACCTATATAAGTTGGCAAACAAAAAATGAGCTAACGATAGTGAATACATGCTTTGAACATCAATAAAAATATCACATACAAAGTCACTAATCTGCATTTTTTCAACTCCTGATAGATTTGTTTTCACTGCCACCAATCAAGAAAATATTGTGAGGAAAATAACTTTCATATAGACAGACAAAACAAATGACAATTTTCTCATACCTGATTTGCCAGAGAAACCAAATCCACTCAAAGATGGCACTGCAGTAGAGAATGGAGGTCGAACTATGGATAGTCGGTGAAGAAAAGATTTATGCACGTCTAACCCACTTGCGGGATTCATGGACAATTTACTGTCTCCCTCTTCCCATTCTACTTCAATTTCTCCTTTTCTCTCACTTACAGAAATTGAGAGATTTGGAAAATTTTCCTTAAAAAATGCTAGAACAGGAGTTTGCAGCTGCTCTTTGCTCAGATATGATCGAAGTAAACGTAATTCAGTTAGTAAACGTTCAATTTCAACATCGCGAATTGCTCGAATTGCTGCAGTTTGACGCCCAACTATTCAAAATCAAGCACAGCACATGTCAAAACAGGTTGATAAATACTTTGAATTGGATTATCACATCCCAAGAATAAAAGAAACAATCAGGCAACAAAACTACAGACAAGATGATATATCTTTGAAACTAGGTTCTCAAAGCACACCATTCTCCTCAGTCGGAAAAGGTTGGTATTTTTCAACATCATAATCCTCTGCTCCGCCGCCATTTCCATTTTTATTGAAAGAAGATTCAGGTTTCTTATCTGTTTTCTTTGCTTTACGCTTTCCCATTGTAACATATAAAAATTTTATCCCCAAATCAAGGATACGATTTCTGCAAAAATTGCAATTAAAACCTAATTAACATGCAATCAAATCGTTGCCCTAAATTAAAAGAGATTTAATCAATCCTAAATTGAATTCCAATCAACAACCTAAATGAAATTGACTTTCAAACTACAACGTAAGGAATCAAAACATAAATCTGGAATTAAATCCTTCCTAAATCAGCTTCGAATCTGTCCTTCCACCTAAGGAAAATAATCAAACCCCAATTAACGCTAATTGCAATCGGAAAACGTATGAAAATTAATCTAAAATGGAACTCATGCTCTACCAAATTTGTCACTGAATCTGACCAATTTGGGGGTCAGATTCGTATCAATTATCCAATAAAATTTTTGGAAAACTCTTAGCGTAAATTGTAGTGTTCTGTGAGGAAGAAATCGCACACCAAAAAGTCCAAAACTCCTCTCTCGCGTTCTGAAAAACAGAGAACACTGGGATTTTTTCCTTACCTCACCGGAATCGCCACACCCGTTCTCCGATCAACGCAAACTACTCAGACGCAGCAGAAATCCTCTCAGGAAGCTTCAGCCCTGCTCTAAACCGCGAAACATTGACAAAAAGTCGTTTTGGCTGAAGCAATACCCGAAAATAACAAATGAAACAGAAAATTAAGGTTTTCCCTATGCTGAGGGAAAGAATGATGGAGAAAAATCAAACATAAAAAAAGACGCACATGAATTTCCCGGCGATTAACGCACGACGTTTTCTCTCTTTCTAAAAAAGTTGGGACGAAGAGATTCACGATATGGGCGGGAGAATTTCGAGCATAGTAAACACGGGTCGGACCATCCAATTAAAAAGGACCTTTCTTGTATTTAAAATACGAGCGGGAGAATTAGAGCATTAGTAAGAACGGGTCGGACTATCCATTTAAAAAGGATCTTTTTTGTATTTAAGCCCAAATCCAAGGAAACCCGAATTATATATAGCCATTGAATTACACGGGTAAAAATTCTGTATATCAAGCAGTTCCCGTGGAGAAACGGGACCGTTCCGGTCAGAAATTATGGAACAGAACCGGTCCCAGGTTTTCAGTTCAACTCCACTTTAAAAAAATGAATTCATAATTGAGTTTCTCGATTTCAATTTTGAAAAGTTGTCAAGAAATGAATCAAAATGAAGCTCAACTCGATTTGATTCCACTCCAAATATTCTCGGTTTTGGTTTCTATTTTAATTTCAGGCGAAACCTTATCGGTGTAGTCACGCTCCGACTATCTTACACGAGTTTATATGTTGAGTTCGATCTTCCTCTTGAGTTCTTGAAGGCAAAAGCATTTCAAGAGAAATGTGTCGAAGTAATTATTTCTTCTTACCAACGAAAATCTTACCTAAAAACTTTGATGTAGGGATGAGTACGGTCCGGTTCGATTCGGTTTTTAAAGAAATTAAGACCGGACCACTAAAATTCGGTTTTCAAATTTTTGCACCAATAAACCAATTTTTTTTCCAGAACCGGACCAGAAATCTGATCTCGGTTCTGGTCCGATCTGGTCCTCCCACTTTTGTTCAAAATTTTTTAAATTTTGACAAAAAATTGAACCAATATGTAAAAAAAAAAAAAATCAATACACTTAGTAAAAAAATCAAAAATTAACTAATATGTTTGGTTCTGTTTCCAATTTCCAACAAAATATCACATCTATATAAAAAAAAAAAATTCGTTGTTCTAATCATAATCTCTGCATTCCATTACAAGTTGTTTCCCAAAACAGATAATCCACAATCTAAGGTTGATCGATTTCAAAACAATTTTCCAAGAAAACAAACACCACATTGAAGCAGCTAACATTTAACCCACAATCACATTGCAGGGCAGAGCAAAAAAAAAAAAAGAACGACAAAAAAATCGAGAACTGCAAAAAGAAAACTAATAATTGCAGAGCAACCAAACTCTGGGCTCTAACCTCGCAAAGCTGCTGGATTTCTTCGCAAAAAACAGAATAAAGTTTTGGGAAACAGATCTACCACAGTGGACAATCGAAAACACAGAAATGCGAGAGAGAGACCTACCACAGAAGAGAGTTTCGGGAAACAGATCAAATGTGAGAGAGAGACCTACCACAGAAGAAAGTTTCGGGAGCGAGACTATCGATTGTCCACTGTCGAGGACTCTACGAGAGGCGAGAGGCGAGAGGCGTTTGTTCTGTCCGGTGTCGAAGAGAGGAGCAGGGCAGCGGCTACTGGCGAGAAAGAGACTGAGAAAGTCGGAGATGAACAGAATACAAATAGGGTTAATAAATTAGGGGTAAATGGTCCAGTTCGGGTTTTTCGGTTTTCTATCATTAAACCAGAAAACCGAACCGACAATTTCGGTTTGGATAAAGAAAAAAAGAAATTTAATTACTTTATGCTCAAAACCGACCAGAACCGGACCAAATGTGTCAGTTCTGGTCCAGTTCTCGATTCTGGTCGGTTCTTGCTCACCCCGTGCTTTGGTTCTCTCATGATTTCCCTTTTGTAAAATAGAAGATTTGCCTGTTAGAGTCACAAACGAAAAGAACCAATAATGCCTACTTTACCATTTATGTTAATCATTACATTAACCAATAAGAGTGATGTTATATGTTACGTTCACTTATTATTTTTACGTTTTAAATTTTTATTGGTTAATCATTATTGATGTAATTAAAATTATAGAGCATAAATAATTCAAATAAATAATTAATTACACCAATCAATAATTGTCAAGTTAAAAAATAAGAATTAGAGGGTAAAAACAGTAGGGCTGGAAATTTGTTCAACCAAAATCGAAAACCAAATAGAACAGAAAATCTTGGTTCGGTTTCAATTAATTTAAAACCGATTTTTTTCAAAACCGAATTGAACTGAATTTATAATATTTATATAACTTTTTTAAAATTTTAATATTTAAAATTACAAGTTATATACCTAAACAAGTAAAAACTTGTCCAACCTGAGTTTTTACCGGACAAAACCGACACAAAACTGAACCGAACAAACTAAAAATGTCCAGTTCGATTTTGGTTCCAATAATCGATCGGTTTGGTTCTAGTTTCTATTCGGGTGGAATAGAACGGAACGAGACTGATTGCCACCCCTAGAAAATAGAGAGTAAATATGGTTACTCTTTTAATATAATTATAAGGCCAATAAACCCAAAACTTGAAAGAAATATAACAATTTTTGTGAGGTTTCAAATAAAGATGACAAACGAGTTTGCCGCACCGAGCTGAGCTAGATATAGTCTGACTCAGCAAGCCTAACGAGTTAAATGAGTCGAGCCTACCAAGCTTAACGAGTCGAACCTAATGAGCCAACCTGAAAAATATTAACCCAAGCAGGCTCGCGAGTCACGAATTAAACGAGCCGAGCCGGATCAACGAGCCTTAATGAGCTGAGCCTAATAAGCAAGCGTATATGAATATTTTCAACTTATATTAATATAATATAAGTTTGTGAAAAAATTTCATTTAAAATTATAATAAGTATTAACAATTATATAACAACGATATTTACTCATTTAATTTAAAAATTAGTTATGTTAATGTATATAAAATTAAATGTATTAATAAAAAAATTATTTGAGACTATCCAATTAAAAATATCACATAAATATCATTAAAAATATTTTAACATATAAAAAGAAATTAGAATTTGAAAAAAATTACGAATTAGAAAAAAATTACAAATTTAAAAAAAAAAAATTACTTCAAATTACAAAAAAATTTCAATAAAAAGAATTTCTAGTCTTCAACATCTAAATTCGTAAACTCTTCAAGAATTTCATTCTCTCGTTGTTGATCTCTCGTTTTGACGTCGGTCCAATCTTTAATACAAATGAGCATTTTCGCAAAGTCCCGTACAAGTCTTCTTCTTCGTTCATTATGGGACTGCCTGGCTCAGTCCCTGGAGGGATCGCGAGCCTAGCTTTTGTGTAACGACCCGACCCCACGGGCCTGCCAATCGTGCATGGTGGGTCTGTGTGGCTGTCACATGGCAGTGTCTCAGCCTGTTGGGTAAGGACTGCACGATTGGCGGGCCCGTTGGGTCGGGTCGTTACACTTTGGGCTCGGGGCCACAGTAGTAGGTCAAGCTTGCCAACTCGTTAAACATCTCTATTCTGAATAATACTTACTACCATTCTTAAAAGTGAGAATCGCTATATTTTTCAAACATTTAAAAAAATCAAATTTAAAAATAAAATTCACCGGCTCCTTCTTGTCTCTTCCTTTTCTTCGTTTGAATAGAGTCTCAAAATTACAAAGGCAGGGTCATCATTTCTTTGCGGGAACCAAAAAATTTCAGTTTTGTCTTGTCGTTTCTTTTTTCTCTCTTCTCCTCACCCACTGCGATTTCTCTCTTCTTCCTCTGCTGCGATTTCTTGTTTGTGTTGTTGTTCCGCTATGATCCGAGAGACTGTCTTCCTCTTTTTTTGATTTTTTCACTGCTCTTCCGCTGCTTTTCTTGGTGTGTTTTTGCTGTTTGTTAGCAAAAAGATGGGTTGCTTTCACATATCTCTTCTTGTTTGTTTGGTAGAGGAAGCAATTGAACTACTGGTTGCATTTCTCTTTCTACAGCCTCTGCAGTCAAATGACCGTTGCTGGTTGGGCGGGCTGGCTCGCGAGCCTGGACCGCCGAGCCAACAAGCCGGTTCGTTTGGAGACGGCTTGGCTCAATTCCTGGCAAACTCGCGAGCCCAGCCCCTAGTTTCGGCTCGACCCACCTCATGAGACCGGATCAGGCTCGACTCGTTCCAGTAGCATGCCGAGCCAAGGGCTAGTGTAATACCCGGCTTGTACGAATTTCGGATTTAATATATTATATTGATATAATATATTATATGAGGCATTTTTATTAAATATGTCAAATCAAGTCAGTTTCGCAAACGGAAAGCGTCGTTAGAGTCCTAACGATTAATAGGAATTTTAAGAAATTTACGGGATTTTTCGGAGCTTAAACGCTATATTTCGGATAAATACGCTTTTCAAAATATAAATGACGTTTAGTAAAAATAGTAAATGAGGTCCGAATTACGAACGGACAGTTTTAATAAGTCTCAAATAATAGGTTTGACTTATGGGTGAAGTCGGGACGTTTGGAGAAGTCGAATGGCAGGACAATTAACGAACCGAAGAACGAAATCTATATAGAAATCAAAGAAGGGCGTTTTGGTAATTTACAAATCAATTTTATTAAATATCACAAATTCCCTCTCTCCCCTCATTCTTCTTCTTCTCCTCTGCCCGCGCACGAAACAGAGAGCAAGCTCTCCCTTTTGGCCGCCGGCGATTTCCTCCTCCGAGCTCCGATTCGAGCTCCGTTCGTTTCGTTTTCTTCACGGTTCCTCCTCCTCTCGCTAACCTAGGTATGTATCTACGTTCTTAGAGCTTTAAATTCGGTTTTCGGATCGATTTAGCGTTAGGGTTCCGATTAGGGTTTCGATTAAATCTCGTCAAAAACGCGAATTAGGGTTCGTAATTAATAGGTTAGCCTTGATTAAGTATGTATTGAACGTATTTAACGTTATTGGACGAAGAAAAGTCAATTTGCGAAAAAGTTAAAATTGGTTAATTTTCCGAGTTTTTGAGAAAAACTCGTTAATTGGAATTTCGAATTATCGAACGTTAATTAACGTTATAAACGCTTCGATTGGCTAAATAAAGAATTTGGGAGAGATTCTCTAGTTAAGTTTTTAGAATTGGACGTTATTAGTTCAAATCAATTTTAACGGTAAATATCGTGTTTTTCTCAGACACGCGACTCCCGTGGACGAAGCTTGCGATTCAGTGCGCTCCAGGTAAGTTTTCGTGACTTACTTTGACCCAAAGGTCTGCACCATACTCCGTCGTCGTCTCGAGAATACTCGAGGAACTGTTTGTTTTATGTTATTCGGTTGGGTAGTTAGGTTAGTTGTTTATAGGTTCTGTTTATAGGTTCTGTTTATAGGTTCTGCTTTATTGTCATGAATGTATGCACGTTGGTTGTTTACTTTCTGCTTATATGAACTGTTCATGCATCACGATTTTAAAGCACGCATAGAAAATGAATTTCCGCACAATGTTTTAAAGTAAATGCAAAGTAAAGATGACCCTTCGGTATATAGTTCAAATGACCCTTCGGTATATAGTTCAAATGACCCTTCGGTATATAGTTCAAATGACCCTTCGGTATATAGTTCGAATGACCCTTCGGTATATAGTTCGAATGACCCTTCGGTATATAGTTCGAATGACCCTTCGGTATATAGTTCAAATGACCCTTCGGTATATAGTTCGAATGACCCTTCGGTATATAGTTCGAATGACCCTTCGGTATATAGTTCGAATGACCCTTCGGTATATAGTTCGAATGACCCTTCGGTATATAGTTCGAATGACCCTGGTATTCAAATGACCCATCGGTATATAGTTCAAATGACCCATCGGTATATAGTTCATGTGACCCTTCGGTATACAGTTCATAGGTCACGCGAGATGGGGCTCAGGCACGGCTGTACGTGTTGTAAGCGTGTACCCCCCTCCATTAACCGGAAAGAGTGGTCCGCCCGCTGGACGTGCTCTCCCCGGTTATTGGGCTGAGATCTCGGTGACACCTTCATAGCACAGCAAAGTAAAGCAAAGTAAAGTAAAGTAAAGAAAACGATGCATGATTTCTGAACCCACACGCATAGCATAGCATGTAGTTGCATTTACGTAGCTTACTGAGATTTCAATATCTCATATGTGTCTGTATGGTGTAGGTGACCTCTACACAGGTGAGGATGAGATCCCTCCACCCGAGGCGTGAGCAGTTGAGGGAGAATGGCCCGTGGGAGTGCGCTGAGCAGTCGAGGCGCGTATGACCTGAGGGGTAGTTATGTATGTATTTTGGGGGGAGTTAATGGTTAATATGAATGTATAGTATAATTAGGTTGTTTGGATCTGGATAGGGATTAGATAATGTTTTGATAATTGTATGTAAAATGTTTTGGTTTTAAATGTTACTGAATGTTTTGAAAACGTTTTGAATGGTTTTAGGTTGATACGGTTATGTTCGATGTTTAGATACATCCACGCAGTTGGACTTCGTAAAGTCTGCCGTAAGTCGGTTGAGTTAGCGCATAAGTCGATTTGGTTTAAAGATGTAAAAATGGTAGGAATGTGAAGTTGGTTCTGAGAAAATGGAAGTTGATGGTCTCTGGAATCGGATTCCAGAGACTTGAAGATTTTATTTTTGCTCTCTGGAGAATTCCAGAGAGCAAGTGTTTGATCGCTGCACAGAGTGTGCAGCGATCGATCTCTGCAGCATGCAGAGATCGATCGCTGCATGCTGCAGGATCGCTGCACTAAGTGCAGCGATCGGTCCCTGCTCTGCAGCAGAGACCGATCGCTGCTGGCTATTCTAGCTGCAGCGATCGATCTCTGCTGCAGCGCAGAGATCGATCGCTGCCTCAGTGCAGCGATCTCTGCTACTTTTGAGGGCAGAATTCCGATTCTGCCCTCCCTTCTTTTAATTGATTTTAAAGGTTTTTAATTAAATGTTTTTAAGTTTTATTTAAATAGTTTTAGTTGATGTTTTAAATAATTTACTAAACGGACTTCGATTTCGATTCCGGTTTCGGTTTCGATTTCAATTCTGGTTAACGTCAAGTTTTAAAGTTTATAAAATGTAAAGATATAAAAAAAAAAATAATATGGGAAATACGGGTACAGTATTTGGGGCGTTACAGCTAGTGAGCCAACTTTCCGTTAAACATCTCTAGTTTGAAAGGGCGATTCCATCAATACTCAATGAAGAGTTGTTTGAAGGGTTAAATCTAAAAACGGGCTCCAACTATCCATTCGGTTTAAAAAATGATTTACATTTTTTTTGTCAAAAAAAAAGAAAAACTCAAAGTATTAAAAATGTGGTAAAAATTTCAAGAAAATTGAATATCGTTTCGTATTTTTTTTTTTAAATTCACCCAAAAATGCTAGTGAATCTTCATTATAAAAATGCTCTCGTAGAGAATGGTTGGCCGTTTTCCGGATGCGGCCAACCGTTTTCCTTCAGAAATTTGAGTGTGGGGGATCTTTATCTTTAAAAGTGCTCTTGCAAAGTCATTTTTGTAAATTTTCAATACTTTGAACTTATTTTTGGACGAAAAAAAAAAATTGAAGCATTTTTTAAATTAAATGGATAGTTGGAGCACTTTTTTAGATTTAACCCAATATTAAAAACTGAAAAAATGGCTGGAACCGAGTCAACCATTTCTCAAAGTCCTGTGAAATTGATTATTTTTCTTCAATCTATTATTTTATTTCCCTCTGTTTTTTGGCTAAATGCTGCATGAACTGCGGGTTCTTCCTATGCGGCTGCTTTGTTTAAATCGAAGTCGAACTAAGAACAACTCAATCTTCAATTTGCAGGCCGTTTTTGCTCTCTTCGATCTGTGTTGGCAACTAGTAATCATTCCATCGAGGTATACTATTTCAAATCTATTTTTTTCCTTTTTTTCTGGGTTTCTTCTGTTGTTTCTCCATCTTCAACGACCTGTAATTTGTTCAAGAACACTTTGATTTCATTGGGTATTAATGGGCGATAGTCAATATTTTAGTTATCTTGAGAGAAATGGAGGATTCGTCTGATGGCTTCTTGGGTCGTCTTCCTCGTCTACTCAGTTCTGAAAAATCTGAAATATAAATGTCATTTCCAGGGAGAGAAATCAGGATAGAAAAATGGTAAAAAATGTTGGTGATTTCAGACTCACCATTGAAGAAGGATTGAAGCTGAAATTAGGACCACCGTAGTTGAATTTTCTGGCTAGATCTTTCATAAATGAGTCAACTTTCTTTTCATCAAATAGGAATGGACCACCATTAATGGGCATTATTCCTTGAACACACTTTTTTTCTGTAACAGGCAGCTGAGAAAGAAAGCTTAGAAGAAGAAGAAGAAGGGTGTCTTCCAGTTTAATATTGTGCAGCAAAGCCATGGCAAGTGAGTAGTTTTCTAGACTATTTCTCTGCACAATTCATGCTTTAGTTTGGAAAAAACGAAGCCTAGTGTGAATATATCACCCATCAAAAGATGATTAATTGGCGTATTTAATCTATTTTAATTTAGCAACTCTGCTCCTGATTCAATTAAGGTTGTTCTGAGAAAGATAGTTATGTCTATTTATCATTAAAAGGAACAGAAATAATCCTAGGACATTTGTGGGGCATCTGGTCTGGACATTGTATTTCGAGTTTGCAAAATAGATATGAACTTGAGTTAATCTGATGAAATTAAGAGTTATTCTATGTATTTTTTTCTGCAGGTAGGCCGATATTGTGGCTTATCGTCGCGTCTCTTTCTTGGTCTTTTCTTTGTTCGTCTGCTACGGGATTTGCCAAAGATCGAGCAGAGGTTATTGTAGCGAAACACGGGGCCGTTGCCACAGACGATGGAAGGTGTTCAAAAATTGGGAGGGATGTTCTTCGTGAAGGTGGCCATGCTGTCGATGCAGCCGTGGCTGCAGCCCTCTGCGTAGGAGTGGTGAGTCCGGCCTCGAGTGGCATAGGTGGAGGTGCTTTTATGCTAGTCAGGCTAGCAAATGGGAAGGAACAAGCTTTTGATATGAGAGAAACCGCACCGTTGCTAGCTTACGAGGTTGTTTTGTTTGATTCTTACCTTAAAATCCCAGAATTCAACCGATAAAATCGATTTTTGATCGAAAAAAAATCTTCAACTTTTAGAAAATGTATGGTGGAAATGCTACAAAGAAAGCCACTGGAGCTCTTTCGATTGGAGTTCCCGGAGAGTTGGCCGGTCTTTACGTAGCTTGGAAGCAACACGGAAAGCTCCCATGGAGAAGACTCGTCCAGCCGGCTAAGCGTCTCGCTGGCTTAGGATTTAAGATATCGCCATACCTTCGATTTCAGATGGTCACAACCGAATCTGGGATAATGGCCAACCAAGGTCTCCGAGACGTATTTACTTCGAACGGAAGCCTGTTGGAGGTCGGAGATGTCTGTCGAAACAAAAAATTAGCGAAAACTCTCCGAGAGATTGCAAATTTCGGTGCCGAGGCCTTCTATAACGGCTCGATCGGGATCGATTTGGTTCGCGATGTTAAAAAGCTGGGAGGGATACTATCGTTCAAGGACTTGCAGAGATACCAAGTTGAAGTAAAGAAGCCGATTTCGACTGAATTTGATGGTTTGAGAATTCTAACTACGCCGCCTCCTTCCGGGGGACCTGAAGTTTTACTGGTCAGCTTTTTGAGATGTCTTCTTCTACTGGAACTGTCTTCTTCAAGAACATATACTGAAATTTCCATTTCTATTTCTGCAGATGTTAAACATCTTGTCTCAATATAAACCACCGTCCGGGATTTCCGGCCCCTTAGGAGTTCATCGGGAAATCGAGGCATTGAAGCATGTATTTGCAGTGAGAATGAATCTGGGTGATCCAGACTTCGTAAACATCACTGATGTTCTGTCTGATATGCTTTCCACTAAATTTGCTCAAGAGTTGAAAAAATCTATATATGACAATATGACTTTTGATCCAGACCATTACGGCGGCAGGTACTCCGATCGATAATTTTCTACTTCAGATCTTCACGATTTTATTGAATATTTTTTCGGTTTTAACCAGGTGGAATCAGGTGAAGGATCATGGGACGAGTCATTTGTGCGTCGTCGATAAGGATCGAAATGCCGTTTCGATGACGAGTACTGTGAACTCGTATTTCGGTTCGATGATTCTCTCGCCGAGTACTGGCATCGTCTTAAACAACGAGATGGACGATTTTTCCGTCCCGGGGAACACTTCTGCCGGCCAACTGCCGCCTTCTCCGGCCAATTTCATCTGTCCACGGAAAAGGCCTTTATCGTCTATGGCCCCTTCCATAGTACTCAAGGTATGCTTTCTGCTTATGGCAAACAATTTTCAATGCCTGGTTGAAAGTTTCTTAGATCGAGTTGACTTGCAATCTTTGACAGAATCGGCATTTAAAAGCCGTGGTAGGTGCAAGCGGCGGAGTGAATATCATCGCTGCAACTACTGAGGTTCTTCTGAATTATTTCCGCCGGGGAATGGATCCTTTCTCGGCTGTCATCGCTCCGAGAGTCTATCATCAGGTTCTAAAACTAAATTCTGCTTTTCACCCATCATAGTTTCCGCCGATTCTGACGAAATATGTGGAAAAACAGCTGATTCCAAATGTTGTATATTACGAGAATTGGACAACGGTGAGCGGGGATCACTTTGAAGTTCCGGCCGAGACGAGGGAAGCGTTGAGGAAGAAAGGGCACGTCTTACAGAGCCTTCCTGGTGGGACGATATGCCAATTTATAGTTCAAGATTTGGAGCATTTGAAGCACAACAATGGCGGTGGAGAGCTGGTGGCAGTGAGTGACCCAAGAAAAGGGGGAATTCCTTCTGGCTTTTGATCTCTACAATTTTCTTGCTCCTAATTATCCATTCGGTTCCCGGGTTGGGACCAAACAGATAACCACGGTCCGGTTCTTGGTTTTTTAAGGCTAAAACTCATACTTCAATAATAAAAGCAATGTTAGAATTTTTAAGACACTCATTTATTAATATAATAATTAAAATAAATTATAAATAATTTAAATATAATAATATATTTCTTTCAAGAAAATTCTTCCATAAAATAAGTCATTAATTACATCAATTAACGTTTGACACTTTAAGAAGAAAGAATATAAAATAATAATATAGTGTAAATATAATATTATTCTAAATATATTAAGAGAGACATTTCCGTAAATTTAATCTGAAATGACATTCTCCCAATTGCTATTCGACGATCCGATTCAACAATTTGCACCTTCAATTAATTCACAATAGTACTCGATAAATTTTTTTGATGAATCGAGGCAAGATGTTAGAACGAGAAAAGTGTGAGTAGACTTCAAATAAATTTTTTTAGCGGAATATATCATTGGAGTAACACATTTGCAAAATCGAGCTATCGTATTTATGTATTGTTTATTAATTACGCGCTAAAGAAAATTTATATTGTTGTAGGTTGTCCGGAAATTTTTTTTGGCAAGTAGCTGCACATAAATTATAAAACAAGATCATTTTGTTTATTTTTTAAAAATAAAACTAATAAATAAACATTTTTATTACAATGTACTATGTTCAACTTTCTTACCTACTAAAGAAAAATAATTATTTCGGGACATTTAAAACATGAACAAATAGATTAATATTAATCTATTTTTGGTTATAGATTATTGCCTAGAGTTTGAGATCTGCGTCTAGTTCTAGGCTAAAAGTTTGAACTTCCAACCTCAACCTCTACTCACATGCTAGTCTTTTGAGGAGTTCTTGTACTTTGAATAGTGGGGGGTTTTCCCTACTTTTTTGACTAATCTTTCTCATGGGTTTGGTTTAAATTTGCAAAGAAAGTTTCCCCTCAAGAGAGATTAAAGTGTGAGAGAGAGAGAGGAATTATTGTTCTTGTCTTTGTGTACAATGTCTTGTAGCATGTTTCCCTACTCATGCTTAAAAAATACAATCTTTCTCTCCCCCATCACTATTGGCCAACTTGAAGCTCCATCTATTCAATAGTTTGAAATTACTTTTCTATTTAGAGTTTTGAATTTGAAAACTTTCTTGTTTCATAAAAGTAAATTAACATATTCACAAGGTGCTAGTTGGTGAATAAAAAAAGGAGCTTTTTCCAAGTTCTGCTGCTTTTTCCTCTGTTTTCTGCATAGTGGCCTCCCATTTTTCCTCTTTCCTCTCATTGCCTGCGTTCAGATCCTGCAAAAAGTTCGCAACCCAATAATTTATTGCCAAATCCTTGCATGTTATAGCTTAATATAAAGCTTTCAGAATTGATCCTTGAAATTGGAGACTCTTTTGGTTAAAAAATTCAGTCTTATAACATCATCTTCTTCCTTAAATGCAGTATAACTATTTACCTGTTCTTGTATTTATCATAACATTTTTTTAAAATTTCATTCTAATTTTGTCAGTCATATAAATTATTTTATATTCTCTGTAAGATTATTCTTAGCTCAACTTCTAGTTAAAATCTTAGCCATTGAAGCTCAGCTTTCTGAAAGTAGTCAAATTCAGAGAGACAAAAAGTTAATTTTCTCATTTAATAGCTCCGGTCTTGAGTCATTCCCATATAAACTTTTATGCGATAACAGAGCCGAACCTGGAGGCTATTTTAGTTCTCTGTTTTTGTTGATTTTTTACCGTATTTATCAATTGCTGCATATATAGTTCAAATTTGGTTGTTTGAAAAATCTCGTTGTGTTGGCTGAATATTGATAACAATTTGCTGAAGTCCATTTTCTGTCCTAAATTTGTTGACAAAAGTGTTGGCTGAATATTGATAACAATTTGCTGAAGTCCATTTTTTGTCCTAAATTTGTTGACAAAATTGCAGCATGTTCCTACTGTGTTTTTGATTGTTGGTTGGTGATTTTAATTCTGTTTGCTTAAATTGTTGCATACTTATTTTGTATTCAGCTATTAAATAATCTATGAATCTGTTAGAATTGGTAGTCAGTTAAATTTTTTTCATCTTAGTTAGAGCGTTTGGTCATCAATTAGACAGGTTAAATTTTTAATTGATTTGCTGTTAAGGAGTAGTTAACCTGGAATTTTACTCAATGCTAGAGATATATGACAAATTACAAGTACTATTTCAAGTTTGTATGTGTTCATTTGTTCCTTACCTAAAGGCTACTGTGGTGTTTACTTGATTTACATGTTGTTTACAATTTTCTTCACGTCAACTTAATATTTAAACACTGATTGTAAAGGTGTAGCAATCTGAAGATTCTAGTAATGATATTTTACTCATTTGTTTGAGGTTATTATTGTTCATTCTTTTTATCATTATTTTGTTTTCTACTTTTGTTTTGAGCTGTGAAAATATATGAGAGAAGGATGAAGAGGTGTAGAAATGGATAAGCATCGGGCACTCTAGACAGTCAAATTGCTGGAGGCAAAATTTCAATAGATAGTGGAGATTCCATGTTTCAAATTAGATGTTATTGCAACGTAAGAGTAGGAATGCGAACAGCATGGACACAGATGAATCCTGGACGAAGGTTTCTTACTTGTCCGAAGTGTGAGGTAAATTTTTATTCATTGTCATAATTGATGTATAAATTTCTACTGTAAATGACGGTTGATACTTTTTTAGGAAAATGTAAGGGATGCAATTTCTTTTCCTGGTACGACGAACCATTAGGAGAGAGACAGAAGAATGTGCTTAATATTTTAGAATCTAGATTCGAAGAAGTTGAAGCAAGAGTTGCAGATGCTGAATCAAGACTCGGACAAGCTGCAGGAAGACTCAAACAAGTTAAGTCAAAGAATGCGCAGCTGCAGAGGGATAGATTATGGTTATTGGTACTACTGCATTATTGTTGATCAGTTTGTATCAATTGTTTTAGTAGACTCGTATGATAATAACTATGTAGTTTGTATCCAAAATATAAACTCAGAAAAAATCCTATCAATTTTGGAATTCATCGGTGCTTTCTGTTTCATTCACTCAATGAATAAGGAAAATTAGGGGAAGCTCTAAATGTAAAAGCACGGAGCACTCAAGCCGAACACTAAAATCCACCTAATCCAACTATATACAAAATGTAATAATATCCATTTGTATATGCAAATCCAACTATATAAAAAATGTGAAAATATCAGGCTATCCACATCCAACTCCGTTCCGTAATAACATCTAACTACATATCCATAATTGAACATTATAAAATACATGTTTATAATTCATATCCATAATAAAAACCATATTCATATTCATATGAACATCAAATTCATATCATCGTTACAAGATCAGCCTCTGCGAATGCCTGGTTGCAGTAAAGACTCCTGCATGATGTAAACAATTAGTTTTTAACAATAATTAAGTACGATGTAACAAATTGGAAAAGAGAAAAAAATATTACTAACTTGGCTTTCGATGCAATCTGCAGAAAAACCAAACAAAGTTGATATTCCTCATGATGTTGAGGCACTAGCTTCCATGCTAGAATCAATGGTTACTTCTTTGCACATTCTAGCATTATGGTTCAGACCCTGACATTTACTACACTTAATAACCTTACACATCTTGCACAATTTACTCTGACCTTGAGGTTTATCAACATCCCTCGTTCTTTTCTTTTTCGTGCTCCCAGGTGGTCTCTTCACAATCGGTGGCTGAATTTCACTCATAGCTGAAGGTGGCCACATGTCTAAGCCATTCATTGGCTGTAAGAACTATAAATATACCGTCAAATATGTCTGCCGATGGCAGCAACGATTAACATACGATTCAATGTCCCTTTTCATGAATGATATGCATGGTACAACATGAACACATGGTATGCCTACAAGCTGCCACCTGTTATAACTGCAAGTAGCGTTGGCTAAGTCAGCGACAAATTGTTGATTGACATCACTAACTTGAAATCTTTCATCCCCAGCTCTAGTTGCACACCAGTTTCTACTTGCATCTCGTAGTTTGTTAACTTCTTTCATATATGAGGCCATAGTAGTCCATTTTGTTGCTCCATTTGTTCATGTCTCTTACAAATTCTTACCATTATGAAAGCATGTCTTGTAACACCCAGCATTTTCGGTTAAGTAATTATTCTGAAATTTGCTGCACTGAGTTAATTCGCTATTAACGTGATAATTATTTTATTGGAATTTGGACGCCGAGGTTTTCGGGTTTCCGCTCGTTAAGGGTATTTTCGTAAATAGAGGAATCTAAGTCTGTTTCATGAGTGGGAAGTTTTGGTTGAATCCCGAGAACTAATGAGGATGATTAGTGGAATAAAAAAATTTCGAGGATTTAAAAACGACGGGTTTTGCAATGTTTAGTTAAAAGTTAGGACGAGTGGCAAAGTTGTTATTAAAGATTTAATTTATTATATATATAAAGAGTCAAAAACCCCCACAAAACCCCTCTCCACGACATTTTCTTCATCCAGCCGACACCCTCCCCTTCTGTTTCCTTTCTTTCTCCTTCGGCGTTTTCTCCTCTGCCAAGCTAGCCGACGTTTCCTCTATCAACAAATGATTTCTCCTTCTGATTTCCTTCAACATTCACAGCTCTAGGTAAAGTCTAAACGATTTTATGATAGGTTCCCATTTTAGGGGGCTGTTATTGGTTAGAATTTTGATTGAGGTTTTTGGAAATTTAGTTCAATGTTTGAAATCGACGTTTTTAGTAGATTAATGGCCTTTAACAAAGTAGTTATGGGTAGTTGAGGAGAAATAATGAATGTTGGATTAAACTCTGGTAGTTGAGGGAATAGATACCATTAATGTTATTGGAAACAAAGTTACGTACACAAGGTGCTCGACGAAATGCCTAAGAGGTTTAAATTAGATTTCTAAGAGACTTCCTTAGTTAGGATTTTACCAGTTTTGAACTCGGATTGTTTGGGATTGATTTTAACATTTAAATGTGAAATGTCTTATGTGGAAAAGAAATAAAGTGAAGGCACAACTCGATAAGGGACCCAGGTAAGTGGGTGTGTATGTGTCTGGCTATTAGGGCCCTACGTCACAAGAGTACTAGGAAATTAGGGTTGATGTTTGCTGATGATTATGAATGGTTAAGAATTATGTTATGATACGATGAATAGAGTAGTTTTATGATATGCTACATGATGAATGGCTCGTTTCCTATAGCATGACGTTTCTAAGTATATTCTTGTCCATGCATCATGATTCTTCCAAAAACAAACGAAAATGATTTATGTGCATGTTTTAAACGATCAAGATAAGAATATGAAAAATGTGAAAGATTGGTTAAGCGTGGAACGAGGTGAATTGGCCATAACTATGTTTTTTTTTTTTAAGATGACAGGTACGGTTCGCGGATCCTCCCTCTGGTGGGGGCCGGACTGGCAGGAAAGCTCACGGATCCTCCCGCTGGTGGGGGTCGGGTTGACACTGCACGAACAGTTCGCGGATCCTGCTACTGTGTGGGCCGGACTGGTCGTTACGGATATTGTCCGAAGGGACCACGATTATGTTCTCAAGATTACGAATACGGTTCACGGATCCTCCCGCTGGTGGGGGCCGGACCGGCAGGAAGGGTCGCAGATCCTCCCGCTGGTGGGGGCCAGGTTTACACTGCACGATTAGTTCGCAGATCCTCCCGCTGGTGAGGGCTGGACTAGTCGTTACGGATATTGTCCGAAAGGACCACGATCACGATTCCCCTGTTATTCCCCTCTTGCCCCTTAACCCAAGTCAAGTTAGATATGAAATAAGAACGCGAACATGATTTTTTTAAATATGGAATAAGAACACAAACATGATTCTTATGTATGAAATAAGAACACGAACATGATTTTTACGAAGCATACCCAAGTCAAGTTATATATGAAATAAGAACGCGAATATGATTTTTTTTAAATATGGAATAAGAACACAAACATGATTCTTATGTATGAAATAAGAACACGAACATGATTTTTACGAAGCATGCATTCATGAACATTTATGTATATGTTGTACTCCTTACTAAGTAGTAGGCTTATAGTTTAAACCTTATGATGTAGGTGATGATAATGTCTAAGTCGAGTTGTTGGAGGGTGCTCATGGCGAGGATTTTATGGTTGGACAGTGATTTTGACCCGAGGGTGATGCTCCTAGCACGTTTCGGTATACGATTATGATATTAGGTGCGTAGGTAGGAAAAGATTTCTTATGAATGATAAATACCGAGATTGTTGGTATTGGTTATGATTTAAAGAAGAATTTTAAGATTAAAGGTTTTCACCCGTTTTTTTTTTTAAGCCTTCCGCTACGTGTTCAAGTCGAGGTTTATGATATTTATGTGCATGATGGTTCTGGAAATGCGATTTAAATTTATAGAAGTCAGAGAGTTGAAGTGTCAACTTCGACCGATTATCGACAGATGTTAATCGGTTGTAAATCGGCTGATGTTGAGTGTAGAAGTAAATCGGTCGATGTTGAGTGCTGATGTTAAATCGGCTGATGTTGAGTGTAGAAATAAATCGGTTGATGTTGAGCGTAGATGTAAATCGGTCGATGTTGAGTGCTGATGTTAAATCGGCTGATGTTGAGTGTAGAAGTAAATCGGCTGATGTTGAGTGTAGAAGTAAATCGGTCGATGTTGAGTGCTGATGTTAAATCGGCTGATGTTGAGTGTAGAAGTAAATCGGCTGATGTTGAGTGTAGAAGTAAATCGGCTGATGTTGAGTGTAGAAGTAAATCGGTCGATGTTGAGTGCTGATGTTAAATCGGCTGATGTTGAGTGTAGAAGTAAATCGGCTGATGTTGAGTGTAGAAGTAAATCGGCTGATGTTGAGTGTAGAAGTAAATCGGTCGATGTTGAGTGCTGATGTTAAATCGGCTGATGTTGAGTGTAGAAGTAAATCGGTCGATGTTGAGTGCTGATGTTAAATCGGCTGATGTTGAGTGTAGAAATAAATCGGTTGATGTTGAGTGCTGATGTTAAATCGGCTGATGTTGAGTGTAGAAGTAAATCGGCTGATGTTGAGTGTAGAAGTAAATCGGTCGATGTTGAGTGCTGATGTTAAATCGGCTGATGTTGAGTGTAGAAATAAATCGGTTGATGTTGAGTGCTGATGTTAAATCGGCTGATGTTGAGTGTAGAAATAAATCGGTTGATGTTGAGTGCTGATGTTAAATCGGCTGATGTTGAGTGTAGAAGTAAATCGGTCGATGTTGAGTGCTGATGTTAAATCGGCTGATGTTGAGTGTAGAAGTAAATCGGTCGATGTTGAGTGCTGATGTTAAATCGGCTGATGTTGAGTGTAGAAGTAAATCGGTCGATGTTGAGTGCTGATGTTAAATCGGCTGATGTTGAGTGTAGAAGTAAATCGGTCGATGTTGAGTGCTGATGTTAAATCGGCTGATGTTGAGTGTAGAAATAAATCGGTTGATGGCCCTTTCTGTGTGACGACCCTTACACTATTCCTAATTTCCCATATAATTTTTTTTTATACTTACAAACTTTAAACCTAACGTTTGAGCGAAATTAAAATTTTTAAAGTCGAAATCGAAAGTTTATGCTTTTAAACCATTTAACAAACTTAAATACAATTTATAAAACTTAAAACAATATATTAAAACATTTAAAAAAAACAAAGAAAATCAATCGCAGGGGCAAAAAGGGATGTCTGTCCCTAAAATGATGGGCGATCGATCGCCCATTTCAGGCGATCGATCACCCGTTGTAAAATGGAGGGGCGATCATGATCGCCCCTCGCTGTGGTGAACGATCGCCTGGCGATCGTTCACCAGGCGATCGATCGCCCACCTTTGGGTGATCGATCGCCACACGCTCTGGAAATTTTCCAGAGCGTGGCGATCCTTCACGATGACTGATCGCCACTCCTGGCGATCAGTCGCCAACTCCTCTGCCTCCCTCCATTTTCTTCTTCTTCTTTCATTCATTTCCATGTTTAAACACCACATTACTTCTGTAACGCCCCCGAACCCACCCTAGTTCGGTGTGCTACTTTGCTAACTAATCCCACATTAAAACATAATAAATCCCAACCAACCAGATCCCGAAAATACTTACTTAACTAACCAGCAACCAGCATACGAAATCTCCAAATAACAGTAAGAGGAACCTAAAATGCGAACATCTGAAAAATCCACAATATAGGCGATACATCACCCGTAAATATGACTAAATACAATATTTCCCAAAAAGAGTTAAAAAAAACTGAATACAATCCAATCCAACACATTTTCCCGAAGATCATGGTCGAGACGCCCCGACAACTGCATGCACCGGCGTGCTCCATGTGCCAACGACTACCACCTAGTCCCGGGCTTCATCATCTAGCTCACCTGATCTTGTTTTCACCTACACCACAGAACACACACACACACACGTAAGCTTAAGCTTAGCCAGTAATGAAGAACGAATATAAACATTCACAACGCACACCACACCCACACAATACTCAAGCAATAACCAACAAACAAACAACACCGACAACCAAGCAGGTCACTTACACAATACTCAAACATCAAACACCAAACAATAAACAACTTCTAACACACAGTTTGCCTGCACCGAAGTGCCATATTTTCCGTGCACCGAAGTGCCATATTTGTCGTGTACCGAAGTGCCATATTTGCCGTGCACCGAAGTGCCATATTTTCACACACACACGACAAACACAACGACAACACAACAGCAAGGCCAAACCACACCACACAATACCACACAACACGACGACTCAACGCAACAACACAACCACATAACACCACACGGCCAAACAATGCAACACAAAACCAATCAACCAACCAGACAAGCAACTCCACGCAATCCCGAAGCAACAGAATTAATTCGACGTAACACGAAGCAAAGCAATAACAAAGAAACCCTACCGTTCTATGGTGTAGGCCCGAAAGCAAAAGAATAGCATCCACTACTTACCTGGCGTCCTAGCTTGCTGAGAATATTCAGTTACCTGTCCACCTACGGCTCGACCTACGACAAATACCCA
The DNA here is from genome assembly GCA_022432975.1 of Begonia masoniana. NCBI lineage: Eukaryota > Viridiplantae > Streptophyta > Magnoliopsida > Cucurbitales > Begoniaceae > Begonia > Begonia masoniana. The sequence continues at coordinate 40,043,857 of CM039516.1, forward strand.
AACTTCATTAAACTCAAGGTTACATTCACCAATTACTCTCAAACTACTATTTTTAGCCTAATCCAACTAAAATCTAACTAAACAGGCCACTAATTTAGGTTCGGTAAAACCCGACCCAAAACTTCAAACGAGCGTAACTTTTGCGTCGGTTATCGGAATCGAACGATTCCAGCGGCCACGCACTCCTCTCATAACCTATTTTAACCTGCCAAAATGAATTTTAAAACAATTAACCTAGCTAGGTCAAAATGGCAAAAACCCGAACTGCCCTTTAACCGGAAATTTCTCCCTTTTCGATTTTCCATCAATTTTCACCCAATTCCTCACCAATCGACCACCTACACCTTCAATTTGAATAATCTAATCAAAATCCCGAGCCACACACACCAAAACCAAAATGCCCCAAATCGGAGCCCTCTGATTTTCGCTCAAACGGAGCTCATCAAGACCAGGCGATGAAAACCGGTCCAAGGGTCGATAAACCCACGCCGGAAACAATCTAAATCGGCCGGTGATCGGAGCTCAATCGAGCTCGTCACTCCCGGTCTCCAACAGAACCGGAAACAGGGCTAAAACCAACTTACCGGTTCGGTTCGTGCGAGGAGTCAACCGGAAGCTCCTCGTCGCCGTCGTCTGGCCGGAGACGTCGAGGAATCGCGGGGGTGAACGGCCGTCGATCGTTGCACGTCTCCCTCCTCTCCCCTGCTCCGTTCTCGGGTGCTCGGTGCTCTCGACAGAATGGCTTCAAGCCATTCTGTTATTTTATTTTTTATTTTATAATAATAATATTAATATTAAAACTAACCATTAATTAAATCCTCATTTACCGGTAATTTACCGGTTTATCCTTCCGTATTTCCGACCATTTCGACTTTCGATAAATCTTGCTCTTAAATTATAATCCACGGCTTACTTTCACAGAAAATATCCGAACCTAAATTAGAAACCATTTGTTCCACCAATTTATTTAATCAAACATCCTATTTTATTATTCTTTTATTTTCTCTCCAATTTTTCTCCAAAAATCCCGGGTGTTACAACTTCATCCTCAATTAATACTAAACATACATGTATCTTCACCATACCATTTAACATAAACTACCCAGCACTCGTACCTATAACCTCGTTCAAAACCGACTCGAAACGCATTTCAACAAAATACATTTTCATGAAAACGAACTGCATGGATATGTTTAAAATCTAAACAAAACTCTATGAAATTCAATAATCCAGCAGTTCATCAAACGACAGTTTTTAACAAAACATTTCATAAACATCAATCCGTTATCAGATCCAAACAACCTAAAATGGGTCTAGCTGTACAATTAACCTATCTAATCCATCGTTAACCCAAAATATCCCAAAAACTCTCAAAACATATACATACACCCCCACGGGTCGGGTTAAGCATCGACTGCGCCAGCACACCCCGCGAGCCATCCTCCGTCAACTGCATCACTCCTCGGGTGGAGGGATCTCGTCCTCACCTAAGTCCAGGTCACCTACACCATACAGACAATCTATGAGATAAAAATCTCAGCAAGTTTCGTAAATGTAAATGCATGTTGTGCATATGAGTTCGTAAATCATGCAACATTTTCTTATCTTTACAGAGGTTGTCATCGAGATCTCGACCCCCTAAATGGAGAGGGCATATCCTGCGGTTGGACTACCTTTTCCACCTAGAGGAGGGGGGTACATGCTTGGAAAACGCACAGCCATGCCTGAGCCCCACCTCGCATGACCATGAACATACATCAATTCGTATTAGATGTGGTATTGTGATAGACCCGTAATCGATCCACACAATAGATCAATAGCCCCCTTTCAGGCCACATCGCCATTTTCTTTAAAATATAGTGCGGAAATTCATTTTCATGCTCCTTTAAAATACATGATGCGTGAACAATTTATAACATAATTAAACATGCATCATACGTACTATCAAGACAATAAAAGCAATTAAAGACATAACCTATAAACGACTAAATCTAACTACCCAATCAAAGCGATTTAAACAAACACGTCACCAAAACTCCTCGAGACGACTTCGACGTACGGTGTAGGCCAATCGGCCAGAGTAAGTCACGAGAACTTACCTCGTGTCCGTTGCAATCCAAGCTCCGTCCACGAGTGTTGTTCACCTAAGGCAATTTCACAATTTTGTCGTTAAAACGAGTTTAAACTATTAAACGTCCAAATTTAACGAAACCTTAACTAAGGAAATTCCTTAAAACTCTAATTGATTCATTGAAGCATTTTATCGAGCATTCCACGCTCGATACCTCAAAATTTCCATTAACGAGTTTTTCCGAAAACCCCTAAAATTCTCAAACTTTAACATTTCTCATAAATCGACTTAACTTCGTCCAATAACGTCCATTATATTCACAACTAAGGTAAACCTATCGATTTCTAGCCCTAAATCGTATTTTTCACAAAACCCTAAACGAACCCTAATCGTTTAAACTCTGTAAAAACCGAAATAAACTTTCCTAAAACCTTAAAATCGTACCTAGGGTCGAGTTTGGGGAAGAAATCGCGAAGAAAACGAAACGAACGGAGTGTAGGAACGATATTGTCTAAGAGGGGGGTGAATTAGACCTTTTTAAAGTTTAATCTCAAGTCTAACCAAATTTCTCTCTTGAATAAAATACTTATGAATTAATAGCACACAAACAAATAAAGTAAAGAGAGAGAGAGAGAGATTCAACACCACAGTTTTTAACGTGGTTCAGCCAAACTGCCTACGTCCACGCTCCAAGGCTCCCCTTTGAAGATTCCTTACTTCTCCTCAACGAGAAATGCTGATCGAACTTTACGGGCTTCAATCCACAACCTTACACAATCCTGGATTGAACTTTACGGGCGTCAATCCACTGCCTTACATGATTTTCAGATTTGAATGACAGATTATGATAATCTACAAACTCTCAAAACAGAATCTCAAGTTTTGGAATAGAGAGATGTAGATAGAGAATACAGAGTATGCTTCACAAGTTAGGGATCAGGAAATCAAATTCGCAAAAGTTATATCTTCGTGCTCTAACCTCGGGTTAAATACTTTGTCTTCTTTTTCATCTTGACTTCAATGCTCCTTAACCAATAATAGAAACTTTGTTACCGTTGGAGCAGCTTTCGTACAAGTTTAGGTAGCCGTTTCCGTCTGTAGTTGCAAGTCGTCGTCGCCATTAAAGTTCTGGAGTTAATGCTGAAAACGACGTCACTGTAGCTTCGCGGCTATTTTGAATTCTGGCGGAAGATCATCGGTGGAAGCAGCTTTAATTCACTTGCCATGTCATCGGTATGTGTTGCTCTAAGAATCCATCGGTATGTGCAATTTGAAAGTCATCGGCAGATGAAGCTTGAAGAACCATCGGCATGTGTACCTTGAACCTCATCGGCAGGTACATGCTTTGAAGTCCATCGGCAGGTGCACGCTTTGAAGTCCATCGACAGGTGCAAGCTTAACAGCGCCATCGGCAGGTGTGTCTTCAACGCCATCGACAGATGTATCTTCAACGCCATCGGCAGATGTATCTTCAACGCCATCGGCAGATGTAAGACTTATAAGCTATCGGCATGAGCAAGCTTTGAACTCCATCGGCATATGTATTCTGAATAGCCATCGGCAGATGCATTCTGGAAAGCCATCGGCAGATGCATCTTGGAAAGTTCATCGGCAGGAGCAGCTTGAAATGCCATCGGTATGAGTAAAAAAAATATGCGCTGAACCGCCATCGGCATGTGCAATCTCAAACGCCATCGGTATAAGTATTTTGATAAGATCATCGGCAGAAGCACCATTAAACTCCATCGGTATATGTCGTCTAGCGATCGGTTGAAGTAGGCTTTGAACGACTTCTTCTTTTGTCGTTTTATCGATCGGTAGATGAAGGCCATCGGCAGAAGCCTTCTTTACTTTGTCGTTTAGCGATCGGTATATGTCTATTTTTATCAATTCATCGGCAGATGAGTTTTCAGCCCTGTACACTTAGCCACAATTGTTAAACAACTAAAATACCCTTTCCAAGGGCATTTTCAACAGATTAAAAAATTAATGCATATTCGTTATTCTCATTCGCTTAACATAATCAAATTACAATATTAACCATTCAAATACATCATCAAAAACATATTTAGACTTAAACATCATTTAAGTCAACAATCTCCCCCTTTTTGATGATGACAACCTATAAATTTGATTAAGTATAACTTTCTCCCATAATCCTAGCTCCCCCATAGTAAGTGCATATAATCCAAAAACATGCATATATCCAGATTTATACCAGAGTTTCAAACAAACTATGCATATATCCAGATTGCCAAACATATGCATATATCAATTATCAATCAAATATTTCCTCCCCCATTGACATTATCAAAAACAAAAAATTAAGAATCAGAGAGACAAACAATTCAGAAATAAACATCAGATCAATCTCATGAGAAGATCAATAAAAGTGAATTCATACAAAGTCAGCTATTTAAAGAAAGCGAGAAAATGATTCCAAAAAGCTTGACTAATATAATCAGTCACTGCAAGTTCTGAGGAGAAGTAAGCATCCACAAGAGCTTGAAGTGAAGCAATATTGGGAGGGACAGGAGGTTGATAGACCACCATGGCCTGACAGGGAGCCGGAGGTGGAGAAGGTGCTGTGTACACCACTATGTCCATACATGGAGGAGGCTCTACAGATAAAGCAGCTGGAGAAGCATCATGTGGACAAGCGGGCTCAGATGAGGACACGAGAGATGGCATAGAGACAGAAGGAGTAGCAGTAGACGCATCAGGAGGAGAGAATGCAAATTCAGTCTCCTGAAGATCCAGTGTCGTGAAACGCACATCTTCATAAACTGCGGGCCGGGTAAATGGAAGTTCGAGATCTTCATAGGTAGGCTCAGTGGGGCAGAGAGGAGTATGAGGTGCAGGGCAGAGAGCCTCAACTTGAGATTTGAGAGCCCGAAAGTTACGGGTGAAGATCTCATTATTTCGATCCAATTTGCGATCCAAAAGACCCTGAGCCACAACAGCTTCAATGCTCAAATCCTTTTTGAGTTGAGTGATCTTTGTATCAATGGCTGTTCCTAGATTGTCTATGCTTGCCTTCAACTCAGTATATTGTTCCTCGCTGAGAGAGAATCTCCTATGATAAAGGATGGGAGATATTGGGGCAGGAGCAGATTGCAGATTTGGTGAGGAATGTTGGACGTGGGGAGCAGGTGGATTTGAAGGAGCGATTGGACTTGAAAGAGGTAATTGAACTGGTGATGGAGGAGCTGTATCCTGGTGGACTGGAGATGGAGGAGGGATAGGAGGCAGAGCTGGTAAACAAAGTGCAGGAGAAGGAGGTGTAGGATTCTGAGCAATGGGAAGGGGCACAGAGGAGGGTGTAGAAAAGTCCTCTGAAAGAATTATCCTTGAGGAAGGGACACGACGCCTTCGTATTAAAGGAGGAGGCTGAAAGCTAGAAGCCTGAGATTGAGAGGGGGAATTAACAAATACTGGTATCTCAGAGTCATCCCCTCCTTCAGCAGTGGACTCCTCTAACAGGTCAACTTTTCTCTTTCCCTTTTTGGCAACAACTGCCTTAAGAGTATTCCTCTTCGTAATATGCAGCACAAGCTCCCCAGTTCTGGTTCTTTTAATTCCCATTTTGCTCAAGGTGGTTCTGGAATAGTAAATGAAGGGTTTAAGAGTAACATGATCCTCATCCTCAGGAAAAACAACCTCAAGCTTAGCTAGAATTTTCATTAACAGCAGGTTGTAGGGTAAAGAGGTAGCCTTGGATGACACTGCCAGAATCATCCTTCGAACAATTATATATCCAATATTGAAGGGGGTCTTGTAGTAGAGTACAAACAGAACAAAAAGTTCCATGGCACTTACTTCGTTGTGGTGACCACCCTTAGGGACAATATTGTACCCTATCATCTGATGAAAAAGTCTTGCCCTAGCGGTCAGGTGTTTGCCTTTTAAATGATCAGGGATATGGTTTGGGTTTAAGGCAATGGTCTTGAGAAAATCGAGACCATCATCAGTACCAAGGATCGGAGGCTCAGTGCCGGATACATATTTGTAGGGGCAGCTATCTAGGTGAGGGCACTCCAAAATGCTATTAATAAATTGAGGGGTAATTTCTATGTGCTTGTTATACACATAGCTTTTGATAGAAGAGAAATCAGAGGGAAAACTTAAATTGGTATAGAACATTTTAATGGCTTCTGGGTAATAGAATGACTCTGCATCAAAAAGACCTAATAACCCGAGATCCTTCAAGGGTTCGATAATATTCATACCAGCTAAGTCCTCAAAGAAGATACCTCGACTGGAAATTAATAACTTGAACTGAAAGTCGTCATGGTATCTTGACTCAGCAGCTTCAGAGAGAAAGAAGAGTGATGGCCATGCTTTTGCACGAGGGATCACTCGTGGAGGACGAGCAGAAGTTTTGGCCTTCTTCATGGCCGGTTTAGAAACTGCGTGGGAGGATGAACCCAGATAATCCATGGAAAGAAGAGTACTCGAGAGAGACGACTGGAAGGGAAGGGGTTTTTCTGAAAGAGCGCAAAAATGTGAAGCGTCTTTGAGAAGAGGCAGAGTTTAAATGAAAAAGGGGCATCGCCCGACGATATGGAGTCACACGTGTACGACAGATTAACCCGATGGGTCACACGTGTCGGTATATTAAAGAAATGCAAATGCATCTTTCGATGCCTAGAGAAAACACAGCATCTACCGATGCCTTCCGATAGACATGCATCTTCTAACGCCTATTGAAAAACACAGCATCCACCGATGCCATCACAGAAGGAAATGCTCTAACACTCAGGAATTTCCAACAGAGGAATAAACTTAGTTTTTCTCAACGCGAATGAGGTCTAGCCTTATTCTAATATTATTGAATGTCTTTTCATCTAAAGGCTTGGTAAAGATGTCAGCTAGTTGGTCTACTGAATTAACAAATTCTAAGGATATATCACCTCTTTGTACATGATCACGAATGAAGTGATATCTAACATCAATATGCTTAGTTCTAGAGTGCTGGATAGGATTTTTGGAAATGTTAATTGCACTGGTGTTGTCACACCTAATAGGAATCCTATCATAGAATAGATTATAGTCCTCTAGAGTTTGCTTCATCCAAAGCATTTGTGCACTGCAACTGCCTGCAGCAATATATTCACTTTCAGCAGTTGACAATGCAACAGAATTCTGTTTCTTTGAGTACCATGAAACTAAGGATTCACCAAGGAATTGACATGTTCCACTGGTGCTTTTCCTATCAACTAAACTTCCTGCATAATCAGAATCTTAATATCCTATCAGATCAAAGGAGGTGCCCTTCGGATACCATAATCCTAAATCATGAGTCCCACTTAAATATTTGAAAATTCTTTTGACAACCAATAAGTGAGATTCCTTAGGGGCAGCCTGAAATCTAGCACATAGGCACACACTAAAGAGTATATCTGGCCTACTTGCAGTCAGATATAATAGAGAACCAATCATACCACGATATTTCTTAATATCCACGTTTATTCCATGTTTATCTTTGTCCAATTTTGTTGTGGTACTCATGGGAGTTTTAGAAGACTTAGCAGATTCTAATCCAAATTTCTTAAGAAGTTCCTTAATGTACTTTTCTTGACAGAAGAAAATTCTATCAGAAGATTGATTAATCTGGAATCCTAAAAAGAATTTTAACTCCCCCATCATACTCATTTCAAATTCACTTTGCATGAGGGAGGAAAACTCATTACATATATTGACATTTGTTGATCCAAAAATAATGTCATCGACATAGATTTGAACTAACAGAATATCCTTATCCTTTTGCATGGTAAATAGAGTTGAGTCGGTGTTACCCCTTTTGAAATTCCTTTCCACAAGGAAGTTCTTCAACCTATCATACCAAGCTCTAGGAGCTTGTTTAAGACCATAGAGAGCTTTCCTTAACTTATAGACATGGTCAGGTTTGTCAAAAGCTTCAAAACCTAAGGACTGCTCAACATAAACTTCTTCTATAATATAACCATTTAAGAATGCACTCTTTACATCCATTTGAAAGAGTGTGAAGTTTTTGTAGCAAGCAAAAGCTAGGAGCATCCTAATTGACTCTAATCTAGCTACAGGGGCAAAAGATTCCTCAAAATCAATACCCTCTTCTTGAGATTATCCCTTAGCAACTAGTCTAGCCTTGTTTCTCACAACAATCCCATTTTCATCCAATTTATTCTTATAAACCGATTTTGTTCCAATAATGGGATGATCTTTAGGCCGTGGAACAAGTTCCCATACCTTGCTCCTTTCAAATTGATTTAACTCTTCTTGCATGGCCAAAATCCAATTTTCATCGCCCTCGATTTCTTCAAATTTCTTAGGCTCTACTTGTGAAATGAATGCCACATTGGCACAGAGATTCCTAAGAGAAGCTCTAGTCTTAACTCCTAAAGAAGGATCACCTAAAACTTCATCTATTGGATGATTTTTGACATATTTCCAATCTTTAGGAAGAGCAGGATTTTCATCATTGACAGGAACAATATCTAGAGATGTAGAAGAAGGTTCTATTGATTTTTCTACTTGAGGAGAATCACTTGGCTTTTCTAAGGAAAGAGAATCCAGTTGTTTATCCAAAATATCATCCTTCTCCACATTGATTGTGGGTTGAGGAGACTCATCAAAGTCAACATGAACAGACTCCTCAACAACTAGAGTTCTCCTATTGAATACTCTATAAGATTTGCTGGAAAGGGAATAACCCAGAAAAATTTCAAGATCAGATTTGGAATCGAATTTTCCTAAGTTATCCTTTGTTTAGAATGAAACATTTGCTTCCAAAAGCTCTAAAATACTTAACAGAAGGTGTTTTACCATTCCAAAGCTCATAGGGAGTTTTCTCAAGAATAGGTCTTATGGAGACCCGATTAAGCACATAACAAGCTGTTGACACAGCTTCTACCCAGAAATATTTTGGAAGGGAATTCTCATTAAGCATAGTCCGAGTTAGCTCTTGGAGAGACCTATTTTTCCTCTCAACAACACCATTTTGCTGAAAGGTTCTAGGGGAAGAGAAATTGTGCTCAATTCCATACTTGAGACACAAGAGTTCAAATTTCTCATTTTCAAATTCTCCACCATGATCACTACGAATAGCAACAATGGTGAGCTCCTTTTCATTTTGAACTCTTTTCCTAAAACTAGAAAAAGTGTCAAAAGTCTCATCCTTAGACTTCAGAAAGTGAACCCAAGTAAATCTAGAGAAATCATCAACAATGACAAAAGCATAGAATTTTCCTCCTAAGCTGGCTATATTTGAAGAACCGAAGAGGTCCATGTGAAGGAGTTGGAGAGGCTTAGAAGTAGAAATTGCATTCTTCGATGCAAAGGAGCTTTTGATCTGCTTGCCCATTTGGCAGGCTTCACAGACCTTATCCTTTACAAAGGATATCTTAGGGATTCCTGTAACTAAATTCTCCTTAGTAATCTTAGCTAAGGTATCCATCCCTACGTGTCCTAATCTCCTATGCCAGATCCAACAGTCATTAGAAGAATTAACAGCAAAACATTTTTCATTATCACAAACAAAGTTATCTAAGTCAATAACATAGATATTCTCTTTTCTGAAACCAGTAAAGAGAACTTTGCTATTAGGGGTGTGCAAAACCGGTTTCGGTTCGGTTTTGGGGAAGATCCAAACCGAACCGATCGGTTTCGGTTTTGGATTTGCCGAACCGAAACCGGTTTTGGGGCACACCAAAACCGAACCTAAACCGAACCTAAAGTTTCGGTTCGGTTTCGGTTCGGTTTCGGTTTTACAACCTATTTTTTTAAAAAATTAAATAATTAAAAAACAAATGTATTAACGAAAAACAGAATCCCCTTCTCCCCAATCCCCTTCCCACGGATCAATCTTACGCCCTCTTCCTTAAAAAAAATGTATTACAACAATAAAAAACATCTCCAAAATATAATCTTACTCCTGGATCTACCATCTTTACAGCACTGTCAAGTGTCATGCACAATAGAGTTGTCGATACCTTGAATATTAGTGTTGATATAAATGTTGATGCAGCTACCTCTGTCGCATTCACTCGACAGAAACATCGAGGCTCCCCTGTTTTTGCCTTCCAAATTCTGAGTTTGAAAAGACTGAGTGCTTGGATTTGATGGCATGGCCTTCGACTGATGTTGAGAGACCTGAATTTGAAATTCAGGAAGGAGGTTTTTGTTCCAATCGTTTGGTTGCTTCTTTGCTTGTAAATGGGGTCATGGCTTCTGCTTTCTTTGATCAAATTGAAGATTGGAATGACTTGAACTACACTCTGACCTGAATTCGCCAGAACGGATCAAAGACACTACACTACACTATAAATCAAAGACACTACACTACACTACACATGTTGCTCTAATGCTTTCGGTTATAATAAAACAGCACGTAACAAACAAAGAAAACACATAAATTGCTCTCGGTCACGCCCGAAGAGTCTTCCAAAACAGAAACATTATGTAATTATACAGAACAAAACACATATAAACATGCTAAAGGAGGAGAGCAAAATTGCTCTCTGTCGCTCTGTCGTTTGTTCACAGAGAGCAATTTTGCTCCCTGTAATAAAAGTAAATCACAGAGAGCAAAATTGCTCTCTGTCGTTTGTTCACAGAGAGCAATTTTGCTCTCTGTAATAAAAGTAAACCACAGAGAGCAAAATTGCTCTCTGTCGTTTGTTCACAGAGAGCAATTTTGCTCTCTGGTTAAATTGCTCTCTGTGAACAAACGACAGAGAGCAATTTTGCTCTCTGTGGTTTACTTTTATTACAGAGAGCAAAATTGCTCTCTGTGAACAAACGGCAGAGAGCAATTTTGCTCTCTGTGATTTTTTTACAGAGAGCAAAATCATTGATTTTGCTCTCTGTCAAACACAAAAACGAAGTCTCTAGTAAAACACAAAGCATAGCACATACCCGGTGCTCTCTGTCGTCGTCGATACTCGATAGCAGAGACTGAGAGTAGAGTCGTCGCCTCGCCGTCGCTTCGCCGGATCGTCCTTGTCTTGCCGGGTCTCTAGTCGTCGCAGTCGCAGTCGCAGTCGCAGTTGAAGAATCGGGATTAGGTCTTCGCACTCGCTTCGGCTTCGGCTTCGCTCTTCATTGTTCAGTCTTCAGTCTTCATCCTCATTTTAATCAACGGTTCGGTTTCGGTTTTGCTCGGTTTCACCAAGCCAAACCGATAACCGAACCGAAGTGGCCAGTTTTGAGACATGCCAAACCGGACTTCGGTTTTCCTATGCTAAAAATCGGTGAAAACCGAACCTAAATCACCGGTTCCGGTTCGGTTCACCGGTTCCAGTTCGGTTCACCGGTTCCGGTTCGGTTTGCACACCCCTATTTGCTATTAGATATATCCTTAATAATACAGGAATTTTTTTTAAAAACTACTTTATAACCCTTATCACATAATTGACTAATGCTCAGCAGGTTATATTTTAGACCTTCGACTAACAGAACATTTTCTATAATAATATTATCAGGATTACCTATATTGCCGATGCCAACAATTTTACCCTTCTGGTTTCCACCAAAAGTGACATTTCCTTTCTTTTTGTTGACAACAGCAAACATGGATGCATCTCCAGTCATGTGCCTAGAACAGCCACTGTCCAGGTACCACTGATTCCTTATTGGAGACACATCATCCTGCAAAACAGAGATCAAGTAGTCTTCTTAGGTACCCAAATCTTTTGGGTCCTAGTGTTAGTTTTGGTTCCTTTGGGAACCCATTGCAACTTACTGCCAGTTTTCATATTATTTGTTTTTAAAGGACATACAAATGATTTATGTCCTACTTCATTGCATGCATGACAGACAGTGGATTTAACAAAAAGCTTTTTATATGTTTTCTTTTTACTAATCCCGTCATACACTAGGCCAGTTTTATTAAACTGCACTCTCTGGCTGCTCAATAACATGTTCAGATTTTTACTACCTTTAGTGAAATTCAGAACAAGTCTATTTAACGTCTCATTTTTCTTTTTAAGTACAGAGACTTCCTTATCATGCACACTATGTTCATTGGCGTGCTTCTCAATTAGGCTCGCATTTTCCTTTTTCAGCAAATTATATTTGATCTTTAGCATGCTAAATTGTTTTACCAAATCATTAAATGCATCAATCATATCACCATCTTCATCAGATTCACTATCACTTAAGGAAATGCTAACCTCATTCTCGTGTGCCATAAAGCAGAGGTTGGCTACTTCCTCACCTTCTGAAGAAGAGGTGTCATCTTCACTTTCATCCCAAGTAGCCTTCATGGCCTTCTTCTTAAACTTCTTGGGATACTTCTTTGCTTGTGGACAGTCTGCCTTCATATGACCAGGCTTTCCACACCCAAAACATGTGATCTCCTTGTCTTTTTGCAACTTATCACCCTTTGGAAATCTTTTTCCCTGCATCCTCTTTCGTTGTAGGAATTTACTGAATCTCCTTGTGATGAGAGCTATATCCTCATTATCTTCCTCTTCTTCATCCTCAGATACTTCATTTTTGCTAGAGAAGGCTTTCAGAGCAATGTCCTTTCTCTTTGTGACCTCTTTTTCTTTGAGGTCCTCCTTTTCGTTTGCCCTCATTGTGATCTCATGTGTCATGAGAGATCCAATGAGTTCCTCAAGTTTCAGAACCTTGAGATCCTTTGCTTCCTGTATGGCAGTCACCTTTGGCTGCCAGCTTCTTGGAAGACATCTGAGGATCTTCCTGACCTGTTCTTTACTAGAATAAGATTTACCAAGAGCTTTCAAACCATTAGTAATGTTAGTAAATCTTGTAAACATGAAAGAAACAGACTCATCCTTAGGCATAGAGAATAGTTCATACTCGTGTATGAGCATATTTAACTTGCTCTCTTTAACCTGATTTGTGCCCTCGTGTGTGACCTCTAATAAGTGCCAAATCTCTTGGGCACTCTCACACTCTTGTACTCTATTAAATTCGTCTCTATTCAGAGCACAGTACAGGGTATTTATAGCCTTGACATTTAAGCTCAAGTTTTTTTTATCTGTATCATTTAGTTCGTGTGAAGCTTTGGGAGTTCTAATACCGTTTTCTGTTTTAAAAGCTATGTATGGACCATTTTCTATATTATTCCATAGTTCATAGTCAAAAGCTTGAATGAATATTCTCATTCTAGACTTCCAGTAGACATAATCACTCCCATCGAAAAAGGGAGGTCTATTTGTTGCTTGACCTTCTACTTGTGTGGTGTTAGTGTTGAATGCCATTATAAAAATGTATAACACAGATTGTTTTATTACAGCTTAGACAAAGACAACCTCGCTCTGATACCAATTGTAGGAACGATATTGTCTAAGAGGGGGGTGAATTAGACCTTTTTAAAGTTTAATCTCAAGTCTAATCAAATTTCTCTCTTGAATAAAACACTTATGAATTAATAGCACACAAACAAATAAAGTAAAGAGAGAGAGAGAGAGAGAGAAATTCAACACCACAGTTTTTAACGTGGTTCGGCCAAACTGCCTACGTCCACGCTCCAAGGCTCCCCCTTGAAAATTCCTTACTTCTCCTCAACGAGAAATACTGATCGAACTTTACGGGCTTCGATCCACAGCCTTACACAATCCTGGATTGAACTTTATGGGCGTCAATCCACTGCCTTACAAGATTTTCAGATTTGAATGACAGATTATGATAATCTACAAACTCTCAAAACAGAATCTCAAGTTTTGGAATAGAGAGATGTAGATAGAGAATACAGAATATGCTTCACAAGTTAGAGCTCAGGAAATCAAATTCGCAAAAGTTATATCTTCGTGCTCTAACCTCGGTTTAAATACTCTGTCTTCTTTTTCAGCTTGACTTCAATGCTCCTTAACCAATAATAGAGACTTTGTTACCGTTGGAGCAGCTTTCGTACAAGTTCATGTAGCCATTGCCGTCTGTAGTTGCAAGTCGTCGTCGCCATTAAAGTTCTGGAGTTAATGCTGAAAACGACGTCACTGTAGCTTCGCGGCTATTTTGAATTCTGGCGGAAGATCATCGGTGGAAGCAGCTTTAATTCACTTGCCACGTCATCGGTATGTGTTGCTCTAAGAATCCATCGGTATGTGCAATTTGAAAGTCATCGGCAGATGAAGCTTGAAGAACCATCGGCATGTGTACCTTGAACCTCATCGGCAGGTACATGCTTTGAAGTCCATCGGCAGGTGCACATTTTGAAGTCCATCGGCAGGTGCAAGCTTAACAGCGCCATCGGCAGGTGTGTCTTCAACGCCATCGGCAGATGTATCTTCAACGCCATCGGCAGATGTATCTTCAACGCCATCGGCAGATGTAAGACGAATAAGCTATCGGCATGAGCAAGCTTTGAACTCCATCGACATATGTATTCTGAATAGCCATCGGCAGATGCATTCTGGAAAGCCATCGGCAGATGCATCTTGGAAAGTTCATCGGCAGGAGCAGCTTGAAATGCCATCGGTATGAGTAAAAAAAATATGCGCTGAACCGCCATCAGCATGTGCAATCTCAAACGCCATCGGTGTGAGTATTTTGATAAGATCATCGGCAGAAGCACCATTAAACTCCATCGGTATATGTCGTCTAGCGATCGGTTGAAGTAGGCTTTGAACGACTTCTTCTTTTGTTGTTTTATTGATCGGTAGATGAAGGCCATCGGCAGAAGCCTTCTTTACTTTGTCGTTTAGCGATCGGTATATGTCTATTTTTAACAATTCATCGGCAGATGAGTTTTCAGCCCTGTACACTTAGCCACGATTGTTAAACAACTAAAATACCCTTTCCAAAGGCATTTTCAATAGATTAAAAAACTAATGCATATTCGTTATTCTCATTCGCTTAACATAATCAAATTACAATATTAACCATTCAAATACATCATCAAAAACATATTTAGACTTAAACATCATTTAAGTCAACACGGAGGAGCAATGGTTGTCGGAAATGGAGATCGCCGTGAGAGAACGCCGGAGGGAGGAGAATCGCAGGGAGAAGAAAGTGAAGCCGTGAAGAAGAAGAAAGTTTTGTAATATTATATAATATTGACTTGGCAATTTACTATTTTGCCATTCCTTTGATTTTCTATTTGTTTCGCCCTTCGTTTTGTTAATTGTCTAACGATTTGGTTTCTTCAAATTTCCTTATTTCACCAATAAATCCAACTTATTACTAGGGTTCTATTAAAACTGTCTGTTCATGATTCGTACCTCGTTTACTATTTTTACCGAAGTATCCCTTATATTACAATAAGTGTAATTGTCGTAAAATTAGCGTTAAGCTCCTAAAATTCCCGAAATTTATCTCAAAATCCTTGTTGATTATTAGGATCATAATAACGCTTTCTTTTTACAAAATAGACTTGATTTGACATATTTACAAAAATGTCATTTACATTAAAATAATAATAGTCTGTACAATCGGGTATTACATTCTGTCTCTAAAACTGAGGCTATTTCTCTTCTAGTTTATTCCTCCTCTATTTCTTAAATTGCTTTAAATTTGCTTCTAAGGAATTTCAATTGAGTTTTAAGCACAATCCTCAATCGTTTTAGCAAAGTTTCTTTCAAGTATCTTTAAAAAAAAATAATAAAATAAATATGTGTCAAGAATAGGAACACGATCACGAAAGTCGTGGCCTGTTGGGTTTCTGGTCGTGACATGTCTACACTAGTGTTTCACATCATACTCCATAAGATATCTATATGCTGTTTCATCGAAGCTCCTAGCCTCTTCATTTCTTTCACAAACATTTAACGTGTTGTCGCAGTTGAAGCATTCTACATAATGTCTTTGTAGAGTTTTCCGCGAAACTTCTTCTTGAAGTTTGCGTACATATGACGTACGCAAAATCTAACATCTGCATCTAGTACATGTTTTCGAAGTACTGCTTCCAATCCCTACATAAAAGATATGTCATATGTTAGTAGGTGAAAGCATATAAACCTTGACAATGATCACATATACTCACTTTTTGTTGATCGAAAATAAATGTCCAGCCTTCACCACGATTAGATCCAATATCTGTCAACAACAACTTGACAAATCATTTCCAAGACTTCTTCAACTCAACATTGACAACAGTCATTGTAACATGATATATTCTGTCATTTGCTTCAACACCGACAACGGTTAGAAGTTGACCAGGACATGCCCCCTTCAAGGGACATCCGTCCAAACTTATTATCGGTCGACATCCGACTAAAAGGCCTCTTTTACAGACATCTAAACACATGTAAATTCGCTTGAATATGAGCTTTGTTTGACCATCAACCCTGTCAACGTTGATAATGAAGGTGCTACCAGGATTGGATCTCAGAACTTCTTCCGCATACGACCTCAGCTATTTACATTGCACAATTGAATCCACATTTACAGTCATCTTCCTTGCCTTTTTTACTAGGCTAGGGCTGATGTTGACATTAAAGTCTCGCTTAACTGTGTCAATGATAGATGGTATTTTCCAGTGAGGTTGGCTTCTAAATCGATGCAAATAACGTTCTATCACCCACTTAGCTGTTGTATGACGACTCTCTATTATGCGAGCACACTCATGAACATCATTCAACCTCTTCACTTGAAAAGACTCTTCATTTGTCACTTTTGATGCGTAGAGTCTCCAAGCAAAACCTTTCTGACATTTAGCTTCTACTCTTCTTTTCTCGTATTTGGTAAATTTGATGTCAAATCCATTAACCAAAGCATAATCAGTGATTTTTTTTCTTAATTTCAGCTACTAAGCTAAATGTGTCTTCCAAACATATTTCTAAAGCGTTGTTGACTGATTCTGCAGTGTTCACTTCCTGCATCATATTATCGGATTCAGCGGTTAAAAGATTGTCATCGGATAAGGAGGCTAAAACAGATGGAATCAGAATATGCATTGTATCCCTTGCTTCACCAACAGCTGCCTCATCTACATGAGTTAGATATCCCGCTTCACCAACTTGAGGACCACCATCAAACTTTGATGAATCAGATGACTCATCATTTTTAGCCTCTTTCTTGTCAAATACGTCAATGCCCTCATGGTCTACGTATATATGAATGTGACGTTTGTCATCCAACGCCCCAACCATTTTAAGTATGTCATTATCTAACTTCACTTTTCGCAATCCATTTTCCAATCTTAATGTAGGCTCCACGTAATACAGAATCTTAATGTCGAGGACTCGGGGTCGAGGTACGCTTGAGGGTCGAGAATCTGGAAATTGGAAAGGAGAAGGGTGAATTGAAGAGGAATATCAAAATTAAGTTTTTTTTTTAAATCTGATTAGTGAGTTGAACCGGTCCGTTGCAGTTCTGACTCTAGAGTAGGGGCATTTCTAGAAAAAAAATAGGCACGTAAAAAAAAACGTGATATTTTAACGAAAAATAAGACGGTAAGGGATAAATTGCCTATTATCAATACATTAAGGTTGTTTTTGCCCATTATCCGAGTTTACGGTGTAAATTGTCCTTTTCATTTAGTTGTAGGGGCCAAATTGTACTTTACCCTTTATTTTAATTGATAAATTTTACTTTAATTGAAAAAAATTTGGTCTCATTACCAATTCATTGTTATTTTAATATATTAATATATTTTGTAATGATTATATTTTATTTTTATCAATTTTATTTTTTATTGCATAGTTATTTATTGATTTAATAAATATTGTAATAAAATATTTTGTATAACTTACTATTTTATTATAGGTTATCATCATTTTTATTTTGTCTTAAAATATAATATAATATAATAATATATTTTGTCTGATTATTTATTTTATTACAAAATTTTATTTTTTATTAATATTTATCTACAAATAATTTAGTGCATAATTTTAGCTTTTCACATAAAGCTAAAATTAAATTAGTTGAATCCCAATTGATTTAGTATTAGCTTGATGGACTACTTGGACTGTTCATAGACAGGCACAGGCGTGCAATTCCTATCCATTAATTACAATTAAATTAGTTGGATCCCACTTGGTTCCCTCTTAAACAGTTCATACTATTATATTTATTTTTAATATTAATTTTTATTTAGTGTCATGCTTTGGAATTTGCATTAGTCCTCGTCAAAATCTTTTACGCACGACGTTTCATGTTCTTCTTTTGTCTTCTTATGTTGAATTTAGCCTTCTCCCTACAAATTCATTTTTTTATTATAAACTTTACAAATTAATTTTTTCACTATTTATTTTCATTTGACCTTTCATCTTCTCAGGTGGACTTGAATAACGTGCTGCTGCAAATAATGTTTTTGCAAAATTGCTACTACGCATGCATCAGTGAAGAGACAAAACTACGTGACAAAAATAATTATATTTTGCTGTCTCAAGAAATTATCATTTCTTATATTGATGATATTTATCTCAATATCTACACTATTAGATATTGTGTTTCCTAGTTTCAATATTTACTCAGAAAACTTTAATGAAATGTCAACATAAGAATTTTAACACCAACAAATCAATTCGTTGACATGTTAAATAATAATTTGATTGATCGATTTCCTGGTGACCTTATTCGTTACTCTAGCTTTGATAATGTATTTGACACAATAAATGAAAGTGTCAATTATGATTTTCTCAATAGTTTAATTTCATCAGGATTTTCTCCGCACGAATTCATTTTAAGTCTAATTGTCTGGTAATGTTACTTCGCAATATCTACCCATTAGAAGGGCTTTATAATGTTACACGTTTAATATGTCGCCATTTTGAAAAGAATGTTATTGATGCAAAAATATGTATTGGAGATTATAGTGGAAAATATGTTTTCTTGCCTTACATACCATTTCTTTTGCTTAAAAACAAAAATAATATTTACTCTTTTAAGCGCATACAGTTTCCTATATGCCTTTCTTTTGCCATGACAATTAACAAAGTGAAACGAACCTAGAATTTTAGAGAATCTGAGACCCGACAACAACGCAAAAATATCACATAAACACCTTTATGATTCAAGAGGATAGAAGCTGGACCCGAACCAAACTTGTTGGTTAAATAAAAATTATCAAGTTCGATCTTTTTAAACAATGACTTGAAGAAGATCAAGTTCCTCAATAAGAACTTAATAATAGAATTCAAAGAATCTCACCAAAAAACATAAGTTCAATTTTCATAAAAATTATAAAGTATTAAATAATGTCTTACAACTCTGTTTAAATAGGAAAATTAGGTTAAAGGATGAAACAACTAAAAAATAACCTAAAAACTAAAGGAAAACATAATTAGGGTTGAAGTAGGCAAAGACGTGCGCGCGCAGGGTTGTTAGCGCGTGAGGTGGGCTAGGCGCGTAGGGGCGCAAGATGTTGGATTGAGCGCATAGGTGGGGGCGCGAATCGCTAGGGCGGGCGCGCAGGTGATGGGCCGATCAGAAGAGGAGCGCTGCCCTGGGCACGGTGCGGGGTGTGCAGGACGAGTTGGGTGCTGAGCTAGGTACGCAACGCGAGGCACTGGGCGTTCGCGAAGCGTGGGCCTAGCAGGGCGAGGGGTGTGCGGCACGCGGATGCACGTAGGGGTGCATGCAGGCGGTGTGTAGCGACCTTTACCCGTATCCTAATATTCCGTGTAATATTTTTTTTTATCCTAAAGTTTAAGCGGAATTTAAATTGAAATCAAAATCGTTAACATTGTTTGGAAAATCATCTAAAACAAATCTTAAAATCAATTAGAAAACTATAAAAGGAAAGGGAAAAACAATTAAAAGAAAACATAATTAAAACTTAAAAGGCAATCGCTGAGGAAAGGAGGGCAAAAGGGACATTTGTCCCATGAAAACAGGGGCGATCGATCGCCCTTATACCAGGTGATCGATCGCCTGGGCAGAAAATGGAGGGGCGATCGATCACCCCTCACTCCAGCGATCGATCGTCACAAGCTCTGGATTTTTTTCCAGAGCGTGGCGACCAAGCTTGGCGATTGATCCCCTCCTTAGGCGATCGATTGCCAAGTCCTCTGGAAATTGATTTCCAGCAAACTTGCATCGCTTCTCTCTCTTTTCTTTCTTTCTTCCCCTGCATATACACACACATTTACATCCAATTTCTTCCTCAATTACCACTAACACCCCATACACCTTCACAATATAATTTGACATCAAACCACCCGATACTCGTACATCTTCCATAATCTCACTCAAAACCGACTCGAGACACATTTAAAACGAAATATGTTTTCACGAAAATGAACTGCGTGGATCCGTTTAAAAACTAAACGTTTCCCCCTGTTAAAATCACCAAGCAGTTCCATAAAACTTAGATAAAAGCCTTAACAAAATGTTTTATAAAACAGTTTACCAAAACATCTATGCATCATTCTATCAGCTAACCAGATCCAAGCATCCTAATATGTTCAACTATACAATTTTACCTAACTATCGCGTTCCCAAAACATACACTTACTCCCTCACGGGTAAAAAAGCGCACTGACTGCCTAGCACACTCCCATGAGCCATCCTACTTCAACTGCATCATTCCTCGGGTGGAGGGATCTCGTCCTCACCTATGTCAAGATCACCTACACCATACAGACAACTATGAGCTAAAGGCTCAGCAAGTTTCGTAAATGTAAATGCATGCTGTGCAAATAAGTTTCATAAATCATGCAACATTTTCTTATATTTACATAGGTTGTCACCGAGATCTCAACCCGCTAAATGGAGAGAGGGCACATCCTGCGGTTGGACAACCCTTTCCACCTAACGGAGGGGGGTACATGCTTGCAACACGCACAGCCATGCCTGAGCCCCACCTCGCATGACCATAAACATACATGGGTTCTTATTAGATGCGGTATTGTGACCGACCCTTCTCAGCCTTCACAATAGGTCAATAGCCCCCTTTCAGGCCACATCGTCATTTTCTTTAAAACATAGTGCGGAAATTCATTTTCTATGCATAATTGAAAACCGTGATGCATGGACAATTACGTGCTTAAAGTAAATATACATCATACGTACTATTGAGACAATAAAAGCAATTAAAAGCATACCCTATAAAAGAACTAATCCTAACTACCCAACCAAAGCATTTAAACAAACAATTCCACAATAACCCTCGACGCGACTTCGATATACGGTGTAGGCCAATCGGTCAGAGTAAGTCACGAGAACTTACCTCGTGCACGTTGAACTTCTAGCTCCGTCCACGAGCGTTGTTCACCTAAGGTAATTCATAACAATCGTCATTAAAACCGGTCCTAGGAAATCGAATTCCAAGAATCAACGAAACTTTTAGCTAGATGATATTTTCCCAAAATTCTAATCTAACTCATTCGGGCATTTTATCAAGCACATTGTGCTCACAAATTCTATACCTAGCTTCAATGGAGTTTTTATATTAAATCTTCCGAATCAAACCTAACAATCTATTGATAACCAACAATACATCATCAATAGACATAATTTAAGTGAACCCATCGATTTCTAACATAAATTGATGACTTCACTCAAAACCCTAACTCGATAAACCTAACCAAATCCAACGTATATCAAAATTAAAACGTAGATACTGGAGTCTTACCTAGGGCTTGGATTCATCGAAGAAAACGAAAGAAATCGGCATGAGGAGCGATCGTCAATGGCCATTTGAAGGATCGGCGAAGGGAAGAAGGGAGAAAACTTCTTCTCTGGAAGTTGTTTTCGTGAAAAAATTGTGACGCCCCAAAACCGTACCCGATCGGGGTCCGGGATCGGAGTCATCACACCGGACATTTTACAGAAACAAGACATATTTTATTTTATTTATTTATTTTTTTAAAAACTTATATGAGATCAGACCGGACACCTACAGAACTTTAAACAGAGGGAGAGAAAGAGTTCTGGATTTGAGATCACACGGAAAAGCAGTAAAAGAGATTCTGGATAACAGTTACAAATGGAAACAGGAAACAGAAAAAAAAACAAACATCGGCGGAAGACCTAGTATAAAAGAACTTCGGTGGATTAAATAAAACTTAATGCAATACCCTGAACATAAAAATTTACAGAGAGGGAAGGACTACGGTGAGTAACAGAACTATGCACAATTCGGAAATGAATAACAGAAGAGAAGGAATGGCAAAGAAAATAATCAAACAGAATGAACAGGAAGTAAACCAGAAATCATAAGCATAAAAGCAGGAAGCAACTGTGAAATATCTGGGCGGAAGACTAAACATTACGGGCAGTGGTGAATGAAATTTCCTAAAGACAGTGAAACAGACGGGTAGTGGGCAGCGGTTGATTCAGATACGACAAAATCGCTGACATCAGCCGGAAGAGAAAATGACGTCAACCGGAAGATACAGACAATATACGAGACCGGCAGAAGGTGATGACGTCAGCCAGAAGATGGATGATGTCAACCGGTAGATGAAGGCAATAAACGAGACCGACAGAAGGTGATGACGTCAGCCGGAAGATGGATGACGTCAACCGGTAGATGAACACTTAAAACAGCAGTGAACGTGATCGGAAGATGCAGTTTTTGAGATAAAACTTGGCAAATTTTAACATAAAGACTTACAGGCAGGGAACATCGTAATAGGAGGCATGAGGGCTTCAGACCTTCAAACCCGATTTCAAAAACAAAGTTTTTGAATCATACTCTACAAATGACAGGAGTTCAATCAGACAAACTGCATGGATAGCTCAAAAGTTCGAGACTATCTATGCATGACCTGAAAAGGGAGAACTCAAGCAGTTCCAGAATGTTTTCAAAACATTTAAAATATATGGATACAATCCGTCAAATACAGAGGTTTTGAATACATCAACAACAGAATATTTCAGGAGACAACTATCAATGGTCAAACAGAGATTTAAAACTCAAACGCAAGAAACTATACATTACATATCCAGCAGGATTTCCTACAGAGTTTTAAACGAAACACAGGACTATACAGAGTTGTAAACACAACGCCAGAATTCCAGAAAAGGTTTTACAGACATAGACTTTACTTTAAATACTTAAACCTCGGGGCAGAATTTGTCTGGCTGCAGCAACCACCCCCAATGAGCTCAATTCCCCAACTACATCAGCTCGTCATTATGAGGCATAAGGTCCTCATCTGGAGTATCCGTACATACAACAGGGAGTTCACCTATGAGCCTAGAGCTCAGTAAGAACATATCAGAAATAAATGCAGTGATGCATATGCTATGCATGAACGTTTCAAATACAGGAACATTACATTACATTACATTTCACTGGACATGGAGGTATAAGTGGGAGGAGGAGCTGGCGCAACAGGGTGTACATGCCGCTTCAGGACATAACAGGAGTATTTGACAGGATGCCAGTCCTCATCCACACTTAACCGTACATTACATTACAGATTTTATCTTACTTACTTCAAAACCAGTGCTGAAAACATTTGCATGATTTTACAGGAAAACGTGTATGCATGAATAAGTGCGATGCTTAAACTTAACATTCACAGATGGCAGAATGATACAACAGGAAGACAGGATATGATGGAGACATATTCAACTTAAAACATAACCTAAAACCTATCTACCCATACCATACCTAGTACCTCTAAGTTGTAGGGCCTTAAGGGCCAACGTAAATGCATGAACTTACCTGTTTGCAGCAATGCAGTGTGCTCGAATGCCCCTGGAAAGCTCGGATCTGTAAATGGATGTACAGAATTCAAACACGCTACAAATGTTAACTAATATCTCGTAGGAAATGCAGCAAACACGTTTCAACACTTTAGAAAACACACCAACGTGTTTTCATCCAAAAACAGTGAGTTTTCTCTAAAATAATAACCCTAAATCTCAGTGAAAACTCGCATTAAACTTGTCCAAATTCGTTAGCATTCAACCAGACATTTACCTCAGCGGGAAAACAGAAAGGAGCCGAGGAGATCGAAGTAACTTCGATGGTTGTTCGTCGACTGGAAGAGAGAAAACATGAGGGAGTTTCACGCCAGAATGAAGAGAAGAACGGGAGGGAAGGAAGAAGACATGGCTTCTTCAACAAGCTGCCAGATGGCATTCATCCATTGGCTATTTCCCACCAACCTTAATTTCTCTCTATTTTACCCTTCCATTGGTCTTTAACTAATTTGCTATTTAGTTTCACCATTTGGTTTTATGAATCATACATATTCAACTGGAAACATTAGCAAATTAATAAAAACAAACCTTGCATGATTATTCCCATTAATCCCGTTGAATAATTTAAGGAATATCTACATGGCAAAATGCCGGGTGTTACAAAAATGCCAATGAAGAAGAAGGTTTGGTGTTTTTATAAAGTTGGCTTCTATAATTACAAGTTTGCCCCCAAATCCATTTCTTTGATCATTTCTTTATTTCGCCTATCGATCTGGTTTTTTCAAAATTTCTTTATTTCGCCATTAATTCCAACTTATTATTAAGGATTTATTAAAATTGTCCGTTCGCAAAACGGACCTCGTTCACTATTTTTACTAAAACGTCTATTATATTACGAGAAACATAATTATTGTAATTTAACGTTACAACTCTTAAAATTCCTAAAATTTTCTTAAAATCCATATAAATTATTAGGGTCGTAATAACGCTTTCCGTTCGCAAAACAGATTTAATTTGACATATTTACAAAAATGCCATTATACATATATAATTACAAAAAATCCCAAAAAATCAGGTATTACACGGTGGGTGAGCGCGCACACAGCTGATGCCCTGAGGGTCTTCTTCTAACTTAGCATTAAATGCTTGCATTCCATATTCCTTTGGTCCTCCATTGCTTTCTCATCGATACTTAAGATCATCATGGGAAATACTTGTCGTAGATTACGGTTCTGAACCGTTCCTATGTGATGACTCTTTCTTTAGATTTTCTTGATCAAAACTTATAGATTTTTGTACATCTTTTTTGTCTTTGATCTTGTTATGGGTTCTCTTATGTTTCGCAATGAATTTTGACTCTTGGTTGCTCTTTGGATTACATCACAAAGCACAAGGTCTCTATGGATTACATCACAAAGCACAAGGTCAAACAATGAATTTCGTTGGTGTTTACCTACCAATCTCTCATGGACAATTATTGTTGCTCTTTCACGAGCAAAGACTATATCATTAGTTAGTCTACTTTTTAGACCTCCAAACAAATGTACAAGTTCACCAAATTTAACAAAAAAACGTAGTCTATAACTAAGTCTTAAATCAAATCAATAGCTAAAGCTCTACTCCCGCATTTACACGATTTGTTTTCCTTTGGACTTTTAAAATTATTTCCTTAATTTCTTGTTCATTCTTTTTTCATTCTTAACAATTTTTTTTCTATATTGTCTTATATAGAGATTGAACTGTGAATTGACCACTATGTTCTAGATGGCTACTTATCACACGTCATCATTAAAATCACTTAAAGAAAGGTACTTTTGTTTATTTGCTCAATTATGCATCTTAAAATATTTGGTTAATCAGATTTCCTTGGATCGATAGGGTGGTTTGTGATTACTTTGTTGTTACTGTGACATTTCTTTTTCTGTTTAAGGTTCAACTTTTTCTTCTTCTGATTCTCTTCTTCTCTACTTTTGCTGCTGCCTTTGACGAATTATGTTGCTTAGTACTATTTTAAATCCACATCAAGAACATGCTACTTCCTTTAAGATGCAAACTATATAACTTGTTGGGGGAAGCTTTAATCTTAGTTTTATGTCTAGTAATTAGTTGCGTGTACCTTTTGTTAATTGTGTTGAATTCTGAATCAAATTCTAAACTTTTGTAAATTACGTTTGTACTATAAAAGTTAAGATTAACATTGTTTATTACACATTTCGCTGATGTAGTTAAACCAACATAGAGTGTTTGTAGCCCATATAATTTAGTCAAATCCCAGTTGCAAGATAGTTCAATACATACTTCAATTTATTTGTGTAATGAAATACTTTCACAAAATTATTTTTTCTGTTTGAATAACTTGCAAACGTTTCTGACGGCTTACAATATTTTAGCAATTGATCGAGATTGTATTATGTTTAAGATTCTTTTGAGAAATTATCATGTCATATAATTTGTACTTGCTTCTTTTAATATCAACGTTTAAAATATGTTTTTTTATGACGCAGAAGTGCACAGCACGTACTCACCACTAGTAATAAGAAAAGTAAATTTAAAAATTAGGGTAAAATATGTATTTGTTCCTTAGAGCACCTCCAACGGAGGTGCTATCTAAGTTGCTTGTCAGACTTGCTCTGACAAGCAAC
The DNA here is from genome assembly GCA_022432975.1 of Begonia masoniana. NCBI lineage: Eukaryota > Viridiplantae > Streptophyta > Magnoliopsida > Cucurbitales > Begoniaceae > Begonia > Begonia masoniana. The sequence goes on from CM039516.1 coordinate 40,070,065, forward strand.
AACGGTTGCTCAAGGGTTGCTTTTTTAAGCAACCCTTGAGCCAAGTAGGCGTGAATTTATTTTTTAATAAATTTTATTTATTTGTTTATCTATTTTAATTAGATTAAATATTATTCTTATTTTTTCTATCTATAAATATAAATATTGTTGTCCAAATTCATATTTTCTTCTTATTTTTCCTTCACAATTTCTTACAATTTCTTCACAATTTTCTTTTTATTTTTCCTCAAATTCATATACAAATGGATTCTGATAACTCTTTAAATTTCAATCACTCAAATTATCAGAATTCATTTTTTCAACTTTCTCAAAGTTCTTCAAATATCTCTCACCCAATACCTCAAAATCCATTTAATCAATTATCCCAAAATTCTCCAAATTCCCTAATTCCACATTTTCAATATCATCAAGTACCGTCAAACTTTCAAAATTATCCATTTCTACCATTTCAAAACCCAAATTTGAGTTCCTTTGAGACGTCCCAGTATTCGCCATTTGTCCCGTTTGCAAATTCACCACAATTTGATTCACCTCCCTCACACCGAACACCATCCACCTATGCTTCTGAATCCCGACCTGGACGCAGTAGAGACGAGTTACAGAATGCGCCTCGAATTGTTGAAGAGAATAAACCTAAAAAATCCAAACAAAAAATGAGGTGGAGTGAAGCAGTAAATCTGTGATGACCCGAATGTGCACGTATGAATACGACTGCGGGGCAAACCTCAGGTTGCGGGGCAAATCTCGGGACCTAAGCCGAGTGTAGGCGAATCCCGGACTCGAGTGTAGGCGAATCCCGGGTCATAAAAAGGGGGTCGTCACAATCCTACATCGCTTAGAGAAGTATGTGAAAATGAAACATATGTAAAGAGACCCTCACAATATAGTAAGACGCGTTTTAGAGCACGATTGACAACGGATCCCATAAGAACTCCGAAGTTAAAAGTGCTTCGGCTAGAGCAATTCTAGGTTAGGTGACCTTCTGGGAAGTTCTCGCCAAACAAAGCCGTGAGGGGAGGATATTGGGCTACGACCCAATCCCTAGAGATGACAATATCTTACTGGGAAAAAGGAGTCGTTACAAATGGTATCAGAGCCTGTACTCAACCAGAAATGTGGCCAACGAGGACGTTGGGCCCCCGAGGAAGGGGGGGTGATTGTGATGACCCGAATGTGCACGTATGAGTGCGACTGCGGGACAAACCTCGGGACCTAAGTCGAGTGTAGGCGAATCCCGAACTCGAGTGTAAGCGAATCCCGGGTCGTAAAAAGGGGGTCGTCACAATCCCACATCACTTGTGGAAGTATGTGGAAATGAAACATATGTAAAGAGACCCTCCCAATATAGTAAGACGCGTTTTGGAGCACGATTGGCAACGGATCCCATAAGAACTCCGAAGTTAAAAGTGCTTCGGCGAGAGCAATTCCAGGTTGGGTGACCTTCTGGGAAGTTCTCGCCAAACAAAGCCGTGGGGGAGGATATTGAGTTACGGCCCAATCCCCAGAGCGGACAATATCTTACTGGGAAAAAAAGGTCGTTACAAAATCTACTTCTAATAAGCGGATGACTTAACACATCTAAGGATTCTGTGGTTGACATTGACCAAACAGCAGCACGCTTTTGGGACCGCATTGCTGATTACTTCAACGAAAATTGCGAAGATGGACCTAGCAGAACATGGAATCAATACAAGGACCATTGGAATAAGATAAATAATAAGGTACTACTTTTCAATGGTTGTTACCAACGAGTTCAACGAGCACGCCATATTGGATGGTCCGATGACCAAATTATGGAGCATGCCCACCAACTGTATAAATCTGAAAATGGTGGCTCTCATTTTATGTTTTACTACTGTTGGAAGATGTTAAAGGATGAGCCAAAATGGAATACTTCATATCAGCAAGAGCGTTCTAAGAGAACAAAAGTTTCCGAATCAGGGGCATACACTTCGTCATCTAATCTAGAGAAGAGTGACAATGAAGTACATGAAGTGTAGTCAATTGGCCAAAAGGCAGTCAAAAGAAAGGGAAAGGGAAAGGAAAAAATAGAAAAAAAGATGAGTCTGCTGAGTATTTGAAAACTCAATCTCGAAAAGCAGCCGCATTGGAGAAATTAGTGGAAATTAAAGCTAAAAAGGCAGAAGATAAGAGAATAACTAAGTACATGGACTACCTCATTATGGATACGTCGTATATGATTGATCAACAAAAAAAAGATCACGAAAGATTTTGTGATCATATTAGCACTAACATCTTGAAATTTTAATGTATTTTTTTCCGTAAGTTATGTAATTTATTTTCCGCAAGTTATGTAATTTCTTTTCCGTAAGTTATGTAATTTCTTTTCTGCAAATAAGTGTTATATACAATTAATATTAATTTTGGTTGCTTCTCAAACTATAATATTTGCTTCTTTTGTAAATATAAACTATAATATTTATTTAATTTAATGATATTATGATTATATATATGTAAGAAAAATTAATATAAAATTATTTTATAAGCAACAGAGTAGGGTTGCTATTATTGGAGTGCAAAATTGCTTGAGGTTGCTTAAGAGATGAAGTGGAAGAGAGAGAATGTAATTTATTTAAATAATATTATTTTATTTGATAGCAACTCCAACGGATTGCTACCGTTGGAGTTGCTTTTATAGTTTAATACCCGTTTTAGTTTAATCCTCGTAATTTCAAATGTCTCGATGAAATCCTTTAGCTTCAACTTAGTTTCTCAATGGTTAACGAAAAATTCCATGTGGACTTTTTTAACGTGTCATTTGTACACATAAGCGATTGATTAAAACAAAATTAATTGGTGGTTTTATTTTGTAAGAAACCCGGTTCAAGTCCCTTCCCCAGAAAGAGGGGAAAGACGGAGAAGGGACTTGGACCGGGTTTCTTAAAAATTAAAACGAAAATAATTAATTTATTGAGACAATTAAAACTACCATAACTAAATTACAACAATTAATAAAATATGAAGAGCAAAAAATATATATTAAACTTTAAAAATGATTTAAAGTGAATTTAAAACTAACAAATGGATCACAATAAAAATAACTAAAAATACGTGGTTTAATTTGGAAGGATACTTAAAATACAAGGACTAAAAAGATTACTACTTCTAGAATACACACGTAACTCTGTCGTCGAGGCTGACAGTCGGAACGCCGATGACGTATTTAGGAATCCGATGCGACAGCGATCAGTATTGAAATTATTTTTCGGTGGCTCGGTGCGTCTCCACGTTTTGTGTTCATCGATAAAATGGTGATTACTCATCCTCTCTTTCTTTTAAAGCTATGGGAAATTTCGCACTCTTTGCATGCACGAAAGATGTAAAAAGCTGGAGCAATACTTCTCTTTGTTTAGCATGGGAGAGCTGCTACAACCAAAAGGGGCTTGATTTTCAACTTGCTAGTCTGTTTTTCACTTGAATTATTTCAATGGAGGTCTCGAGCTCAAAATTTTCGTATGACTTGTTTGCGCATCTCCTCCAAACTTGCCTCAAAACAAAAGACTTAGTAGCTTGTAGATCAATTCACGCGCAAGTAATGAAATCCGGCCTTCACATTGGCGTGTTTTTGATGAACAATCTCATAAATTGCTACGCTAAAACTGGGTATGTCTACGATGCACATAAAGTGTTCGATGAAATGCCTGACAGAACTACGTTCACGTGGAATACGATGATCTCTGCATATGCGAAGCAGGGTAAGTTTGATATATCCCGTAGAATTCTCTATGAAATGCCAGAATGTGACCCTGTTTCTTGGACAGCGATAATCGTTGGTTACAATCAAATGGGTTGTTTTAGAGGAGCCATAATGGCGTTTGTAGAAATGGTTAACAATGGAGTTTCACCGACCCAATTTACTGCTAGTAACATTCTTGCCTCATGTGCCGCCATTGAAACTTTAGAAACCGGTCAGAAGGTCCATTCTTTTGTCGTTAAACTTGGGCTTAGTAGCTATATTTCTGTTGCGAATTCTCTCCTTAACATGTATACAAAATCTGGCGATCTAGTAACCGCAAAAGTTGTTTTTGACAGGATGAGAGTGAAAAACACATCGAGTTGGAATGGTATGATTTCTCTGCATATGCAGTCCGGGCGGCCTGATCTAGCTTCTTCCCAGTTTGAGCAGATGATAGAACGAGATATAGTTTCGTGGAACTCAATGATTGCTGGTTACAGTCAGTGCGGATATGATGTGGAGGCGCTAAATATTTTTTCAAAGATGTTGAAGAATTCTCCCTTAAAGCCAGATAAGTTTACCTTGACTAGTAGTTTATCGGCCTGTGCCAATCTTGAGCATTTGAATCTCGGAAAACAAATTCATGCTCATATTATAAGAACGGGCACTGAAACATTTGGAGCCGTTGGAAATTCTTTGATATCAATGTATGCAAAAACAGGTAAAATCGAAACAGCTCGGATGATTGTGGATCAAAGCAGTATTTCAGATCTCAATGTTATAGCATTTACAGCCTTATTAAATGGATACATAAAGCTTGGAGATGTTAAATCAGCTAGAAAAATATTTAATGCATTGGAAGCTCGAGATCTCATTGCTTGGACAGCCATGATAGTTGGGCATGCCCAAATTGGCTTGTATAACGATGCAATAGAGCTCTTCAGATCGATGATTAAAGAAGGCCCAAAACCAAATAGCTACACTCTAGCAGCCATGTTGAGTGTGAGTTCAAGCTTGGCTTCTTTAGACCATGGGAAACAGATTCATGGAAGGGCTATAAGATCAGGAGAAGCATCATCAATTTCAGTAAGCAATGCTCTGATTGCAATGTATGCAAAAGCAGGAAGCATTGACAGAGCCAAACGAGTTTTCAATTTGATACGACAGAGGAAAGAAATAGTCTCTTGGACCTCCATGATTATGGCCTTAGCTCAGCATGGTCTTGCAGAAGAAGCCATTTGTCTGTTTGAGGAGATGCTGGATCTTGATATGAAGCCCGATCATATTACATATGTGGGTGTGCTCTCTGCCTGTACACACGTCGGGTTGGTCGAACAAGGTAAAAAGTTTTATAATTTAATGATCAATGTTCATAAAATTGAACCCACATTGAGTCATTATGCTTGCATGATCGATCTTTATGGGCGAGCTGGATTGCTTGAAGAATCGTATCAATTCATAGAAAATATGCATCTCGAGCCAGATGTTGTATCATGGGGTTCACTCTTAGCTTCCTGCAAAGTTCATAAAAATACAGATTTGGCAAAGGTGGCAGCAGAGAGATTGCTGCTTATCGAACCAGGGAACAGCGGGGCCTACTCAGCTCTTGCTAATGTGTATTCGGCTTGCGGAAAATGGGCAGAAGCGGCAAAAATTAGAAAGCTAATGAAGGATAGAGGGGTGAAGAAAGAACAAGGGTTTAGTTGGGTTCATATTCAGAACAAAGTTCATGTTTTCGGAGTGGAAGATACACTTCATCCTCTGAAAGAAGAGGTCTACAAAACAATGGAGAAGATCTGGAAGGAGATTAAAAAGATGGGTTTCATTCCTGACACCGGATCCGTGCTTCATGATCTCGAAGAAGAGGTGAAGGAGCAGATTCTTAAACGACATAGCGAAAAACTTGCCATTGCATTTGGCCTGATTAGTACTCCCGAAAACACGACTCTGAGGATAATGAAGAACCTTAGAGTCTGCAATGACTGCCATTCTGCAATAAAATTTATATCCAAGCTTGTGGGTAGAGAAATCATTGTTCGAGACGCTACTCGTTTCCACCATTTCAAGGATGGAGTTTGTTCTTGTCGAGACTATTGGTAGGCCGGGAAATTTCATGCTATACTGAGCTATTATATATCCTTCTTTCAAAGATTGGCCGTTCTTCTTCGGACCAAATCCGAATTGCTCAGCCCTCCATACGTGCAATGGAGATCAAGAAAGGTAATTTAATAGAGTTTTTCTTAATTCTATTTGGATGTTGATATGGTGATTGGAATGGAAATTTTGTGAAGCGATGATGCTTAAATACCAATCTAACCTTGTGATTAACCAAATGATTATAATAATTGAGATTGACTCTCGATTTATTTGGCCGAAATGGATAACTTTAGGAGTGAAATATTGAGATCTCTACGAATGAAAGAAATATGAAACATAAAACATATTGTTATTGCTAGTTCATAATTAGTTGAGCATAATATTATTCAACTATGGCATTTCTTGTGGGGGTGAGAAGATCTGAACTGAATTGTTAGAATTGAATCCATCGTTAAAGTTGTCTGGTTTCTCTTTGTAGTTTGTAAATTTAGACGAATTTAGTGTCTAGAAAAAATGTCATCTATACTCAAGACAGATAAACGATTTGTACGTCAGTATCGTTGTGGGCTTCCACGAGAGTTTCCTGAAGTTTTGCCCCACTCAAGCATAGTTCACCATCTTTCAAGTGTTGGATGTGGAAAATCTGCTAGAATTTGATTCAAATCTTGAACTGAATGGTTAGTTGAAATTTGGCCCAAACTAGACCAAAACGTCGCCCAAATGGCACAATTTTACTCGTGTTTCGATTCAAACACTATAAATTTGGGAGTTGAATTATTTGTTGTGATTCATCTGCGCTCCTAATATTAGCATGGGTTAGAAAGAATCGATCTGATCTGACCAAATCTTCCCGAATCAAAGACATTGGTCTAGTTTCAATCGGTTTTTGGTTGTAAGAAATACAAATTTGACCTTTTTCTTAGCTCGGTTCTTGGTTCGGCAAGCAAAAACCAATAAAAATCTACTTTAATATCATAGTATTTAGCATTTAGAATGAACTCTCATAGTATTTAAAAAGCCAAAATGCAAAAAGCATGTCAACTTTAAATTTTAGTGCTACAAAGCATTATGCCTTTCCATTTGGTAAAGCATGAGAACATGATCCTCTTGATTGACCATGAACCCAAAATGTTTGGGGACTTAACCATAGTATAAAGGAATAACCAAACCATGGTTAGCCTCAGAATTAAATGGGTACTGGTTAATATAAAATTTTCTTGACCTTAAAAGAGACTCACACTTGTCCACCCGAAACACCCCGGGCAGCCCGAAACGAGATCTTTTTTACAGAGCAAGGACGCTGCCCGTCTGCCCGAAACATGACTGGAGAATTACGGGCTGTCAGTCTCCAGTAATCGCTCTTTCTTTCATCTCTCTCCTCTGATTTTTGAGCGAGCTTCGGTAGGTCAATTTCAGGGTCTCTGTGATTTTCATCCGACGCTTCAAAATGATCTGCGTCTCTAATGTTTCTTTTCTGAGGTTTTAGGAGCCGAATCGTCCAGATCTGCCTTCTCCGAGCTTCGATCTGTGTTCCTGGTAAGATTTTGATCTTACATTCTTGTTCGTGGAGATTTCTGATTGTTTGAGCTTGATTATGTTGTTCTTGGTCAATCCGCAATGGATTTCTGTTCAAAAATGAAATTATTCTTATCACGTCAGGCGTCTGCGCTTGTTTTTTTTTTTTTTTTTTTCGAAATCGGCTGTTTGAGCTTATTTTCTGGGTGACGATCCTTCCGATTTTCATGGAATTCAATGGATTTGCAGTCGAAAAACTAGAAAAATCGGTATCTTACATGTTTTTCTTATTCCCCGTTGATTTACTTCTCCGACGCGCCATTTGTTCTCACGCAAACATCCATCCAGAAACTCCGATATTTTTCTTTTTCCATCTTCTTGCACAAGGTCATATGGCTACTGAGAGATGAGGCCCCAGTCGTCGATGTCGCGTTCTCAAATGTTCCTTCAATTTTTTCGCAGGTCACTATTTGCCGCTTTAATGGAGGCATCTCACTGTTCTTTGGAGGCCAAGCTCGTTTGCGCCTCATACGCCGCCGAAGCTATAGCGGCTTTACTCGTCTCGGCTTTCGTCAAAACTCAGTTCTTAGCTAAGGTGAGTTTTCTTCTACCTTTTCTTCTCTTGTCCATATTCGCTTGTTTTATTTTATTTTTGCAAAAAAAAAAAAAAAATTTAGGAATTTATCTTAGGATTTTCCTCGTAAATAAATTAATTTCCACCCTTTTCTTTAATTATCGTATGAGATATATTAAAAGTAGTTCTAAAAAGATCCAATTTTTATGATAAATAATTATCGGTGGCAGGTAGTTGGTGGAATATAATATCTTGTCAACAGTAAGATTCGATGGAATAATTAATATAATATCTTTTTACGTGAACAATGGGAGTCGAATTAGAATATGATATTGGTTAGTTGTTAGCGATCCTCAATAAATGGGACGCAGTTCGACGTTTGAAACAGGCTTGGACCTTTTAATTGGCAGAGTGCAGATTATCTAAAATTCTAAACAATGTCTGAACTAGCTGCCCCCATGGCGGCTACTAGACCGGCCAATAGGTCGCTCCATTTATATTTGGCTTGGCTTCTATCAACTCTTGGTCCGTGGTGGTTCGGGAGTCTAACACACAGACCTGAGACCACGAAGCCACTTTTAAGAGCCGCAATCCTAGTCAAATGTTTTCCGTGTCAGACCCGAACTAGACATGAACCTCGAACTCTTGAACCAAGTCAGCCCATTATGGTCCAATCATCAGTCAAATCGAAAAACTTTGATACATTAATAATTTTATATACCAGAAATGTTGACATGTAATTTTCTTCAATGGTCTTTTAGGAATTTAATTTATTGATCCTTTCCATTTTAGCAATTGAATAATTATTCTTATTACTTTCTTTCATTATCCTTTGCATTTGTTGAAGCTTGATACGTAGGCACCCTGTTAAAGCTTGATGTTAGGCACCCTTCCACGAAAACCAGTTTTTAAGAGCCGGTTTTGATACTGTGATGCGATATTCGATAATCTTGTCGAATCTCATAGCTTCTGATCTTGTTACTAGATAATTTGTCTTTCTTCTTTGGCAATTGAGCCGTTTGGCCTTCTACTCTTTTGTGAAATTGCTTCAGGATCCTTTTGGCTTGCTTGTGGCTTCTCATCCTGGAAATGACAACGGTCCAACCCATTGGCTTTCAGAGCCGGTAGAAGCTGACGGAGATGGTGATGATGATGACGGCGACGGTGATAATGACGAGGTCGATGAAGAATACAGTGAAGAGGAGAACATTTCATCTGAGGACGGAGGTGATTATGGGAAAAACTCAAACAACGATAGAAGCAACACCAAGAAGGGTTCGATTGGTGGTTCAGGTGGAGCAGAAGAGAACGGAGGAGACGAAGACGATGATCAGGAAGGTGACGAACAAGACGAAGACGACAATGAAGATGATGAAAATGAAGAGGACGAGGATGAAGACGGAGAAGAGGACGAAGAAGACGTGGTTGAAGAAGAAGAAGAAGAAGACGACGAAGAAGAAGAAGACGACGATGAGGAGGCGCTCCAGCCTCCCAAGAAGAGGAAGAAGTAGAACATTGGGAGATCAATAAATATTAGAAAAGTATAACTTCCCTCTAGGGTGTATTTCATTTTTTAATCATGTTTAAGTTGCACAACTAGATTACTTGATGAAATTTTAAGCCTTCTCGATGAAGTACAAATGGAGTACTTGACACTTATTGCTTGACAGTGTGTAGGGTAATTAGCAATTTAGATTTTGGACCTTAAACTTGAGGGGTCTCGACAACTAATAAAACATGTATTTTGCACGTGATACCAATTAAACAAAAATTACCCTTTAATTCTCGACGCATAACACTTGCCCAAACAATTTTTGACCGATCGTCATCCAAATCCATTGTTCCCTCTAATTCCAAGTGCGGCCACTCATTAATGGCTTCACAATTCACTCTTAACCCCAGCCATCCTCTGCTTTCCCTCCGGAAAGCCTAATTCAGAGTCCCTGGAGGCCATATTTTGGTACTCCATTTAGTTTATTGATTTGAAATATTCAATTTGATTTTCGATTTAGATCATCAATTTTGATTGGAACAAGGAACTAACGAAAGAAGGAACTCTTTTGTTTTCTAAATTCTTCGAATTGCATCGTCGAAGCTATCTGGATTATAAATACCAGCTTAAACAACACTAACCCAAATTCTGCATTTGAAAAACTCTTCAGAAACTCAACTTTTGATCGATAATTTGCAAAGTCCAAGTAGAAAAAATGAAACAATATCAGTATAAGAAGTGAACAACTTTTACCCGTAACAAGTACCAAACTAAGGCACAACTAATAAAACTCCACATGAATGTTAGACGGATTGAAAGCTGCCTTAAAACATTTACCTATACAGAGGTGTCCACACAAGGTTTTATAGGCCTAATGAAAATAAACTGGACTTGAGAACTGTTAGTTGTTAGTTCGTTGGATATCCTGAAATGTTAAGGATGTATAAATTTTACGATCCCACTGCTAAAGCATTTTTTGAGACAAAAAATGTCTAATTTTATAAGGATGTAGAACTTGTAAGGGGAGATAAAGATGACATTATCTTTGAAGAGAAAATGGTTGTGATGTGATCTAAAGTGCCAACAAGATCAACACTAAGGACTTAACCCATTAAAAAAATATAGTAGGTCCAATGACAAACCAAAGAAGCAAGAAAATGCACAAAATCCCAAAAAACATCAAAAGACCGCAATAGAGCATGTACTGTGCACGCCCAGACCCAGATGCGCGCACTAACCTTTGCTATCTCTCAAAAAGCTAATTTTCATTAATCATAAAAAATTCTCAAAACAAATTTTAATTCATATGTTTAAATATGCCAAATAAGTAAAATATGAAAATAAAATAAAATAAAATAAAATAAAATAAACTAAAATAAAATAAAATAAACTAAAGAAAACCCTAAAAACTAAATGTTAATCGCAGATGGGTGCGCTGGGCACGCAACGAGGCCTATGGGGCGTGCAAGACATTCTGGCAGGCGTTGGGCAGCACAGGTGGGCTGGCGCTGTAACACCCGGGTTTTTCGGGTTTCCACTCCAAGGGTATTTTCGTAAATAAGTAAATTAGGTTCGTTTTGTGAGCAGAAGGTTTTATTAGGACCCTAGGAATTTATAGGGATTTTTAGAAGAATAAGTAAATTTTTAGAAATCCAATCGATAGTGTAACGCCGAGTTACGGTTTTCCGTCTATAGTGTTTTAAGTCGTAAAAATAGTAAATTAAGTCCGTTTTACGAACGGAGAGTTTCGTTAGAACCCTAGAAATAAGTTGGAATATTTGGCGGAATAAGGAAGTTTCGGAGAAACCAAATCGATAAACGAAATAAGGAATTAAGCAAAGAATTGAACAAAGGGCAAGATGGTAATTTGTTAAGTTAAATTTTATAAAAAACAAAACACCCCCCCCCCCCCCCCCCCTTCCATTCTCCATTTTCCAGATCGTGAAATCCCCTCCCTTAGGCGATTTCTCCTCCTCCTCCATCGTTCCTCCAAAGATCGATCAACGCCTCCCCCTCCGGCGTTTTCTCTTCCAGTTTTCCTTCTCCAATCGACGTTCTAGGTAAGCTCCGACCTTTAAGCAAGTTTTGTTTAGTTTTTAACGACGGATTTTCGGTTAGGGTTTGTTGTTTAAAATAGAGATTTTCGACTTTGTTGTAGATCGATAATGTTATCGTGTTTGTGGTTGTTATTGGAGCCTTTGAGATGGGTTTTGATTGTTAGAATGAAAGATTTATGAGTTGGAGGGTTTGTGGAGGAATTAGAGTTAATTTTGGGTTGGTGGAGTTGAAGGAAAAGCCATTAATGGAGTTTTGTTGATGGTGAGCACAACATGTTCGATGAAATGCCCGAATGGAGAAAATTGAAGTTTTAAGGAAAATAGTCTTAGTTAGGAGCTTAGTTTGAGTTTGGAATTTGTTGATTTAGGATCGATTTTAATGCTCCTATTTGTGAAATGCTTTAGGTGGAGACGACTTTTGGACGGTGCTCGGCTTGCTATGGACGCCAGGTATGTGGGTGCTAGGTTTCCGGCCCTTAAGGCCCTACATCGTGTCAACATTAGGTTTTTGTATTTTGATGATGATTTTCTGATTGTGGGGTTTACTGAGTCGGGTAGCCTAGGATGTTAGTTATTAGTTGTTTGTGAAGTTCGTTAAGAATAATGTATGTCCATGTACATTGTGAATTGTTTGATGATATGTTCTGATGATATGTTATACGTAGATTCCTCATGCATCGTGTTTTCTCAAATGTCATATGAAACGTTCATGTATGATGTATGTAAAAGAAAAGTAACGATTAAGTGTGGGTGGGACTGTATGGCCATAACAACAAAACCAATGTCACTTCCACGCGATGGATCATGAATACGGCCGAAAGGACTATGTACACGCACTTGGCCTACACTCTCTGACAAGATGCCCACCTTAATCCATGTTAACGAAAATGAAAAAGAATAAGAACAAGTAAATGAACATGTTTTATGAAAAGTCATGCATTCATGCATACGTCATCTATAGTGCAATCCCTTGCTAAGCATTAGACTTAATGTTTATGTTGTATGATGTAGGTGACAGGTGTGAAGGTGAGAGTCCTCTCGATGTCAAGGAATAGGTGGTCGATGGATGGTGCTCGTGGGGACGGGGTGTATTTTGGTAAGATTCGATGACCGTAGGTGTACTCCGAGTAATTAAGGGTAATTGATGTGAACTTGTTTTGATGTTAAAAATGTGAGGGATTTAGGATTTGTGGAGAAACTTTATTATTTAGGAAATCGTATAGTGGATGTAGGTTTGAAGTAGTGCTATTTTGAAAGATTTGTTAATGTATGTCTTTGGTGATGTTTTAGTAAATTTCGTGGTTATGTTCGGTGCTTGTTTTGAGGATTTGATTGGGTTTTATTTGATAACTTTAGGTGATTTACGACTGTATGGATACGCACGGTTTTAGAGCGATCCATGCAGTCCAATTTCATAAAAATTCTAATATGTTGTCATGTAAAATTGTGAGCCGTTTATTTGGTGATATTTGGACCAAAGAGGGATTAGTGTTGAAGGGTTGGTTAGAAGTATGTTTGGAGGTAAGTTGTTGTGGAGGTTGTTGTGTTTAAAGGTGGGGGGTGTAGGGCGTAGAAGGAAGAAAAGAAGGAAAGAAATAAGGGAGGAAGAAGTCGCCGCTCTCTGGAGAAATCCAGAGAGGGTGGCGACTGATCGCCGTGGCATGATGTATTTTATTTGTTTTATATTAATTAGTTAATAGTTTAATTGATTTAATTGTTTTAAGTTTTAATTTTTTTAGTATTTGCTCTAAACGGTTTACTAAACGAATTTCGATTTCAATTCCGCTTTCGATTTCAATTGGCATTTAGTCTTAAGTACAGTTAGAGTTAAAAGTTAAAAAAAAAAAATATACTAAGGGTACGGGTAAGGGTCGTGACAGGCGCACAGGCGGACGGGTACGGGCCAGGTGCGAGGCGCGCGGGCTGGGTGTTATGGTCCTACTCTCAAGAGGGCTAATAAGACCGTACGGCACCCACTATCACAATTACAATGGGTCAGCCTATGAGTGTGCCAACGCCACCGAGTGCCTACTTCGTTAGTTCGACTTCTTGTCTAAGAAGTAAGCAACGAGGGAACAAAATTATCCGAAAAGAGCGTCATTGAGTATAGTGAGCATAAATAGAGAGTGTGTAAAAAATTTGTTCATTGATTGGTAGCAAGTTACATTGGCAGGTAGAGGGAGTCTATATGCTATCATGCCACTCCCCCCTAAAGAGCAATCCAGACCATCTCCACTATGGCAGGAGAATACATGTTATAGTCACGAGGAGTCACTTTCTAGAGATAGAAAGAAAATAGATACAACTGAATTACTTAAAAAAGAAATAAATCTACCTAACAACATGGGCGGCCATAGACAACATGCCTTAGACAAGCTCGGTCCTTGACATTCTCCCCTATTTGAACTGTTGACGTCCTCGTCAACTCTGCTTCCGTTTGAATTCTTCGATCTTCTGTGATGAGTTCTCCAAGTCTTTTGCTTTCTTCCTAGATACTTCATCGTCACCTAGTCCTTTCCACCTGATGAGATATTCCTGGTACTTTTTTTCGGCCTATTCTGATGCTTCGATCTGCAAGGACTTCTTCAACTTATTTCTTCTTCTGGTTGCTGATGGAGATATTTGGTCTAAAGATGTCGTTCCTTTCCTTGTCCTCGTCGTCTGGATGATAGGGCTTTAAGTTGCTGACATGGATCACTGAGTGGATTTTGAGCCATGATGGAAGATTAACTCTGTAGGACGTTCTCCCAACCTTCTCGATGACTTCAATAGGGCCTTCATATTTTTTGATAAGTCGCTTGTCTTTCTTCCCCCTCAAGTGAAGTTATTCGGGTAACAATTTAACCAGTACAAAGTCACCAGCCTTAAACTCCATTGGCCGCCGTTTCTTATCCGCCCACTTCTTCATATGCTTAGAGGCTCGCTCCAGGTAAGCGCGAGCTATCTCTGTATTGTGCTTCCATTCCTTAGAGAAGTTGTAAGCTTTCAGACTCTTTCTAGAATATAGCTGCTCTAAGGTATTGGCTGTCTCCCACAAACCGCTTCAAACGGGCTCATTCCTGTTGAAGAGCTCTTTTTACAGTTAAAATAGAATTGTGCCACATCGAGTAGACTCGGCCGATTCTTCTGATTTGTATTGATGAAGTGTTGCAGATATTCTTCGAGTAAGTCGATGAAGTGTTCTGAACGTCTATTTGAGGGTGGTAGCTGGAAGAGATATTCAAACTTGATCCAAGTAACTGGAGCAGTTCTACCCAAAAGGATCCAGTGAATCGAGGATCTCTATAACTGACAATGCTTTGAGAAATCCCCCACAACTTCACTACATGCTTGAAGAAGAGTTGGGCGGTTGTCTCTACAGGACAGTGTGTAACACTCGGTTCTATTAAGCCACATTTAAATTATCCCATAGGATGTATTAGCTGTTGTGTAAATTTTGGAAAGAAAGTGATAGGGTTAATTAATAACTATGCAAGGACAAAAGAGTAATTAGCAATTTGGAAGAAATGGATAACGTATTTAAGGGAAGTGTTAATGAAGTAGCCGCCACTGTTTCATTTCATTTCCTCTTCCACCCTCAGCCCCTCAGCTTAGCAGAGCGCGATAGGAGATCCTTTTCGATTCTTCCAGCGATTTCCTCTGAACTAGGTGAGTTTTGCTTCTATTTCTTGCTACATTATAACTATCGTTGGTAGGAGGGTTGATAAATGAAGTTTTGAGAATGCGGTATGCGAGTGCTAGTTTCGGTTTATGAGTTGAAATTGGGAATGCACCATGACTAGAGTTCCCAAATCAGTTTCCCTTAGATTTCTAGTGGTTTAGAATGAAGATTAGAAGAAACTTAATGTTTGCTTTGTCTATGGTTTTAGGTTTGAGTAATATCCGAAGTAGCTTGCAACCAAGTTTTTCCAGGAGGCCAGGTAAGTGAAGTTTGCTTGTGCCTTCGGGCCTACATCACAAAACGTTAGGATTATGATTATTTGTGTGTATTTGTATTCTATGCATCATGTTTTTTTTTAAAACATACGAAAATGAATCTGAAAGCATGATTGGCATGGTAAGGATTGAACATATTGAAACAGTCATGAGAATCAGTTTCACTGTTAAGGGAACTAATCTGCCCCTTAATGAGACAGGGATATATGCACTTTGGGAGAGTTGATCTAACTCCCAATTTCACAGGGGGATCTGAACAGAGGAATCAGTTTCACTGTTAAGGGAATTAATCCGCCCCTTAATGAGACAGGGATATATGCACTTTGGGAGAGTTGATCCAACTCCCAATTTCACAGGGGGATCTGAACAGAAACGAAGCATGAACAACTGAGTTGAGAAACTAGAAATTGCATATTAGTAATTTATATTTTGTTGTTTCATTTCTTGATTGCTTTACTTACTTAGCATTAAGCTAATAGATGAGTTTTGTGATGTAGGTGAAGAAGTGATAGCAGGTGTGTTTACTGAGTCTGCCGAGGACTAGGCTGGTTGTGGAGTGCATCTTTGTAACAATTTGGCAGCTGATGGGGCGGCTTAACTGATGTCTGTTGGTGAGAAGGTTTAGTTGACAGTGTTTAAACTTAGAAATGTTAAGTCTCCATAACAGTAGTGGTTTCAATACTTTGAACACGTTTTGAGATTTTTCTTCGGTTAACTGTAATCTGTTGAGTTTTAAATGTTTATTACTGGATTTTGGTAAATGCCATGGTTGAGCTATTTCTGAATGGTCTCGGAAAAGCAAACGAATTCCTTTCTGTAACTAGTGTTGTGTGAGTACAGTGAGGAGTAGTTGAAATGTATTCTGTTTTCTACCGGTAGACGACGTCTATCGGTGGATGTTGTTGTTGTCTATCGGAAGATGTTGGATTTGCCCTACCGGTATGAGTGGGTACAACATTGACGTTTAGTGATCGGCAGATGCGAGCTGACGTCATCGGAAGATGTACAGTCTAAGTCCATCGGATGATGTCTCGGTATACTCATCGGCAGATGCGTGCTGACGTCATCGGAAGATGTAGAGTGCGTTTTGTCGTTTAGTCACCGGTAGATGCAGTCTACCGAGAGATGTCCT
Organism: Begonia masoniana; assembly: GCA_022432975.1. NCBI lineage: Eukaryota > Viridiplantae > Streptophyta > Magnoliopsida > Cucurbitales > Begoniaceae > Begonia > Begonia masoniana. Next base: position 40,086,565 of record CM039516.1, read on the forward strand.
TTGTTTCTCATTCGACTGACGCCATCGGCAGGAGTCTCCTATTTTGGTTGTTTTCTGCTTCTTCCGTTGACTTTATCAATCGGCAGATGTGTTTGACTACTACGACTTCTCTGGTACTTCGCTGTTTAAACTAGAATTTTCAAATTGCCGATTGTTTCTTAACCATTCAACAGCATTTCGTAGTTTTGTATAACTTCGTTGTGATTCAAATAATTTCCGCTGCAAATATTTAAATGTTTTTAAAGTTTATTTTTTTTTAAAAAAAATATATATAGTAGAAATCTTAGTTATATATGGGCATTGTGTGACGAGCCGGGTTCAGATAACTCGGGGCGTTACAGTATGGTATCAGAGACATTCAGTTAAACCGTTCAAAAGATTACTCATCAGTGCCGATCGTTGCATGGAAGTACTTCAACAACTGTAAGTGTTTATGTTACCCTTAGTTCATAGATATTTAAGAGTGTAAATAACCCTGTGCAGGAATTTAGTAAAATGGCCAGATGCCCAGGGAGACCTAGAGTGCCTAGAGAAATACCAAATGTGAGAAACGAAGAGGAGCCTAGTGTGATCAGACAGCTGACCGAATTGATGCGTCAGCAGACTGATATAGTGCGTCAACAGTCTGACCAGCTAGGAGTGTTATTGAACCGGGAAGCACAAGGAAGTGCCAACTCGGGTTCTAGCAGTGAACATTCTGGAGATAGATTCCGGAGGCTAAGGCCCCTCACGTTTGATGGACAGTCATCTGATCCGGTTATTGCTGAAGGATGGCTTAGAAAGATTGAAAGTATGTTTAGGTGTGCCAACATAGGAGAAGGAGACAAGGTCACATTGGCAACCTTTCATTTAGCTGGTGAAGCTCAACTCTGGTGGGAAACAGTAGAGACCACCACTGATGTTTTGGCGATGCCTTGGTCGCAATTCAAAGACATTTTCTACGGGAAGTATTTCAGCAGCACAGTCCAGACAGCAAAGAAATTGGAATTCCTGAACTTGAAGCAGACAGGGTCAGTGGCTGAATACAGTAGGCAATTTGAATCTCTGTCCAGGTTTGCTGGACATTTTGCTCACAAAGACGAGGATAAAGTGTTCAAATTTATTCATGGATTGAAGCCAGAAATTCACCGGGGTGTTAAATTTTGTGGTATTAAAGGCTTGACATTCAGCGAGGTTGTGTCCACTGCTCTGGAAGTGGAAGAAGCTGAGAGGTTGTGTGCTAGGCCAAGAGAGGTCCCACAAAGGTTTAACCAGCCACACCAACAGAGAGGAACGAAGAGGCCAAGTGAAGGCCAAAATAGCCAGGGATCAGGAGGGAAGGTATAGAATGTCAGGAAATTTCCCCAGTGTCCTAAATGTTTGAAGAACCACCCAGGTGAATGCAGACTGGGCTTTGGGAAGTGTTTCAACTGTGAGGAGGTTGGACACACATACAAAGAGTGCTCGAAGCCTAAAGTCACCAGATGCTACAGCTGTAACAAGGTTGGTCACATTAGTAGAGACTGTCCAGTTCCTAAGAGTGGCCCTGCTATGATTAAACCAAGAATTTTCTCCATGGTGGAGTCGGGGGATGAAGAACAGCCTGCTGTGGTGTCAGGTACAATATTGATCAACTCTGTGCCTGCTTTTACTTTAATAGATTCTGGTGCAACACATTCATTTATAGCATCTGCTTTTTCCATTAAGTTAGATGTACAGTTTGCCCCTTCCATGCATGTGTTTAATGTTGCATTGCCTTCTGGTGAACGCATGCACTCTAACCAAGTGATGCTTGGCAGTAATGTGTTAGTAGGGAATGTAAGTCTACCTGCTGATCTTATAATTATGGATATAATAGGATTTGATGTGATCCTAGGAATGGACTGGTTGTTTAAACATCATGCCACAATAGATTGCAGGACTGGAATAGTTAGCTTCCAACCCCCTGGTAGTTTGAAGCATACCTTTCAAGCTTCATAAGGAAATGTCTGTGATGACTTCTATTAACACAAGGCCTCCCCTGTGTGGAGAGTATTTGTGTTTCCTAGCTAGCGTTTTAGACACACAGCTTGTAGGAAAAGTAAATCCTCAGAATGTCCTAATTGTCTAAGACTTCCCCGAAGTATTCTTAGATGACCTCCCTGGTTTGCCACCAGATAGAGAAATTGAATTTGTTGTAGATGTTTACCCCGGAGCTGAGCCTGTGTCTAAGAATCCATATAGACTAGCACCAACAGAACTTAATGAATTAAAGAAACAGTTGGAGGAATTGTTGGATAAAGGGTTCATACGCCCTAGCTTTTCACCATGGGGTGCACCAGTCCTTTTTTGTCAAAAAGAAAGATGGATCAATGCGTATGTGCATCGATTATAGAGAGTTGAATAAGTTAACTGTCAAGAACAAGTACCCTTTGCCGAGGATTGATGACTTATTTGACCAGCTTATGGGTGCAAGAGTTTTCTCTAAGATTGACCTTAGATCCAGTTATTACCAACTGAAGGTAAGATCTGAAGATATCCCAAAGACTGCCTTCCGCACAAGGTATGGACATTATGAGTTTTTGGTTATGTCTTTTGGTTTGACAAATGCACCAGCAGCCTTCATGGATCTTATGAATAGAGTGTTTCATGAATACTTGGATAAGTTTGTCATAGTGTTTATCGATGATATTCTAATCTATTCTAGAACTAAGGATGAGCATGCAAGGCATTTGAGCTTGGTATTAGGATTACTAAGGCAGCACCAACTTTATGCCAAGTTTTCTAAGTGTGAGTTCTGGTTGGACCAAGTCCACTTTTTAGGACATGTCATCTCTGGGGACGGCATATTTGTTGATCCAGCAAAAGTTCAAGTAGTTAAGGAGTGGCCCCAACCGAAGAGTGCTACTGATATTCGAAGTTTTCTTGGACTAGCAGGGTATTACAGAAAATTCATCGAAGGATTTTCTAAGATTGCTGCACCCCTTACTAAGTTAACCAGGAAAAATGTGAAGTATATATGGACGGATGAATGTGAACATAGTTTCACGACCTTGAAACAGAAACTAACCAATGCTCCAATTTTAACCCTTCCAACTGAGGATGGTAAATTTAGTATTTACTGTGATGCTTCCAAGATTGGTCTTGGATGTGTGTTAATGCAAGATGGTAAGGTCATAGCTTATGCCTCTAGACAGTTGAAAACTCATGAGAAGAATTACCCTACCCATGATTTAGAATTAGCTGCTGTAGTATTTGCACTTAAGATTTGGAGGCACTACTTATACGGACAGCCTTGTGAAATATTTTCAGATCATAAAAGTCTGAAGTATATTTTCACACAAAAGGAGCTAAACATGAGGCAACGACGATGGTTGGAATTTGTCAAGGACTACGATTTCGAGATTAAATATCATCCCGGCAAGGCAAATGTAGTGGCTGACGCCTTGAGTAGAGTAACAACATCAACCCCAGCTATAAATTTCAGTATGCCATTAGCTTTAGAGTCAGAATTCCAAAAGTTTGATCTTGAAGCAGTATCCAGTGTGTCAGCTATACTTTCAGCCATAACCTTAAAGCCTACCATTCTTGAAAAAATAAAGGAAGCTCAGACGAATGATGTTGAGTGTAACAAGTACAAGTCAAGCATGGATTCTACGGACAAATCGAATTTTAACTATTCTGTTGATGGGATCCTTAAGTTTAGAAGTAGATGGTTTATTCCTGCCATTAAGGAACTTCGGGATGAGATTCTTTCTGAAGCGCATTCTTCTAGATTTTCTGTCCACCCTGGGAGTACAAAGATGTATAAGGATCTTAAACAACATTATTGGGGGCCAGGCATGAAGAGAAGTGTGGCAGAATATGTAGGATCGTGTTTGTGCTGTCAGCAGATTAAGGCCGAGCATCAGAGACCCTCAGGAGCATTGCAACCCTTACCAGTCCCTGAATGGAAATGGGAGCAAATAACAATGGATTTTGTTGTTGGATTACCTAGAACAGCAAAGGGACACGATGCAATTTGGGTTATAGTTGACCGTCTAACCAAATCTGCTCATTTTCTGCCAATCAAGACAACTTACTCAATGGATCAACTTGCCGAATTGTACATGCAAGAGATTGTCAGATTGCATGGAGTTCCAAGTTCTATAGTTTCAGACCGAGACTCCAGGTTCACATCTAAGTTTTGGAAAAGTTTGCACAAGGCTATGGGAACACAACTTAGTTTTAGCACAGCTTTCCACCCACAAACAGACGGACAATCGGAAAGGACTATTCAAACATTGGAAGATATGCTCCGTGCATGTGTATTGGATTTTCAAGGCTCTTGGAGCATGTACCTATCCCTAGTAGAATTCTCTTATAATAACAGTTTCCAGGCAACAATAGGAATGGCACCATATGAAGCATTGTATGGGCGAAAGTGCAGATCACCTTTGTACTGGGATGAAGTTGGAGAAGCACAGTTGCTTGGTCCTGATATTGTGCAACAAACTGTTGAGAAGGTTACCCTCATCCGACAGAGAATTTTGGCAGCTCAGAGTCGGCAGAAGAGTTATGCAGATTGCAGTCGTAGAGAATTGGAATTTGTGATTGGTGATGAAGTCTTTCTCAAGGTGTCACCATTAAAGGAGTTGTGAGATTTGGAAAGAGAGGAAAGTTGAACCCCAGATTCATTGGACCATTCGCTATTCAAAAGAGAGTTGGGAGAGCAGCTTACCAGTTGCAACTACCAACTTCTATGGAAGGAATCCACAATGTGTTCCATGTTTCTATGTTAAAGAAGTGTGTAAGAGATCCATATCAGATTGTGGAACAGCAGGACATCGAGGTTCTTCCTACTCTTGCATATGAGGAGAAACCTGTAAGGATCTTGGACTATGCAGTGAAGGTATTGCGCAACAAGGAAGTTCCACTAGTGAAAGTCTTATGGCACAGCCAGAACATGGAGGAGACAACCTGGGAGCGCCAGCAAGACATGATGGACCAGTATCCAGAATTATTCAGGTACTAAATTTTGAGGACAAAATTTCTTTAAGAAGGGTAGATTGTAACACTCGGTTCTATTAAGCCACATTTAAATTATCCCATAGGATGTATTAGCTGTTGTGTAAATTTTGGAAAGAAAGTGATAGGGTTAATTAATAACTATGCAAGGACAAAAAGTAATTAGCAATTTGGAAGAAATGGATAACGTATTTAAGGGAAGTGTTAATGAAGTAGCCGCCACTGTTTCATTTCATTTCCTCTTCCACCCTCAGCCCCTCAGCTTAGCAGAGCGCGATAGGAGATCCTCTTCGATTCTTCCAGCGATTTCCTCTGAATTAGGTGAGTTTTGCTTATATTTCTTGCTACATTATAACTATCGTTGGTAGGAGGGTTGATAAATGAAGTTTTGAGAATGCGGTATGTGAGTGCTAGTTTCGGTTTATGAGTTGAAATCGGGAATGCACCATGACTAGAGTTCCCAAATCAGTTTCCCTTAGATTTCTAGTGGTTTAGAATGAAGATTAGAAGAAACTTAATGTTTGCTTTGTCTATGGTTTTAGGTTTGAGTAATATCCGAAGTAGCTTGCAACCAAGTTTTTCCAGGAGGCCAGGTAAGTGAAGTTTGCTTGTGCCTTCGGGCCTACATCATAAAACGTTAGGATTATGATTATTTGTGTGTATTTGTATTCTATGCATCATGTTTTTTTTTAAAACATACGAAAATGAATCTGAAAGCATGATTGGCATGGTAAGGATTGAACATATTGAAACAGTCATGAGAATCAGTTTCACTGTTAAGGGAACTAATCCGCCCCTTAATGAGACAGGGATGTATGCACTTTGGGAGAGTTGATCCAACTCCCAATTTCACAGGGGGATCTGAACAGAGGAATTAGTTTCACTGTTAAGGGAATTAATCCGCCCCTTAATGAGACAGGGATGTATACACTTTGGGAGAGTTGATCCAACTCCCAATTTCACAGGGGGATCTGAACAGAAACGAAGCATGAACAACTGAGTTGAGAAAGTAGAAATTGCATATTAGTAATTTATATTTTGTTGTTTAATTTCTTGATTGCTTTACTTACTTAGCATTAGGCTAATAGATGAGTTTTGTGATGTAGGTGAAGAAGTGATAGCAGGTGTGTTTACTGAGTCTGCCGAGGACTAGGCTGGTTGTGGAGTGCATCTTTGTAACAATTTGGCAGCTGATGGGGCGGCTTAACTGATGTCTGTTGGTGAGAAGGTTTAGTTGACAGTGTTTAAACTTAGAAATGTTAAGTCTCCATAATAGTAGTGGTTTCAATACTTTAAACACGTTTTGAGATTTTTCTTCGGTTAACTGTAATCTGTTGAGTTTTAAATGTTTATTACTGGATTTTGGTAAATGCCATGGTTGAGCTATTTCTGAATGGTCTCGGAAAAGCAAACGAATTCCTTTCTGTAACTAGTGTTGTGTGAGTACAGTGTGGAGTAGTTGAAATGTATTCTGTTTTTTACCGGTAGACGATGTCTATCGGTGGATGTTGTTGTTGTCTATCGGAAGATGTAGGATTTGCCCTACCGGTATGAGTGGGTACAACGTTGACGTTTAGTGATCGGCAGATGCGAGCTGACATCATCGGAAGATGTAGAGTCTAAGTCCATCGGATGATGTCTCGGTATACTCATCGGCAGATGCGTGCTGATGTCATCGGAAGATGTAGAGTGCGTTTTGTCGTTTAGTCACCGGTAGATGCAGTCTACCGAAAGATGTCCTTTGTTTCTCATTCGACTGACGCCATCGGCAGGAGTCTCCTATTTTGGTTGTTTTCTGCTTCTTCCGTTGACTTTATCAATCGGCAGATGTGTTTGACTACTACGACTTCTCTGGTACTTCGCTGTTTAAACTAGAATTTTCAAATTGCCGATTGTTTCTTAACCATTCAACAGCATTTCGTAGTTTTGTATAACTTCGTTGTGATTCAAATAATTTCCGCTGCAAATATTTAAATGTTTTTAAAGTTTATTTTTTTTAAAAAAAAATATATATAGTAGAAATCTTAGTCATATATGGGCATTGTGTGACGAGCCGGGTTCAGATAACTCGGGGCGTTACACAGTGTTTCGGGACAGCAATGAACGTGGCATACTTAGAAAATCGATCGACGACCACCAATATTGCTTCAAAGTCGTTGGCCGATGGCAAGTTTGTGATGAAGTCCAAGGAGACGCTCTCCCAAGGTATTTTTGGTACCGGTAGAGGTTCCAGTAGGCCCGCAATCTTGTTCCTTTCTACCTTATTTTGTTAGCACACCAAACATGTTTTGGTGTATTGTATAACATCCCCATTCATTTGGGCCAGTAGTATCCTCTTTTCAAGAGGACATAAGTTCGCTGCCAGCCTGCATGACTGGCCCACAAAGTATCGTGACATTCTCATAGAAGAGTACATCATAAGTTATTTCTTTGAGGAACATACAAACGGCTTCCTTTGGTGAAGAGCAAGTAGTTTTCAATCTAGAATTGTTGAGTCTTTCCTTCTTTCACAAGTTGCATTACAGCCTGAGTTGCGGTGTCGTCTTGTAAACTATCTCGGATGCAATCTTTCAAGGATCCATTAACTTCACTTGCTTGAAGTTGAGATAGATAACATAGATTAGCGTACTCTGCCTTCCGACTCAATGCATCAGCCACTCTATTGCTCTGCCCTGATTTGTGTTCGAAGTGAAAATCGAATTATGAAATTAATTCGTGCCAACATACTTGCTTGGATGAGAGTTTTGGTTGTTCAAAGAAATGACAAATTGAACTGTTATCTGTCTTTACGATGAACTTCAATGCAAGCAGATACTGTCTCCACACGTGTAGGCAATTTACTACAGCCAACATTTCTTTCTTAGAAGGAGTGTATTTTCTCTCTGCTTCTTTCAACTCGCGACTTTCGAAGGCGATAGTATGTCCGTTCTGCATTAGGACTCTCCCTAGAGCAAAATATGAGGCATCAGCCTCTACTTCGAATGGCTGAGTGACATCGGCTAGTGCGAGCACAGGCTCCTGTATCATAGCTTCTTTCAGATTGGCGAAGGATTTTTGGCATTTTGAGTTCCACTTCCAAGAAACTTCTTTCTTTAAGAGTTCTGTTAGGGGTGCGGTTCTCTTCGAGAATCCTTCTACAAATTGTCTATAATAATTGGCAAGTCCGAGGAAGGAACGCAGTTCGGTGACAGATGCTGGGGTCCTCCAATCTTTGATCGTTCTTATCTTATCAGCGTCCATGCGAAGACAACCTTGTTCAATGATGTGGCCAATGAATTTGATGCTTTTCTGAGCAAAAGAGCATTTCTCTTTCTTCACATATAGTTGGTTTTCCTTTAGTTTTTCGAGAACTAGGCGGAGATGAGCTTTGTGTTCTTGTAGGGTCTCACGGTAGACAACAATGTCGTCAAGGTACACCATGACGAAATTGTCAAGCTATTCATAAAATACTTGATTCATGAGGGTGCAGAAGGTTGCAGGGGCGATTGTGAGCCCGAATGGCATTACCAAGAATTCGAAGGCTCCATACCTTGTTACACACGTTGTCTTGGGTTCGTCGCCTTCTGCAATCCTTACTTGGTAATAGCCAGACCGCAAATCAAGCTTGGTGAAGTACTTGGCCCTATACAATTGATCAAAGAGATCAGTGATGAGTGGAATGAGATACTTGTTGCGTACTGTGGCTTTGTTGAGTGCCCGGTAATCTATAGAATTCGCAGACTTCCATCCCTTTTCTTTTGGAGCAACACATGTGCTCCAAAAGGTGCTTTAGCATGTCTGATGAATCCGGCCTCAAGTAGCTCGTCCCATTGCTTCCTTAATTCAGCTAGTTCTGGCAGAGCCATTCTATACGAGGCCTTTGCAGGAGGTTTGGATCCTGGGTTCAGTTCAATCTGATGATCAATGTCCCTTCATGGAGGTAATGTCTTGGTAAGCAATCGGACATGGTGCTCCTGAACTTTTCCAAGACTTTTGAAATTTCAGGGTGTATTATTTCCTCCTTTTTTTTGCTTATCTCCAACGAAACAATCATATAAGTTGGATCATCGTGTTTCAGCCATTTCTTGAATTGCATGACAGAAATCATCTTTATGTTGATAGCACTTGGTTGTTTAAGAATCACAGAAACAACAATTGGGTTGTTACTTGTGATTACTAAACATTTCGCTAAGGGTATTGGGATGACTTTATGTTTTATCAAGAACTCCATCCCCACGATAGTATCAAAGTCATCCATCTGTGCTACAACGTTGTCAATGAGTCCCGTCCATGAGCTGAGTTTCAACTGGACTCTCCTTACAATCCCGAGTACCGACATCGCTTTTGCATTCACTGTTTTCATTCTACCATCATTCTTTTCTAGCTTCAAACCAAGACGATGAGCTTCCTTCTTTGTAATGAAGTTGTGAGTAGCTCCCGTGTAACGTCCCGTAAATTCTACCCTTGATACTATTCCTAAAAATCCCGTAAAACTTGAACTTTTACTTCAGTCCCTTAGTCGTGTTCATTTTAAAGACAATAAACTTCATTCAGCGGAAAACGTACTATGTGTGGAACCCTCGTATTAAAATTTTACTTAATTAAAATAAAGGCTAAACAACAATTAGGGGTTTGGTCGACGTAACCTTCGGTTGACGCAACCATCACTTGCCACTGTCTCAGCCCAACTACAGAAGAGAATCAGTCGATGAACTGCCTTTGGCAGATAACACTTCCTCTCGAGTTTCGGTCGACGTCCTAAACTTATTGGAATTCATTTTCTTCTAATTGGTCGATGTCAACACTGACCAAAATCGGTCGACGACACTTAACTAATTTCCTCAAAATGACTCTAATATGCTGGGGTCGAAAACCCCGACCGATTCACACTTAAAATCGGTTGAAGTAGCCCCCATCAGTACACTTAACTTTACTTAGACTGAATCATCCACAACATCAGCCGATCGATTGCTACCCCAGGCGATCGATCGACAAGCTCTCTGGATTTTAATTCTAGAGAGCAGCCTCCTTCTTTACTACCCTGCACACCACACACATCACAATTTAATAAACATCCTCAAAATATCCATCCATAAACCAAACTTCTCAATCCTGAAATCATCAAAACTGACCTAAAACAACACATTCATCTCAAAACAGTGGCCCAACTCTAAATCATTCAAATTCCACATAAAAGCATTATCATCAAATTCATTTCATCAAAACGTCAGTATGTACACTATCCAGGCACCAAGCATCCTAAAATGAGCCCTATATATTTCTTTCTATGCTATCACCCATCAGCCCAAAACAATCCCAAAAATCACAAAATTTAACCTATTGCTCCCATGGGTCAAGTTCTCACCGACTGCACAGCACACTACCGCAGACATTCCTCTTCAAGCAGCTCATTCATCTTGCAGAGGGAAGTCATTCTCACATGCTTCAATATCACCTATACCATAGAGACAATCTATGAGCTAAAGACTCAGTAAATCTACGTAAATGAAAATGCATACTATGCAAATGTCGTTCATAAAATCATGCAGTCATTTCATTCATTTAGTTACATATCGGGAAGTCACCGGGGGTTCACTCTCAGTAGATGAAAACGGCATATCCGGCGGTTGGATAGCCCTTTTCATCTACCCAGGGGGAAAACATGCTTCACCTATAGAACAATCATGTCTGAACCACCTCCCCGACGTGACCGTGCATTCATACCTTTTCATTTAACCTTTTCTTTTCATGAAAAACATATGTGGAAGTTCATTTTGCATGCTTTTTCAGAAACTATGATGCATGAGTAAGAACAATACATTTAAACACATAGCAAACACAAAACAGTAACTAAAACTTAGAACTAGCATTCTATCACTGTAGCTACCCTAACTACCCATTCAATCTACACCAAAACCATAAACTCTCCAAATCCTCAATCAACGACAATTCTTATGGTGTAGGCCAATCGGCCAAGCGGCCAAGCGAGTCACGGAGACTTAACTCTTGCCCTTTTCAATCTGAGTGCTTCGCTTTAACTTCGTCACCTTAAGAGCTTTAAAGATGGACGAAATACAGCCAAACTTCAGGGGAGGAGGGGGAAATTTTGGTGTCTCCTAAATCTTCACAAATGGAACAAAATCGTGGGAGGAGGGGAGAGGTTTCTTCTCGGCGATGAGAGAAAGCAGAAGGAAGTGTGTAAATAAAAGTGATCTCTCGTAAGGGAGAGAAGAAGCAAGAAAAAGCTTCTTCCACAAGCCTTGCCACATATCACACTCTCACTTAGTGTTCCTAACTACCCCCTTTTTACTTCCTAACTTGCCCCTCAAACTAGTTGTTTGTTTGGTTGAACTTAGTTTGGTTTCTCCTTACATTTCCTTCTACACACATTTTTATACATTCATTAATATATTACACGAAAGTCATAATTCAAAAGTCCCGGATGTTACATTCGATCCATCTTAATTAAAATTTTGTCCTCAAAATTTGATTACACAAATAATTCTGGGTAATTAGCCATCATGTTTTGTTATCTCTCCCAGGTGGCTTCTTCTACATCGTGGTTCGGCCACAAAATTTTAACTAACGAAATTTTCTTGTTGCGCAACACCTTGATAGAGGACTCCAAGATCCGCACTGGCTTTTCCACATAAGTTAGTGTTGGTTGAACCTTGATCTCCCTTGCTTCTACGACCTGAGACGGATCACGCACGCACTTTCTAAGTATAGATACGTGGAATACATTATGGATCCCCTCCATCGACGCCGGAAGCTGTAATTGGTATGCCTTCTTCTCGATCCTTTTTACAATAGGGAAGGGCCCTACGTAACGAGGACTTAGCTTGCCTCTTCTCCCGAATCTCATAACACCTTTAAATGAAGAAATCTTTAAATACACCTCGTCACCTTCATTGAACTCTAACTCTCTTCGTATATTATCAGCATAGCTTTTATGTCGGCTCTGTGCTATCTCTATACGTTGTCTAATGATGGCGATCTTCTCCACCGTTTGCTGTAAAATATCTGGGCCGATTATACTGGCATTGCCAACCTCGTCCCAAAACAGCAGAGACCTACATTTTTGCCCATATAGCGCCTCATACGGAGCCATGCCAATTGTAGCTTGAAAGCTATTGTTGTATGAAAACTCGATCAACGGACAAATACTTACTCCACGAGCCTTGGAATTCCAGCACATACGCTCTAAGCATATCCTCCAGAGTCTGATTTGTCCTTTCTGTTTGACCATCGGTCTGAGGATGAAATGCTGTGCTGAAGTTTAGCTGAGTTCCTGTAGCTTTATGCATACTTTTCCAAAATTTAAAGGTGAATCTTGGATCTCTATCGAAAACAATCGAGACTGGGACTCCGTGTAATCTGACTACCTCCTGCACATACAATTCTGCAAGCTGATCCATGGAATGAGTTATCTTAACTGGAAAAAAGTGGGCCGACTTTGTCAAACGGTCCAATATTACCCAAATGCTATCGTGCCCTTATGTCGTTCTTGGGAGTCCAACAATGAAGTCCATAGAGATTTGCTCCCATTTCCATTCCGGGATCGGCAGAGGTTGTAAAGTTCCTGCCAGCCTTTGATGCTCTGCCTTAACCTGTTGGCAAACCAAATAGGTTTCTACATACTTGGTGACCTCTCTCCTCATATTCGGCCACCAGAAGTGTTGCTTTAAGTCTTGGTACATTTTGGTACTTCCCGGGTGCACCGAGTATGCCGAGTAGTGTGCCTCAGTCAGAATCTCCTTCTTTAACTCCTCGTCATTAGACACGTACCACCTATGCCTTAACTTTAATACACCATCATCCGACAAACTGAAATCGAACGAGTTTTCTGAGGTCATGCTCAATTGGTACTTCTCACACTCTAAGTCTTTCTGTTGGGCTTCTCGTATCTTGTCCAATATCATTGGCCTGAGAGAAATGTTTGTGAGCATAGTAAACAACTTAGCCACAATCTCCACATCAAACTTCAAGATCTCAACCTTAACGTCACCGACATGGTTGTAAGCGAAGGCTGACTCGTAGAAGACATTCTGGTTAAGGCATCGACAACTTTATTTGCCTTTCCTGGGTGGTATTTAATTTCAAACTCGTAGTCCTTCACAAACTCCAACCACCTTCGTTGCCACATATTTAGCTCCTTCTGTGTAAACAGATATTTCAAACTCCAGTGATCTGAAAACACTTCACATTGTTGCCCATATAGATAGTGTCTTCAAATCTTCAATGCAAAGACGACAGCTGCCAGCTCCAGATCGTGCGTCAGATAGTTTTGTTCATACAGTTTCAGCTGCTAAGAAGCATACGCGATAACTCTTCCTTCCTGCACAAGTACGCATCTAAGTTTGACCTTGGACGCATCGCAATATATGCTAAACTTGTCGCTTTCAACTGGCAGCGTCAAAATTAGAGCCGTTGTCAATTTTTGTTTCAGCTCTTGAAAGCTTTTGTTACATGCAGCTGACCATACAAATTTCTCATTCTTCCTGGTCAACCGTGAAAGAGGGACTGAAATCTTTGAAAACCCTTCTATGAACTTCCGATAATACCCGGCCAGTCCAAGAAACCCTCGTACCTACCGTACATTCTTAGGCTGCGGCTAATCTTTGATAACTTGAATCTTAGTTGGATCCACATAAATCCCCTCCTGAGATATAATATGGCTGAGGAAACTAATTCGGTCCAGCCAAAACTCACACTTGGAGAACTTCGGGTAAAACTGATGTTTTTTTAAAATCCTTAAGACAATCCGTAGTTGCCCTTCGTGTTCCTCCTTCGTTTTAGAGTAGACTAAGATGTCGTCAATGAAAACAACAACAAACTTGTCCAAATACTCTTTGAAGACGCGATTCATCATATCCATGAACGCTGCAGAGGCATTGGTAAGTCCAAAAGACATTACTAAAAACTCGTAATGCCCATTCATCGTTCAAAATTCTGTCTTTTCAATATCTTCCTTTCGGACCTTCAACTGATAATAACCCGAGCGTAGGTCAATCCTCAAGAACACTCGGGCACCCTGTAGTTGGTCAAACAGGTCATCTATTCAGGGCAATGGATACTTGTTTTTCACTGTCAACTTATTCAACTCTATGTAGTCAATGCACATCTTGAGAGTTCCGTCCTTCTTCTTAACGAACAGAACTGGCACACCCCGAGGAGAAAAGCTAGGTCGGATGAACTCCTTATCCAATAATTCTTCTAGTTGAGACTTCAACTCCTTCAGTTCGGCAGGCGTCAACCTATACGGATTCTTGGACACAGGTGCCAAACTCAGATAAACATCAATCACAAATTCAATCTCCCGGTCTAGCAGTAAACCGGGAAGATCATCGAGAAAGATTTTTGTAAACTCTTTCACGATAGGAAGGTCACTCGACCGTATACCATTTAGCAATCGAGTATCTACTATCGTAGCCAATTAAACCGAGCATCTATCTTTAATTTGCTCTCTGACCTCCATCGAATAGGAAATGGGTAGCCCACTTAAACCGGGAAGATCATCGAGAAAGATTTCTGTAAACTCTTTCACGATAGGAAGGTCACTCGGCCGTATACCATTTAGCAATCGAGTATCTACTACCGTAGCCAAGTAAACTAAGCATCTATCTTTAATTTGCTCTTTGACCTCCATCGAATAGGAAGTGGATAGCCCACTTAACCTATTCATCGCCTGAAAAGTAAACTATTCTTTGTTTGGGGGGCAGAAAATCACTATCCCGGACTTGTAGTCAATGGTGACGAAATGGCGTGACAGCCAGTCCATCCCTAAAATAAGATCATACACCTCTATGTCCATTACTATTAGACGGGCATAAAGGGTACTACTTCCCACGGAGATGACATTGCCTTGAAGAATGCGATCTGACTGCATATGCTCACCCGAAGGCAGCATTACTCTATACTCACACTTTGCTAATTCAGGCAATACCTTCAATCTAGATATGCAAGCAGTGGAAATAAAGGAGTAAGTAGCTCCCGTATCTATCAATGAAAATATAGCTACGCCTGCAACCAAAATAATACCTGCTATAACCGAAGGCTGAGCCTCATCATCGACGTCACTGGGCTCGATAAAGGCAAAGATCCTCGGAGCAATCCTCTTCTGGTCCCCGCCTGATTGATTTCTGCCTGGTCAGTTCTGGCCCCTTAGCGGGCAATCTATGACATAGTGGCCGGTCTCTCCACATCGAAAACATCTATCTGTGCCCAGTCTACAATCACCATAGTGTTCCTTTTGGCACTTAGGAAAAAGCGACTTTTGAGTAGCTCCTTGTACTTGTTTTCCTTTGCCCTTATCATTCCCTCCCTCATAAGGCCTTTTAACGCCTCTTTGTTGTTGTGGTGGTTGCCCTCTAGGTTGCCATTCTTTGTTCTGAGGTCGGGGTTGAATCTCTCGGAAGAACCCTTTGGCCGGCTCCCTTGGTTTAACACATGTCAGCTCCGCAGCCTCAAACTCCAAGGCTCTTGCTGCGATTTCTGTGTAAGGTACATCCAAAATTCCAGATACTATGACACTCTTTCGGATTTCAGGATTCAGCCCGTCCATGAATTGGTGCACTTTTTCTTCGTTATCGCTCACTAGGCGTGGTACAAACCGGGATAAGGCTTCGAACTTTTGAATATACTCCGCAACTGAGCCAGTCTGCTTCAGCTGCGTGAACTCCATCCTTTTAGCCGCCCTCACTGTACGGCCGAAGTATTTGTCGTAGAACACGGCTTTAAACCGCTCCCAACTCATCACTGTAATGTCGGTGGTTGACTTAATGGAATCCCACCAAAATTGGGCATCTAGTGCCAAATGAAAGGTGACGTATGCGACTTTATCCCTATTCTCTATCTTTGCATACTTCAGCATGTCCTTCATAGTTCGGATCCACTCCTCAGCTAAAGAGGGGTCCGAAGACTGTCAATTAAATACTGGAGGTTGTAGCTTTTGGAACCTCTCCATACCTTGATGGTTTGGAACGACTATCTCTCTGGCCCTGTGATCCTCACGATTTACTAGCCTCTGAATTTGCTGGGCTTGTCTGTCCATATGCTGAGTCTGACGATCCAGCAAATCTGCCAGCCTATCTAAGGCTTCATCCCTAGCATCTCTACCTCTGACCATTTTGTAATCCTATAAAAGATAAAGGCAAATAATATAACACCCGGTTTTAAGGGATTTTGTAATTCCAATATATAATAGCATTTTTGTAAATATGTCAGATTAAGTCAGTTTTGTTAACAAAAAGCGTTATTAAGGTCCTAATGATTAATATGGATTTTAGGAGAAATTCAGGAATTTTTGGAATTGTAACGTTAAATTCCGAGTTTTGTGTTTCTTGTAATATAAAGGACATTGTGGTAAAAATAGTAAACGAGGTCCGTTTTGCGAACAGAAAATTTTAATGGAGCCTTAATAATAAGTTGGATTTATTGGCAAAATAAGAAAATTTTGGAGAAATCGAATCGAGAGTCAAATGACGAAACAAAGGACAAACAAACAAATATAAAATCAAAAGGAAGGGCAAAATAGTCATTTGACAAGGAAATTTTAGTTAAAAATCACAAATTATTTTCTTCTCCAGCACTTTACGCGATTTCCTTTTTCTCTGGCAATTTTCCATCTCCAGGCGACGCTCTCACTTCCGACGACGATTCCTTTTTCGATCGACTCCGGCTCTTCACGTTTTCTCCTCCAATCAACGTTCTAGGTAAGGTTCTAAAGTTTTTGGACGATAGATTTTGGTTTTCTAGGGTTTAAACGGTTAGGTTTCGTTTAGGATTTTCGCGAAATGGCCAGCTTATGCTAGAAATGGCTAGGGTTGCCCTATTTATGACCTTGGTGACGTATTAATAAGGATTGGAAGTAGTTGGGCGAGCTAATGGTCATTAATGCAAATTTTGGGTTGTTGGAGAACTTAAAAGCTCCATTCATGGAGATTTTGTAATGTCGAGCACAAATTGCTCGACAAAATGCCTCAATGAGTTGATTTAGAGTTTTATGAGATTTCCTTAGTTAAGGTTTCGTTAGTTTGGAGGTTTGGCGGTTTAAACTCGTTTTAATGACGAATGTTGTGAATTGCCTTAGGTGAACGACGCTCGTGGAAGAAGCTCAAATTTCAAGGGACGTGAGGTAAGTTCTCGTGACTTACTATGGCCGATTGGCCTACACTGTATGTCGAAGTCGTGTTGAGGAGTATTGGTGAATTGTTTGTTTAAATGTTTTGATGGGGTAGTTAGGATTAGCTCTTTTATAGGTTATGCTTTTATCGTCTTGATGGTACACATGTTGCATGTTTATTTTATGCATTTAACTGTTCATGCATCACGTATTTTAAAATAGCATGAAAACGGATTTTTGCATGTGTTTATGAAAAGGAAATGAACTAATGAAACGAATCTTCATAATCTATTATCTGGTCATGGCGAGGTGGGGTTCAGGTATAGCTGTTTATGGATGTAAGCATGTTTTCCCCCTCGGCAGATGGAAAGGGGTTGTCCAACCGCCGGACGTGCCCTCTCTATCTGACTGGCTGAGATCTCGGTGACATCTTTATTATCTGTAATGATCTGTTCTGTTAAGTAATCTGCATGATTTCCGAACCTCATATGCACAACATGCATCTACATTTACGAAATTTGCTGAGCCTTTAGCTCATAGTTGTTTGTATGGTGTAGGTGATTTCGATACAAGTGAGGACGAGATCCCTCCACCCGAAGAATGAGCAGTTGAAGAAAGATGGCTCGTGGGAGTGTACTGGGCAGTCGGTGTGCATTTTGACCCGTGGGGATGTAAGTAAGTGTCTTAGGGATTTGATGGATAGAAGGATAGGAAAAATTGTATAGTTGAATCATTTTAGGATGCTTGGTTCTGGATAGTCGATAAAAAGACGTTTTGATGTTTTGGTAAACTTGTTTTGATGTTTTTATTTGGATGTTTTGGAAAACCATTTGTAAACTGCTTTTTGGAAAGTTATTTATCGAAGTATACTGAACTGCTTGGTGATTTAATTCATAGGAATATGTTCGGTTTTTAAACGGATCCACGCAGTTCATTTTCGTGAAACTTACTTCGTTTTAAATACATCTTGAGTCCGTTTTGAGTAAGATTATGGAAAATGTACGAGTATTGGGTGATTTTATGTTGAAATATTGTGGTGATGTATGTAGAATTGTGGAGATAATTGGTGAAGTTGTGTGTATGTGAAGTGTGTATGTAAAGAGTTGAGGAAAAGAAAAAGAATGGGGCAAAGGTGGAAGGAGGCACACCCTCTGGAAATTCAGATTCCAGAGGGGTTACCGATCGATCGCCAGATCGCCAGGGAGGGCGATCGATCGGCCCTCTTTGGTCACGCTCTGGAAGAATTCCAGAGCGTGTGCTGATCGATTGCCTGGTGAAGGTGATCGATCAGTAAAAATGTTAATGCCAAGGGGAGATCGATCAGGCGATCGTTCGCCTGGCGAATAAATGCCACAGCCGATCGATCAGCTGAAATGGTCGATCGATCGGCCATGCAAATTTTTGGGCTTCTGCCCTTTTTGCCCTCGGTTTTTTTAGGCCGATTGTTTTCTGTTTTCAACCTATTTCCTTTAAATGTTTTTCAAAACAATTCCAATAAAATAGATTCGATTTAAAGTCTTTGAAGTTAAAATTTCTTAACGTTTTAAAATGAAAAATTTACACGGAAAATTAGGAATAGTTTAACGGTCGTTACAAATAATCCTAAGAAGTCAAAATAAAAGGAAACTCATAACGTACTTACAGTTGAAGAAGCATGTCTATGTAGTGGCTTGCGCAGTCGAGCAGTCTACAGAACCAGTTTTAAAACCCGGGAGCTCTGATACCATAACTGTAACGTCCCGTAAATTCTACCCTTGATACTGTTCCTAAAAATCCCGTAAAACTTAAACTTTTACTTCAGTCCCTTATTCGTGTTCATTTTAAAGACAATAAACTTCGTTCAGCAGAAGACATACCATGTGTGG
Source organism: Begonia masoniana (assembly GCA_022432975.1). Taxonomy (NCBI): domain Eukaryota; kingdom Viridiplantae; phylum Streptophyta; class Magnoliopsida; order Cucurbitales; family Begoniaceae; genus Begonia; species Begonia masoniana. Next base: position 40,105,498 of record CM039516.1, read on the forward strand.
AACCCTCGTATTAAAATTTTACTTAATTAAAATAAAGGCTAAACAGCAAACAGGGGTTCAGTTGACGTAACCTTCGGTTGACACAACCATCACGTGCCACTGTCTTAGCCCACCTACAGAAGAGAATAGGTCGACGAACTGCCTTTGGCAGATAACACTTCCTCTTGGGTTTCGGTCGACGTCCTAAACTTACTGGAATTCATTTCCCTCCAATCGGTCGATGTCAACACTGACCAAAATCGGTCGACGACTCTTAACTAATTTCCTCAAAATGACTCTAATATGCTGCTGGTCGACAACCCCGACCGATTCACACTTAAAATTGGTCGAAGTAGCCCCCATCAGTACACTTAACTTTACTTAGGCTAAATCGTACTTAACATCTGTAACACCCGGTATTTTGGTCATGTAATAATCTGTTGAATTATTGTATGGATTAAGTTGCCATAAATACAATGATTATTTTATTGGAATTTGTTGGGACGTTTAGTGGGGAAAAACTGAACTAATGTGCAACTAAACGAAACCAATAGTTAGAAATGCATGGAGGGGTAAATTGGGAAGAAATTAAGGTAGGTGGGGGGGGAGCCAATGGATGGTTGCCAAATGTCCATAACTTGCTGAGAAACCTACCTATTGTCTTGTCTTCTCTTCTCTTCTACGTAAACCTTCATTTTGATCCTCTTCTCTGTTCTCTCTTCCAAGCGATTGCGACCATTTCCAAAACCTTGTTTCTCCCGTTTTCTTCCTTTTCCTCCAGTGAAGGTAATCATCTACTAAAGTTAATAAGTTTGGACAAGTTAAAATGTGAGTTTTGTCGAAGTTGGGGTTAAGGTATTTTGGAGAAAACTCACTGTTTTTTGTATGAAAACACGTTGGTGTGTTTTCTAAAGGTTTGAATGGAGTTTGATGCATATTCTACTAAGTTATTAGTCAGCATTTGCAGCTCTGTTGATTTTTCTTACGTGCATGTTTTAGGTCCGTGTATAACCGAGACGTTCAAAACTTGCAACTCTACAGCAACAGGTAAGTTCATGCGTATAAGTTGGCCCTTAAGGCCCTACAGCATTGAGGTACTAGGTTTTCGGTTCCGCTAGTTAGGTCGTAGATTATGCTTTAAGTTAAACGTGTTCTTTGTGTTCTGTTTCCCGTTGTTTTTATTCTGTCACCTGTATATGTTGAGTTTAAGCATCATACCTGTTCATGCATACACGTTTTCTGGAAAACCCTGTAAATGTTTTCAGCACTGGATTTGAAGTTAAGAAAGATAAAACCTATAATGTAATGTATGGTTAAGTGTGGACGATGACTGGCATCCTGTCATGTACTCCTGTTATGTCCTGTTGTGGCATGTACTTCTGTTGTGCCAGCTCTTCCTCCCACTTATACCTTCCTGTCTAGTGAAACGTAATGTAATGTAATGTTCATGTATTTAAAATGTTCATGCACAACATGAGCATCCTTGTATTTCATGTTCTTACTGAGCTCTAGGCTCATAGTTGAACTCCCTGTTGTAGGTACGGATCCCCCAGATGTAACACCCAGCTTTACGGGATTTGAATTATTCCAATATAAATGGTATTTTTGTAAATACGTCAAACCAAGTCCGTTTTGCGAACGGAAAGTTTTAACGGAGCCATAATAATAAATTGAAATTTATGGTGAAATATGAAAATTTGGAGAAATCGGATCGTTAGCTAAATAACGAGATAAGTAACGAAGCAAATGGAAATTCAATAGAAGGGCGATATGGTAATTTGTCAAGTCAATTTTATAAAAATTTCATTACCCTCCTCTCTCCTTCTACGATTTTCACTCTGTCATTTCCTCTGCCTCACCTCTCGGCGATTTCCCTCCCTTCCGTGGCGATTTCTCACTTCCGACGACGGAGCTTTCTCCGATCAACCTCCGTTCTTCACGTTCTCTTCTTCAATCCCGACCCTAGGTATGAATCTATAGTTTTGGTACGTTAGATTCCAATTTCTAGGGTTTAAACGGATTAGGGTTTCGTTTAGGGTTTTGCGAAATTGCAGAATATTGTTTTTAACGGCTAAGTTTACCCTATTTACGACTTAGTAAGTGTATTTATGGCTATTGGTGAAAATTTGATGGTTTAATAAAGGTGGTTGAGAAGTTTGGTGGTTGGAGAATTTTAAATGCTCCATTAATGGAGGTTTGGAAATTTACGAGCACGAGTTGCTCGATAAAATGCCTCAATGAGGTGTTTTAGAGTTTAGGAGATTTTTCTTATCTTGGAGTTTGTAATTTTCTAAACTCGGTAGTTTAGAATTGGTTTAAATGATGAATGTTGTGTATTGCCTTAGGTAAACAACGCTCGTGGATGGAGCTTGGTGTGCAACGGACGCGAGGTAAGTCTTCGTGATTTGTTTGGCCGTCTTGGCCTACACCATAAGAATGTACGTTAAATTGAGGAATTAGAGATATATTGCGTCGGGTAATTAGAACGGGTAGTTAGTTTTAGGTTTGGTTAGGTTGTTAATTGTTAAGTTTATTGTTTGTATGTTTCTATTTCGTTCATGGCATAATATTTGTTCACGCATCATTGTTTTCGAAAAGAGCATGAAAAAGAATTTCTACGCATGTTTTTAGAAAAAGAATTTCTACGCATGTTTTGACCCGTGGGGACGTAGGTAAATGTTTTGGAAAATTGATAGATAGGATTTAGAAAATTGTATAGTTGAACATTTTAGGATGCTTGGATCTGGATTGTATAGTATTTGTAGTGTTTTTGATATTTTCAAACAGGGGGAAATGTTAAACTTTTAAACGGAACCATGCAATTCGTTTTTATGAATTTTGGGCACGTTTTAAATATGTTCTGAGTCTATTTTTGGGCGATTGTTGTGTATAGCGAAAATGTTATGAGAGTTCAAGTGTTGGATAAGGGTGGAGTTTAAGTGTTTTTAGTTAGAGATATTAAGGGTGAGAAGTATAGAAATTGTGAAGTGATGTGGTTAGAGTGTGTAGGAAATGAAGATGTAAGAAAAAAGGGGGAGGCGACCGATCGCGGAAGGAGAGGAGATCGAACGCAGAACTCTCTGGTTTTCCAGAGAGTTTGGCGATCGTACGCAGGAAGAGGGGCGTACGATCGGTTGTGAAGGGGGCGATCGATCGCCCATTGAAGGGCCAATCGAGCGCCCTTTGTTTTCTCGCGCCTTGACGTTTTTGCCCTCGGTTTTGCTTGGCCGATTTCCCCTATTGATTAATGGTTGTTATTTAAATTTTTTTTTATGTTTTCTTAAAGGGTTTTTAATGGTTTTCATTCTCTCAACGATTTAAATTTCCGCTTTAACTTTATAGAGTTTACTTAGGTTGCAAAAAAAAAAAAAGAAAAGAAGAAGAAAAATTTTATACGGGGAATTAAGGGAATAGTGTAAGGGTCGTTACACCAGATGAGGACTTTGTGACTCAAGCTGATGAGTTGATGTAGTTAGTAGATCGAGCTCATGGAGATTGGTTGCTGTAGTCAGACAAATGTTATTCCTGTGAGAATGTGTTTTCTTTAAAGTCATGTCAAGTTCTGTACAATCTTTTGAGATTTTAAAATATTTGGAAATGTATGTCAAGTTTCGTGTAGTTCTTGAAAATTCTTGATAATGTATCGGTTTTTGGTGTGGATGTTTTAAAACCAGTTGAATGTATTTTGAAATATTCTGGAACTGTTTGGAATATTTCCTTTTAGGTTGTGCATGGATTGTTTCGAGTTTTAGAGTTATCCATGCAGTTTGTTTTCTTGAACCTCTGTCATGTTTTCTAACTTCTGTCATGTTTTCATGCATGTTTTAAAACTGTGTTTTGAATCGGGTTTTGAGGGTTTGAAGTTTTATGTCTTATGTCCTTGTGCCTTCTGTTTATAAGTTCTTCTATTAAATTTTGCCTATTCTGCCTTTCAGTTTCTGTCTTTCGAGTTTTCAAGTATTTGGCTAAGTGTTAGTCGTCCACGCCTTCAGTAAAACAGTTGTCATCCTCTTCTGTAAAACAGTCGTCCACATCCATTCTGCCTTCAAAATAATGGTCTATTTTGCCTTCAGTTTCTGTTCTTTTATTTGGCTAAGTGTCATCGTCCAAAGTTATCGTCCACGATAACGTCGCCGAGAGTCTGCCTGTTATTTTAAAAGTTCAAAGTCTGTCTTTGATTTTAAACATCCACGGACTCCTGTGTCCACTGTTTTTGTCTTTTAGTGCAAACGTCCACGGACTCCTGCGTCCACTATTTTTGTCTTTTAGTGCAAACGGCCACGGACTCCTGTGTCCACTGTTTTTGTCTTTTAGTGCAACGTCACTGTGTCCACTGTTTTTGTCTTTTAGTGCAAACGTCCACGGACTCCTGTGTCCACTGTTTTTGTCTTTTAGTGCAAACGTCCACGGACTCCTGTGTCCACTGTTTTTGTCTTTTAGTGCAAACGTCCACGGACTCCTGCGTCCACTGTTTTTGCTTTTTAGTGCAAACGTCCACGGACTCCTGTGTCCACTGTTTTTGTCTTTTAGTGCAAACGTCCACGGACTCCTGCGTCCACTATTTTTGTCTTTTAGTGCAAACGGCCACGGACTCCTGTGTCCACTGTTTTTGTCTTTTAGTGCAAACGTCCACGGACTCCTGTGTCCACTGTTTTTGTCTTTTAGTGCAAACGTCCACGGACTCCTGTGTCCACTGTTTTTGTCTTTTAGTGCAAACGTCCACGGACTCCTGTGTCCACTGTTTTTGTCTTTTAGTGCAAACGTCCACGGACTCCTGTGTCCACTGTTTTTGTCTTTTAGTGCAAACGTCCACGGACTCCTGTGTCCACTGTTTTTGTCTTTTAGTGCAAACGTCCACGGACTCCTGTGTCCACTGTTTTTGTCTTTTAGTGCAAACGTCCACGGACTCCTGTGTCCACTGTTTTTGTCTTTTAGTGCAAACGTCCACGGACTCCTGTGTCCACTGTTTTTGTCTTTTAGTGCAAACGTCCACGGACTCCTGTGTCCACTGTTTTTGTCTTTTAGTGCAAACGTCCACGGACTCCTGTGTCCACTGTTTTTGTCTTTTAGTGCAAACGTCCACGGACTCCTGTGTCCACTGTTTTTGTCTTTTAGTGCAAACGTCCACGGACTCCTGTGTCCACTGTTTTTGTCTTTTAGTGCAAACGTCCACGGACTCCTGTGTCCACTGTTTTTGTCTTTTAGTGCAAACGTCCACGGACTCCTGTGTCCACTGTTTTTGTCTTTTAGTGCAAACGTCCACGGACTCCTGTGTCCACTGTTTTTGTCTTTTAGTGCAAACGTCCACGGACTCCTGTGTCCACTTCTGTGTGATTGTCCACAGTCCTGATTGTCCACGGCTATGTAGCCCTCCACAGTATGTCTTCCAGTTTATGATTCCCATTTTTATTTCCTGTTTTATTCTGCTTATTCACTCCAGTCGTCCATCTCTGTTTCATGTTTTTCCTATCTTCACGTCTTCAGGTTTAAGAGTTGTAAAAGAGGGCAAAAGATTTTACGTCCAAATGTCAAAATCCCTTGCTATTTTAAACGTCCACAATCTTTATGTTCCTGTTCTTTTCTGTTGTGATGTGTTCATTTGTTCTTTCCTTCTGTTTTCAAAGTCCATTTGGCCTGTTGTTTTAAACGTCCAAACTCTGCCTGCTATTTTAAACGTCCAAAGTCTATTCCTACTTCTGTCTTCCTGTCTTCTTCTATTATTTATTTATGTAACCTGATTTTTTTTAAAATTGCCTTACAATCTTTAGTTCCAGTGAGAGGTTTCTCCATGTAAATTTCAAATGTTTTAAAAGTTTAAAGTTCAAAAAAAAAAAAAAATAGTCCACATTTTAAAATGTCCGGAATGAGGCTCCTCGACCCCAATCGGGTCGGGGGTCGTCACAGTTATGGTATCAGAGCAAAATAAGGTTTTAAAAGCAATTCTGTAAACTGTTTGACTGCACAACCCGCCACGTGAGATCGCTCCACCAACTATAAGTGTTTAAGTTTCTGTACCCGTTTTGTTTATTAAGTTGAGTTTGTTATTTCGTATAGGATTTTCTAGAATGGTAAGAGGGAATCAAGTGATGCAAATGACAGAGGCGACGCCCTCGATCGTCTAACCGAGCTAGTCGGCATTCAGTCACGCATGATGGCTAGGGAAGATAATGGGAATAATAACCATGCAAATGCTCTACGTGACTCTAGTGGAGAGAGATTCCAGCGACTCCAGCCGCCTGTTTTTGATGGATTATCAACAGATCCTACTCACGCCGAGGAATGGATCCGGTAGATCGAACGTATGTTCAACTATGTCGAAGTGGAGGAGAACAATAAGGTGATATGTGCCTCGTTTTATCTCACCAAAAATGCTGGATTTTGGTGGGACACGGTGCAGTCAACTACCGTGGCATTGAGATGGGAAGGATTCAAAAGAATTTTCTACGAGAAATACTTCGATCGCAGTGTGAGGAAGGAAAAGATGATCGAATTTGCTCGACTGCGGCAATTTGGATCAGTGGCCGAGTATGTTCAGAGGTTCGAGTCGCTATCCCGCTATGCACCTCATTTGGTGGCCACCGACGAAATTAAGGTACACAAATTTATTTAGGGTTTGAAGCTGGACCTTTTACGGGGGATTACATATGGGGGATTCGACGAGGCCCCGTATACGAAGGTTGTGGCCAAGACTTATCAGTTAGAAGCCTTAGAGACGAAGTCTCAGAGATGTAGAGATACATCAAAGAGAATCCTACATGATGTCCCTCAACAGCAACAACAAAGGGGTCAGGTTGGGCAACCACAATGGCAGTAAAACAGAGGTGTCAAGAGACCTAATGAGATTGCCGTTTATTAGAACAAGGGAAAAAGACCAATGGGAGCTCCTCAGCTTTCCGTATGCCCGCGTTGCCAAAGAAATCATACGAGGGAATGCAGGCTCTTTACTGGCCGATGCTTCTGATGCGACAAGGAGGGCCATCAAGTCCAGGATTTTCCGATGATGACGCCCAACACACAGCAATTATAGGTACGATTTCGATATGTGATGCACCTGCTTATGCTTTGTGGGACACGGGTGCCACACATTCGTTTGTGGCAATGGACTTCGTGAGTAGGCAGAGGTTTTGTTGTATGCCGTTAGATCAACTCTACAGCATTATGTTGCCATCCAGTGAGTTCATGCACTCCGAGCAGGTTGTACGGGGTGATATAGTGTTAGTAGGGGACCAGAAATTGTATGCCAATCTTATCATCATCAGTATGAAAGGATACGATGTAATTCTGGGGATGGATTGACTGTTTAGACATTATGCCACCATCAACTGCAGGTCCGGGCTCGTATCTTTTAAGCGCCCGAACGAGGTAGAGTTCTCCTATCAGGCAATACCAAAGAAACACAACATGCTTGTTATATCCTCCTTGAAAGCTCAACAGCTGATGAGGTCAGGATGCATCAGATTTCTTGCCCACGTAGTTGATGTTCAAATGCAAGGCGAGGTGGAACTTCAAAATATTCCGGTAGTTCGAGACTTCTCAGAGGTTTTCTTAGATGACTTACCGGGATTGCCACCTGATCGTGAAATTGAATTTGAGATTGATATATGTCCTGGTACGGAACCGTATCAAAGAATCCGTACCGTATGATGCCAATTGAGATGAGGGAGTTGAAGACTCAGCTAAAGGAATTGGTGGACAAGGGCTTTGTGCGCCCTAGCTTCTCTCCGTGGGGTGCTCCTGTCCTATTTGTTAAGAAGAAGGATGGGTCCCTACGTATGTGTATTGACTACCGTGAGCTGAACAAATTGACTATCAAGAATAAGTACCTGTTGCCGAGGATCGACAATTTGTTTGACCAGCTACAAGAGGCTCGGGTATTCTCAAAGATTGACTTGCGCTTTGGTTATTATCAATTGAAGGTCAGAGCTGATGATATTCCAAAGACCGCATTCAGGACCCGATACGGACACTATGAATTCTTGGTGATGTCGTTGGGTTAACTAATGCCCCGGCGGCATTTATGGACTCGATGAACAGGATATTCAAGGATTTCTTGGATAAATTTGTGATCGTTTTTATCGACGACATCCTGGTTTATTCTCAGAATGAGGTGGGGCACGAAGAGCACTTGGCTATTGTGCTATCAACTCTAAAATAGCATCGATTGTGCGCCAAACTGTCAAAGTGTGAATTCTGGTTGAGCAAGATTAACTTCCTAGGCCATGTGGTGTCTGCAAAAGGAGTGTCCGTGGATCTATTCAAGATTCTGGCAGTGAAAGAATGGCCGAGACCGAGAAATGCCAGTGAGGTACGGAGTTTTATCGGGTTAGCTGGTCATTACAAAAAGTTTATCAAGGGATTTTCTGTGACAGCGAAGCCCATGACCAGCTTAACGAGGAAGGATACCAAGTATAAGTGGTCTGAAGCTTGAGAAATGAGTTTTCAGACAAACAGAAGTTTACCACTGCTCCTTTGTTAGTATTGCCAGTTGAAGACGGCAAATTCAGCGTATACTGTGATGCGTCCAAGGTTGGCTTGGGATGTGTATTAATGCAAGAAGGGAAAGTGGTGGCATACGCATCTAGACAATTGAAGAGTCATGAGCAAAACTACCCTACTCACGATCTGGAGTTAGCGGCAGTTGTTTATGCACTGAAGGTATGGAGACACCACTTGTATGGGCAATCATGTGAGGTGTTTTCGGATCACAAAAGCTTGAAGTACATATTTACCCAGAAAGAATTAAACATGAGACAAAGGCGGTGGTTAGAATTTGTGAAAAATTACGATGTTGAGATTAAATACCACCCGGGGAAAGCTACGTGGTAACCGATGCATTGAGCAGGATGCCAGCTACTATGCAACCAGCTATATCGGCCGTATCAATGCCTTTGAAGACAGAGATTCAGAAGTTCGATATGGAGATAGTTTCTGAGCTGTCGGCCATGCTAGCAGACTTGACACTACGGCCTACCATCCTGGACCGAATTAAAGAAGCCCAGAAGACCAATTCAAAGGAAATGGCTGATATAGTAAGCAAGTTACCTATGGCCTCTTCCGAGTTCAGCTATTCAGGAGATGGTGTTCTGAAGTTCAGAGGCAGATGGCATGTTCCGAGAGATGAAGAGCTACGAAGGGACATCTTATCGGAAGCCCACTCGTCTTCTTTCTCTGTGCATCCTGGAAGCACGAAGATGTATCAGGACTTGAAATTTCACTTCTGGTGGCCAAATATGAAGAACGAAGTAGAATGGAAGTGGGAGAATATCACTATAGACTTCGTTGTTGGCTTACTGAGGACGGCTAAGGGCCATAATAGCATATGGGTCATAGTAGACAGATTGACGAAGTCGGCCCATTTTCTACCTGTGAAGACGACGTTCTCCATGAATCAGTATGCAGAGCTATACATTAGCGAGATCATCAAGCTGCATGGGGTGTCAGTATCAATTGTATCTGACTGGGATTCTAGAAAAGCTTGCAACGTTCCTTGGATACCAAGTTAAACTTCACCACAGCCTTTCATCCACAGACTGACGGACAATCCGAGAGAACGATCCAGATACTAGAGAATATGTTAAGGTCATGCGTGCTGGAATTTCATGCTCCTTGGAGTAGATACTTGCCGTTAGTGGAGTTCGCTTATAATAATAGCTACCAGGCTACGATTGGTATGGTTCCATATGAAGCTCTTTATGGTAGAAAATGCAGATCTCCATTATGTTGGGATGAAGTTGGAGAATCCAGACTTGTCGACTCCGAGTTGTTATAGCAGATGTCTGAGGTGATTGCTACTATCAAACAGCGAATCAATACTGCTCAGAGTCGACAGAAAAGTTACGCAGACCGGAGACGGAGAGACTTGGAGTTCGCTGAAGGCGATGAAGTATTCTTGAAAGTGTCGCCTTTCAAGGGCGTAATGAGATTCGGTAAGAAAGGAAAGCTCAGCCCACGGTTCATTGGACCTTTTCCCATCTTGAAGCGTGTGGGAAGCATGGCGTACAGACTACAGCTACCAGCGTCAATGGATGGAGTTTACAACGTTTTTCATGTTTCAATGCTGAGAAAATGTGTACAAGATCCAACTCAGATTGTGGAACAGGTGGACTTTGATATCATGCCGACGCTGACATATGAAGAAAGGCCCATACAGATTTTGGATACTTCAATCAAAGTGCTGCGCAACAAGGTGGTCCCATTGGTGAAAGTTTTATGGTGCAATCATAACGTGGAGGAAGCCACATGGGAAAGACAACAAGACGTTAGGGCCCAATATCCGGAGCTATTTGCTTAAACAAATTTTGAGGACAAAATTTTGTTAAGGTGGGTGAGATGTAACACCCGGCATTTTGGCCATGTAATAATCTGTTGAATTATTGTATGGATTTAAGTTGCCATAAATACAATGATTATTTTATTAGAATTCGTTGGGATGTTTAGTGGGAAAAAACCGAACTAATGTGCAACTAAACGAAACCAATAGTTAGAAATGCATAGAGGGGTAAATTGGGAAGGAATTAAGGTAGGTGGGGGGGAGCCAATGGATGGTTGCCAAATGTCCATAACTTGCTGAGAAACCTACCTATTGTCTTCTCTTATCTTCTCTTCTACGTAAACCTTCATTTTCATCTTCTTCTATGTTCTCTCTTCTAAGCGACTGCGACCATTTCCAAAACCTTGTTTCTCATGTTTTCTTCTGTTTCCTCCAGTGAAGGTAATCATCTACTAAAGTTAATGAGTTTGGACAAGTTAAAATGTGAGTTTTGTCGAAGTTGAGGTTAAGGTATTTTGGAGAAAACTCACTGTTTTTGTATGAAAACACGTTGGTGTGTTTTCTAAAGGTTTGAATGGAGTTTGATGCATATTTTACTAAGTTATTAGTTAGCATTTGCAGCTCTGTTGATTTTTCTTACGTGCATTTTTTAGGTCCGTGTATAACCGAGACGTTCAAGACTTGCAACTCTACAGTAACAGGTAAGTTCATGCGTATAAGTTGGCCCTTAAGGCCCTACAACATGGAGGTACTAGGTTTTCGGTTCCTGTAGTTAGGTCGTAGGTTATGCTTTAAGTTAAACGTGTTCTTTGTGTTCTGTTTCCCGTTGCTTTTATTCTGTCACCTATATATGTTGATTTTAAGCATCATTCCTGTTCATACATACACGTTTTCTGGAAAACCTTGTAAATATTTTCAGCACTGGATTTGAAGTTAAGAAAGATAAAACCTGTAATGTAATGTATGGTTAAGTGTGGACGAGGACTAGCATCCTGTCATGTACTCCTGTCATGTCCTGTTGTGGCATGTACTTCTGTTGCGCCAGCTCTTACTCCCACTTATACCTTCCTGTCCAGTGAAACGTAATGTAATGTAATGTTTATGTATTTGAAATGGTCATGCACAACATATGCATCACTGTATTTCATGTTCTTACTGAGCTCTAGGCTCATAGTTGAACTCCCTGTTGTAAGGTACGGATCCCCCAGATGAGGACTTTGTGCCTCAAGCTGATGAGTTGATGTAGTTGGCAGATCGTGCTCACGGGGATTGGTTGCTGCAGTCAGACAAATGTTATTCTGTGAGAATGTGTTTTCTTTAAAGTCATGCCAAGTTCTGTACAATCTTTTGAGATTTTAAAATATTTGGAAGTGTATGTCATGTTTCGTGTAGTTCTTGAAAATTCTGGATAATGTATAGGTTTTTGGTGTTGATGTTTTAAAACCAGTTGAATGTAATTTGAAATATTCTGGAACTGTTTGGAATATTTCCTTTCAGGTTGTGCATGAATTGTCTCGAGTTTTAGAGCTATCCATGCAGTTTGTTTTCTTGAACCTCTGTCATGTTTTCTAACTTCTGTCATGTTTTCATGCATGTTTTAAAACTGTGTTTTGAATCGGGTTTTGAGGGTTTAAAGTTTTATGTCTTCTGTCCTTGTGCCTTCTGTTTATAAGTTCTTCTGTTAAATGTTGCCTATTCTGCCTTTCAGTTTCTGTCTTTCGAGTTTTCAAGTATTTGGCTAAGTGTTAGTCGTCTACGCCTTCAGTAAAACAGTTGTCATTCTCTTCTGTAAAACAGTCGTCCACGTCCATTCTGCCTTCAAAATAACGGTCTATTTTGCCTTCGGTTTCTTTTCTTTTATTTGGCTAAGTGTCATCGTCCAAAGTTATTGTCCACGATAACGTCGCCGAGAGTCTGCCTGTTATTTTAAAAGTTCAAAGTCTGTCTTTGATTTTAAACGTCGATGGGCTCCTGTGTCCACTGTTTTTTTCTTTTAGTGCAAACGTCCACGGGCTCCTGTGTCCACTGTTTTCCACGGGCTCCTGTGTCCACTGTTTTTTTCTTTAGTGCAAACGTCCACGGGCTCCTGTGTCCACTGTTTTTTTCTTTAGTGCAAACGTCCACGGGCTCCTGTGTCCACTGTTTTTTTCTTTAGTGCAAACGTCCACGGGCTCCTGTGTCCACTGTTTTTTTCTTTAGTGCAAACGTCCACGGGCTCCTGTGTCCACTGTTTTTTTCTTTAGTGCAAACGTCCACGGGCTCCTGTGTCCACTGTTTTTTTCTTTAGTGCAAACGTCCACGGGCTCCTGTGTCCACTGTTTTTTTCTTTAGTGCAAACGTCCACGGGCTCCTGTGTCCACTGTTTTTTTCTTTAGTGCAAACGTCCACGGGCTCCTGTGTCCACTGTTTTTTTCTTTAGTGCAAACGTCCACGGGCTCCTGTGTCCACTGTTTTTTTCTTTAGTGCAAACGTCCACGGGCTCCTGTGTCCACTGTTTTTTTCTTTAGTGCAAACGTCCACGGGCTCCTGTGTTCTGTGCGATTGTCCACAGCTCCCAATTGTCCACGGCTACTGTAGCCTTCCACAGTATGTCTTCCAGTTTACGTTTCCCATTTTTATTTCCTGTTTTATTCTGCTTATTCACTCCAGTCGTCCATCTTTGTTTCATGTTTTTCCTGTCTTCACGTCTTCAGGTTTAAGAGTTGTAAAAGAGGGCAAAAGTTTTTTACGTCCCGAATGTTAAATCCCTTGCTATTTTTAAACGTCCACAATCTTTACGTTCCTGTTATTTTCTGTTGTGTTCTGTTCATTTGTTCTTTCCTTCTGTTTTCAAAGTTCATTTGGCCTGTTGTTTTAAACGTCCAAACTCTGCCTGCTATTTTAAACGTCCAAAGTCTATTCCTACTTTTGTTTCTTAACGTTCCAAAGGCTATTCTAACTTTGTCTTCTGTCTTCTTCTTGTTATTTCTTCATGTAACTGATTTTTTTTTAAAAATTGCCTTAAACGCCAAAGTCTCTATTAAACTTTTAAAGTTCAAACGTTTTAAAAGTTTAATGTTAAAAAAAAAAAAATAGTCCACGTTTTAAAAAGTCCGGAGTGAAGCTCCCTGACCCCGATCGGGTCGGGGGTCGTCACAACATCAGCCGATCGATCGCTACACCAGGCGACCGATCGGCAAGCTCTCGGGGATTTAGCTTCAGAGAACAGACTCCTCTTACTACCCTACATACACACACATCACAATAATAAAATCCTCAAAATATCCATCCATAAACCAAACTTCTTAATCCGAAATCATCAAAACCGACCTAAAACAACACATTCGTCTTAAAACAATGGCCCAACTCTAAATCATCAAAATTCCACATAAAAGCATTATCTTCGAATTCATTTCATCAAAACGTCAGTATGTATACTATCCAGGCACCAAGCATCCTAAAATGACTCCTATACATTTCTTCCTATGCTATCACCCATCAGCCCAAAACAATCCCAAATACCACAAAATTTAACCTATTGCTCCCACGGGTCAAGTTTGCACCGACTGCACAGCACACTACCGCAGACATTCCTCTTCAACCGGCTCATTCATCTTGTAGAGGGAAGTCATTCTCACCTGCTTCAATATCACCTACACCATAGAGACAATCTATGAGCTAAAGGCTCAGTAAATCTACGTAAATGAAAATGCATACTATGCAAATGTCGTTCGTAAAATCATGCAGTCATTTCATTCATTTAGTTACATATCGGGAAGTCATCGGAGGTTCACTCTCAGTAGATGAAAACGGCACATCTGGCAGTTGGATAGCCCTTTCCATCTACCCGGGAGAAAAACATGCTTCACCTATAGGACAGCCATGTCTGAACCACCTCCCCAACGTGACCGTGCATTCATACCTTTTCATTTAACCTTTTCTTTTCATGAAAAACATATGTGGAAGTTCATTTTGCTTGCTTTTTCAGAAACTATGATGCATAAGTAAGAACAACACATTTAAACATATAGCAAACACAAAACAGTAACTAAAACTTAGAACTAGCATTCTATCACCGTAGCTACCCTAACTACCCATTCAATCTACACCAAAACCATAAACTCATCAAATCCTCAATCAACGACAATTCTTGTGGTGTAGGCCAATCGACCAAGCGAGTCACGGAGACTTACCTCTTGCCCTTTTCAATTCGAGTGTTTTGCTTGAACTTCGTCACCATAAGAACTTCAAAGATGGACGAAGTACAGCAAAACTTCAGGGGAGGAGGGGGAAATTTTGGTATCCCTTAAATCTTCACAAATGGAACAAAATCGTGGGAGGAGGGGAGAGGTTTCTTCTCGGCGATGAGAGTGTAACACCATAAATTTTATAAACCCGGTTCGTTACCCATAACAAAGAACATGACTAAGAAATTCTGGTAAATTTTTAAAACTTCGCTCAACGGTCAAAATTTGACATTTATTTAAAGCATCAAAACTTGCAGCGGAAAAGAAAACCTTTTACGTAAAACAGGATTAAACAAAGCTATAAAATAATACTTAATTAACAGTAAATATAATGGAAACAATCTGCAAAAGAAACGGGGGCGTAAGGCATTGAATATTTAAAACTCTTAAAATTTGAACACTTCTTCCGCTGAACAGTGTCAGCCGAACGACATGTCGACTACCCACATCCACCGCTCAAGAAACAAAAGACATCTACCGCTAAACAGTGACAGTCGAACGACACGTCGACTACCCACATCCACCGCTCACGTCCACCGATCAAATCCTTCGAACGACAGTAACCCTCAGCATCCACCGATAGGCTACATCCACCGATAGACAACATCCACGGTGAACAGTAACACTCAACATCCACCGATAGACTACATCCACCGGTGAACTGTAACACTCAGCATCCACCGATAGACAACATTCACCGGTGAACAGTAACACTCAACATCCACCGATAGACAACATCCACCGGTGAACAGTAACACTCAACATCCACCGATAGACAACGTCCACCGATAGACAATAACACTCAAAACAAAGAACAACTCCGACTGCTAAAAGAACTTGTAAATTCACTGTAATCATTCAAAATAGCTCAAATCCACAAATTTGCTCCAAAATTCAGTAAAAGACCTAATTATAATCATCAAGTATCCTTTCCAGAAAAATCCCCAAAAAGAAACATAACCGAAATACTAAGGCTATCATTGTCTTTAAAATTCTCAGCAAAAGTAAACTGGACATTAGTTCACAACTTTCTAAAAATCCAGCAAAGTAACTACATCTAAAACAAAATCATGTTTTCATAATCAGAACAAGAAAACCACAGAGGTGTTAAAAAACATCAAACTACTGCTGTTATTAAAATCCTCAGCACACTTCAACAAAACACTTAACCACTGAGACTTCACATACTGACTTTGTTAAACCGCCTCATCAGTGCACCAAACCGATGCATGAATGTACTCCTCCAACCAGCCTAGTCCTCAACATGCTCAGAGAACACACCTGCTGAAACTTCTTCACCTACATCACAAAACTCATCTATTAGCCTAATGCTAAGTAAGTAGAGCAAATATGAATGAAATACTGAATTCATAAATCTTAATCATGCAGTTTCTACTTTCACATCTTAGTTGTATTAATGTTCGTTTCCCTGTTGATCCCCCTGTTCGATGGGAAGCGGATCAATTTTCCCAAAGTATTTTCTCTGTTGATCCCCCTGTTCGATGGGAAGCGGATCAATTTTCCCAAAGTATTTTTCCTGTTGACCCCCCTGTTCGATGGGAAGCGGATCAATTTTTCCTACGTATAAATCCTCTACTAGATTAAGGGGCGGATTAGTTCCCTTAATAGCTGATCTGATACAATCTGTCCATGTCTCACCATGCCTTTACATGTAAATTCATTTTCGTTCTCAATCAATAAAACATGATGAATGACATACTGAAAAACATTCATAAACACACATAAACCCTACTGTTTTGTGATGTAGACCCAAAGGCACACACATACTCTACTTACCTGGTCTCCTGGACAATGCTCAGTTGTAAGTTACCTCAGAAGTTTGCTCACCTAAAGCCATAAACAGAACATTAATTAAATCTTCATTAAACTTAATCCTAAATCAACCGAAAATCTAAAGAACTAGTTTGGAACTCTGATAATCGTGGATTCTCGATTTCTCACCAAAACCCGAATCTATTCTCATTCACGGCATTCCCAAAGCACACACATTGTACACCCTCTGTTATCTCGCCACTAAAACACAAAGAAAACGTAGGAAACTCACCTAGGCTGGAGAAATCGCTTGGAGAAATCGAAGGGGGAAATCTCCCAGAGCACTCTGCTGAGCTAAGAGCCGGAAAAAGGAAATGAGAAAACAGTAGCGGCTAAACCTCATTAAACCCTCCCTTAAATACGTTATCCACTAAAGGTCTCTATTTACTTTTATGCCCTTACTTAGTCACTCATTAACTTCATTAATAATTCTCCCAATTTCATCCATAAAATGTACACTATTAGATGACAAGGTAAATTGGTTCAATTGAGCCGGGTGTTACAATCTACCCTCCTTAAAAGAATTTTGTCCTCAAAATTCGTGGCTTGGTTATTCCCAAACTTAAGCTCTCAATACTCAATCTAACAACTATTCCATCAAGGTATACTTTAAGTCTCTACTTCCAACTCGGGTTCTAAATATTCTTTTAACTCCCCATTATGCAACCTTGTTGTAGCTCACATAACATTCTTATCCGTAATTTCCTTGTTGCGTAAAACCTTCACTGCATAATCTAGAATTTCTACTGATTTCTCCTTGTGTATAAGAGTAGGTTTGATCTCAATGTTCTGCGAAACCATGGGGACCACTCATAACATCCAACATTCCGCGGGTTTGGATAACTCCCTGACTGCCTGTGCCCTTGTCATCGATCCCCTTCTTCATACCTCTTATAAATCTCTCTCTACTCCAAGTTACTAAAGCCGCAGAAAGAAAACAGCTCAATCCTTTCTTATCAGTTTGCATCCTTGAACATTCTAACTCCGCGAATACAACTCGACATTTACCTATGACGATGTAAATTCCAATCTATCCAAATTCCAATCTATCCTAATTCACCTCTTTTACGTACCCACCCTTATATTATCAATTTCTACCACATCACAAATTCTTTACGAACCGCCTGTCAAGCCAATATTCTTGTAACTAAATCCTTACTTCCTTTCTCCGCATCAATAACTAAATCCTTAGTCTTTCGCTCGAATACTCAGTGTATCACCCTTTTTTTTTTAAAAAAAAGTCCTCCACAAATCTTCATACATGTCCCCTCATTATACCGATGTTAGAAATCCTTATATAGACACCCGAACTTATATCTCCCAAGTAATATTTTCCCGATTGTACACTCCAATACTTTTGTCGTAACTATGCACGCAACACTCATTTCGATTCTACTATAATCTCAGTCACCTATTGATCTCTGGTGATCCCTAAGTCTCCAAAGTTCAGACGACTCTAACTATAAACTTTGACACTCAACCATTCATGCATTCATTGACTACAACTCAATCAATTATAACCTAGGCACTCAAACTCCTTTAACTTAGGTTCAGTCCTAGTTTTCTTGAATTAAGTCCGTTCAAATCCGCACGAAGCAACACATAAAACCACTCCCAGACTTCAAACTTCCATATCTACCTTCCTTACACGTGACTAGTTCTTACCTCATTTATCTCCAAATACCACCGAATTTCCCATCGGTCTAATTTAAATCATCATAACTGTACCTTTCTTACATCCAACGATTTACAATTTCTTTGGCTTCAATCAATCCGCTATAACCTCAACTTTCAAAATTATCTGACATAGCTTTATCTCTAAGTCCTCTGAAACAAATTCATTCAACCTTAAATTTTCTATTTCCCAAATCCTTAAAAATTTCCTCAATTAAGTTACGCTACATACGTAGGAGGAACATTCTTGTCTTAAGTCTTCAAACAAATGCAACTTCTAAGTACTCGAACAATAAATTTCAATTCTCATAGAAATAACATCTAATCCGACGACTCCTTTCACTACCTAAAACATATACACACCTATGCACAAACTAAAACATAAGTCCTCAGATTCAAAGCGATAAATTACATCTTCAAAATTTGTTATTATTCATATCTTCTCAACCATTAACCTCAATTAGATTCTTGAATATAATTTCTCACTTCGAGACTGTCAACTTCTCATGGGTCTAAAATATTCAGGTTTATATTATTATTTTCTCTTCACTTAGAACTTACCGATTGTAGGTCGACAATCTATAGTGTCACTTTTTGTTTGTCCTTAATTCCAAATTCCTATTAATGCTTCCTCGGTAGTGAACATTTTATCCTATATTTCCGAATATAAGGTATGTATTCTAGTCGTCCATCTTCCATTTTCAACCCCATGCATAATGAACCCCTCGGCTGATTTGGATCTTAAATACTATCTATCTCGTCTAAATAGGACTTCATTGTCGCTTCAATGGGAGTAGATTATAAGATAGCTACTTCATCCTCTTTAAATTCTTCTACTATGTCATAAGACATATTTTAACACTTCTCTTCCCTTAACTCGTCTTACAACCACTCATTTCTAAGTGTTCCACTAAATTTCGATCACTCCTTAGTACTACCAAATTCCTGGGTCTCTAATTTAAACCATTCTAAGCTATTCGCCATAGCACTCAACAGTCTTCCCAAATACTGACTTCACTTTAACCAACTTTAAGCAGACTCTGAATTAATCAGCACCGTACCTGACGCCTCGGCTGGCTGGTCATCGACACTCGACTCAATCATGGAGAATATCCTCGGCTTCAACTTAGCAGGGCCACTCTTTAAGGCTGGGCAGTCTCTGTTTATATGGTCAACATCATTGCAGTTAAAGCACCGAACAACTCTTGGCTTCGGACAGCCTTTGAACTTGTGTCCAACTTCATCACAATTGAAACACTTTCCCGATCCAAACCTGCACTCTCCCAAGTGATTCTTCAAACACCTCAGACATCGGGGAAATTTCCTGATATCCTGCACCTTCTTTCCTTTTCCTTGGCCACTCTGGTCTTCACTGGGCCTTTTCATCCTTTGCATTTCTTGGTTAAACAGTGTACTTATTTGCTTAGACTGTAGGCGCACTAATTCTGTTAACCTGTCTGATCACACTCAGACCCTCCCCACTGCTCAATTCTGGCCCTATACTCGATACCCTTTCGTCTTCCTGGTCGTCTAGGCATTTTGCTATATCCTTGGACAAGGTTAATTACAATCATAAATATCTAATAACTAAGGATAACATAAACACTTACAGTTGTTGGAGTGCTCCCATGCGACGATCGGTACTGATGAGTAATCTTTTGAACAGTTTAACAAAATGTCTCTGATACCATATTGTAACGCCCCGAATTTTATAAACTCGGTTTGTTACCCATAACACAGTACATAACTAAGAAATTTTGGTAAATTTTTAAAACTTCGCTCAACGGTCAAAATTTAACATTTATTTAAAGCATCAAGATTTGCAGCGGAAAAGAAAACCTTTTACGTAAAACAGGATTAAACAAAGCTATAAAATAATACTTAATTAACAGTAAATATAATGGAAACAATCTGCAAAAGAAACAGGGGCGTAAGGCATTGAATATTTAAAACTCTTAAAATTTGAACACTTCTTCTGCTGAACAGTGTCAGCCGAATGACATGTCGACTACCCACATCCACCGCTCATGAAACAAAAGACATCTACCGCTAAACAGTGATAGTCGAACGACACGTCGACAACCGACATCCACCGCTCACGTCCACCGATCAAATCCTTTGAACTACAGTAACCCTCAGCATCCACCGATAGACAACATCCACCGGTGAACAGTAACACTCAACATCCACCGGTGAACTGTAACACTCAGTATCCACCGATAGACAACATCCACCGGTGAACAGTAACACTCAACATCCACCGATAGACAACATCCACCGGTGAACAGTAACACTCAACATCCACCGATAGACAACATCCACCGGTGAACAGTAACACTCAACATCCACCGATAGACAACATCCACCGGTGAACAGTAACACTCAACATCCACCGATAGACAACATCCACCGGTGAACAGTAACACTCAACATCCACCGATAGACAACATCCACCGGTGAACAGTAACACTCAACATCCACCGATAGACAACATCCACCGGTGAACAGTAACACTCAACATCCACCGGTGAACAGTAACACTCAACATCCACCGGTGAACAGTAACACTCAACATCCACCGATAGACAACATCCACCGGTGAACAGTAACACTCAACATCCACCGATAGACAACATCCACCGGTGAACAGTAACACTCAACATCCACCGATAGACAACATCCACCGGTGAACAGTAACACTCAACATCCACCGGTGAACAGTAACACTCAACATCCACCGATAGACAACATCCACCGGTGAACAGTAACACTCAACATCCACCGGTGAACAGTAACACTCAACATCCACCGATAGACAACATCCACCGGTGAACAGTAACACTCAACATCCACCGATAGACAACATCCACCGGTGAACAGTAACACTCAACATCCACCGATAGACAACATCCACCGGTGAACAGTAACACTCAACATCCACCGGTGAACAGTAACACTCAACATCCACCGGTGAACAGTAACACTCAACATCCACCGATAGACAACATCCACCGGTGAACAGTAACACTCAACATCCACCGGTGAACAGTAACACTCAACATCCACCGATAGACAACATCCACCGGTGAACAGTAACACTCAACATCCACCGGTGAACAGTAACACTCAACATCCACCGATAGACAACATCCACCGGTGAACAGTAACACTCAACATCCACCGGTGAACAGTAACACTCAACATCCACCGATAGACAACATCCACCGGTGAACAGTAACACTCAACATCCACCGATAGACAACATCCACCGGTGAACAGTAACACTCAACATCCACCGGTGAACAGTAACACTCAACATCCACCGGTGAACAGTAACACTCAACATCCACCGGTGAACAGTAACACTCAACATCCACCGGTGAACAGTAACACTCAACATCCACCGATAGACAACATCCACCGGTGAACAGTAACACTCAACATCCACCGGTGAACAGTAACACTCAACATCCACCGGTGAACAGTAACACTCAACATCCACCGATAGACAACATCCACCGGTGAACAGTAACACTCAACATCCACCGATAGACAACATCCACCGGTGAACAGTAACACTCAACATCCACCGATAGACACAACTTTCTAAAAATCCAGCAAAGTAATTACATCTAAAACCAAATCATGTTTTCATAATCAGAACAAGAAAACCACAGAGGTGTTAAAAAACATCAAAACTACTGCTGTTATTAAAATCCTCAGCACACTTCAACAAAACACTTAACCACTGAGACTTCACTTACTGACTTTGTTAAACCGCCTCATCTGTGCACCAAACCGATGCATGAATGTACTTCCTCCAACCAGCCTAGTCCTCAACATGCTCAGAGAACACACCTGCTGAAACTTCTTCACCTACATCACAAAACTCATCTATTAGCCTAATGCTAAGTAAGTAGAGCAAATATGAATGAAATACTGAATTCATAATTTAATCATGCAGTTTTACTTTCACATCTCAGTGTATTAATGTTCGTTTCCCTATTGATCCCCCTGTTCGATGGGAAGCGAATCAATTTTCCCAAAGTATTTTTCTTGTTGATCCCCCTGTTCGATGAGAAGCAAATCAATTTTTCCCAAAGTATTTTCCCTTGTTGATCCCCCTGTTCGATGGGAAGCGAATCCCCCTGTTCGATGGGAAGCGAATCAATTTTCCCAAAGTATTTTCCCTGTTGATCCCCCTGTTCGATGGGAAGCGAATCAATTTTCCCAAAGTATTTTCCCTGTTGATCCCCCTGTTCGATGGGAAGCGAATCAATTTTCCCAAAGTATTTTCCCTGTTGATCCCCCTGTTCGATGGGAAGCGAATCAATTTTCCCAAAGTATTTTCCCTGTTGATCCCCCTGTTCGATGGGAAGCGAATCAATTTTCCCAAAGTATTTTCCCTGTTGATCCCCCTGTTCGATGGGAAGCGAATCAATTTTCCCAAAGTATTTTCCCTGTTGATCCCCCTGTTCGATGGGAAGCGAATCAATTTTCCCAAAGTATTTTCCCTGTTGATCCCCCTGTTCGATGGAAGCGAATCAATTTTCCCAAAGTATTTTCCCTGTTGATCCCCCTGTTCGATGGGAAGCGAATCAATTTTCCCAAAGTATTTTCCCTGTTGATCCCCCTGTTCGATGGGAAGCGAATCAATTTTCCCAAAGTATTTTCCCTGTTGATCCCCCTGTTCGATGGGAAGCGAATCAATTTTCCCAAAGTATTTTCCCTGTTGATCCCCCTGTTCGATGGGAAGCGAATCAATTTTCCCAAAGTATTTTCCCTGTTGATCCCCCTGTTCGATGGGAAGCGAATCAATTTTCCCAAAGTATTTTCCCTGTTGATCCCCCTGTTCGATGGGAAGCGAATCAATTTTCCCAAAGTATTTTCCCTGTTGATCCCCCTGTTCGATGGGAAGCGAATCAATTTTCCCAAAGTATTTTCCCTGTTGATCCCCCTGTTCGATGGGAAGCGAATCAATTTTCCCAAAGTATTTTCCCTGTTGATCCCCCTGTTCGATGGGAAGCGAATCAATTTTCCCAAAGTATTTTTCCTGTTGATCCCCCTGTTCGATGAGAAGCAAATCAATTTTTCCCAAAGTATTTTCCCTGTTGATCCCCCTGTTCGATGGGAAGCGAATCAATTTTTCCAAAGTATTTTCCCTGTTGATCCCCCTGTTCGATGGGAAGCGAATCAATTTTCCCAAAATATAAATCCTTTACTAGATTAAGGGGTGGATTAGTTCTCTTAATAGCTGATCTGATACAATCTGTCCATGTCTCACTATGCCTTTACATGTAAATTCATTTTCATTCTCAATCAATAAAACATGATGCATGACATACTGAAAAACATTCATAAACACACATAAACCCTACTGTTTTGTGATGTAGGCCCGAAGGCACACAAATACTCTACTTACCTGGTCTCCTGGACAATGCTCAGTTATAAGCTACCTCAGAAGTTTGCTCACCTAAAGCCATAAACAGAACATTAATTAAATCTTCATTAAACTTAATCCTAAATCAACCGAAAATCTAAAGAACTAGTTTGGAACTCTGATAATTGTGGATTCTTGATTTTTCACCAAAACCAGAACCTATTCTCATTCACGGCATTCCCAAAGCACACACATTGTACACCCTCTGTTATCTCGCCACTAAAACACAAGGAAAACGAAGGAAACTCACCTAGGCTGGAGAAATCGCTTGGAGAAATCGAAGGGGGAAATCTCCCAGAGCACTCTGCTGAGCTGAGAGCTGGAAAAAGGAAATGAGAAAACAGTGGCGGCTAAACCTCATTAAACCCTCCCTTAAATACGTTATCCACTAAAGGTCTCTATTTACTTTTATGCCCTTACTTAGTCACTCATTAACCTAATAAATAATTCTCCCAATTTCATCCATAAAATGTACACTATTAGATGACAAGGTAAATTGGTTCAATGGAGCTGAGTGTTACAGAGAGAAAGCAGAAGGAAGTGTGTAAATAAAAGTGATCTCTCGTAATGGAGAGAAGAAGTAAGGAAAAGCTTCTTCCACAAGCCTTGCCACATGTCACACTCTCACTTGGTACTCCCAACTACCCCCTTTTTACTTCCTAACTTGCCTCTCAAACTAGTTGTTTGTTTGGTTGAACTTAGTTTGGTTTCTCCTTACATTTCCTTCTACACACATTTTTATACATCATTAATATATTACACAAAAGTCATAATTCAAAAGTCCCGGATGTTTCATCCTGAGTCTATCATCGCACTTTTAGTAGATCTATTATTGATGAATGACTCCACATACATGAAACTTTTATCTGGGATCTTCATCAGTTCTTCCATTTGTTGCTGTACAGCTGACAAGAAAGTGATAGTCCCAATTTCAGCAAGCTTAGTGGATTCTTCTTCAACAACTTCCTTAACTAAGTTGTCCTCATGAATTGAAGCTTGTAAGGCAGTTAAGGCCGATCTATGCGGACACTCGGCTACTCGATGAGGTCCCTTGCAAAGAAAATATGACATAGGCCTATTTGTTGGTCGTTGGTTGCTAGCACTTCTTGATGCTTCGTAGCCTTCTCTTGGGACAAATGGTTTCCTTTCAACAGTTCTTATATTCGGTTTCTGGAACTTGATGGCGTTTGAACTACTGAGAGTG
Source organism: Begonia masoniana (assembly GCA_022432975.1). Lineage (NCBI taxonomy): Eukaryota > Viridiplantae > Streptophyta > Magnoliopsida > Cucurbitales > Begoniaceae > Begonia > Begonia masoniana. The sequence continues at coordinate 40,130,124 of CM039516.1, forward strand.
TTCTTCTTTGGCCCGGGGTTCTTGATGTTATAATCGAACAATTGCTCTGCTGCTGCAAGTGCACTTGAAAGACTTTGCACCCTTTGTTCATATAATTTAGTTTTGACCCACAGTTTAAGACCTTCGATGAAAGTGAAGATCTTATTTTTTTCTAGCATATCTCTAATATTCAACATGAGTCCCAAAAACTGTTTGACATATTTGCGAATGCTTGTAGTCTACTTTAGTTCTCGAAGTAGTCTGCGGGCGTTGAACTCAACGTTCTTTGGGAAGAATTGATCCTTTAGTTGTCTTTCTAGTTCCTCCCAGGTATCAATCACACATTCACCAATACTAATATCATGGTATTTTGATCTCCACCAAAGTTTTGCATCATCAGTAAGATGCATTGTGGCCAAGGTCACTTTCGATTCCTCATCCGTTTTAGTGGCCTAAAATATTGTTCCATGTTGAAGATGAAATTCTCTATATCTTTTGCATCGTGGGCTCCCCCAAAGGGTTTTGGCTCTGAGAGTTTCATTCGACTAAACTCAGTAGCAGTAGTAGTCTGAGTTTGACTCCCCATGGCTCTCATAGTAAGGTTCACTTTAATGTTGATCTTGGCAGTCTCAGCTCTAAGAGAATTAAACATTGTTATGAAGTCCTTGGTTACTTGAGAAATAGTTTCTGACAATCGGGTATGAGCAAGCTCAATCTCCTCGACGCGCTCCAGGACCCCGATTATTGCACCTGTGGAACTTTCTCCCGTGTCAACTCCCTTTCCCTTTTCTTGTCGGGATTCTAGGGTCTCTACCCGATCCACCAGCTCTGGAATCAGCATGACGTCTATTCTGTTGTGAATAGCCGCTATTTCAGCATGAAATTTAGACATTTCCTTCATTCGTTCCTCTATGAATCGAATGTTATCTTGTATGTCTTGCAGATACCGTAGTTCTTCTTCCAACTCGACCAGGCGTTCAAGTCGATCTGATGGTGAACTCGACTTTTCCATCGCATTTTTCTTCGGCATGATTTCTCACGATTTTGAGCCAACCTAGCTCTGATACCAACTGTTACGGTCCTACTTTCAAGAAGGCTAACAAGACCGAGTGCCCACTTCGTTAGATCGGCTTCTTGTCTAACGAGTAAGCAACAAGGGAACAAAATTATCCGAAAAGAGCGTCATTGATTATAGTGAGCATAAAGAGAGAATGTGTAAAAAGCTTGTTCATTGATTGACAGCAAATTACATTGGTAGGTAGGGGGGTCTATGTGCTATCATGCCCGTCCCCCCTAAAGTGCAACCCGGACCATCTCCACTATGGCAGAAAAATACATGCTATAGTGGCGATGAGTCACTTTCTAAAAAAGAAAGAAAATAGATACAACTGAATTACTTAAAAAGAAAATAAATCTACCTAACAGCATGGGTGGCCATAGACAACATGCCTTGGACAAGCCAGGACCTTGACACTGGGTCTGGGGCGATGTTGGGTTTGGGTGAGCGCATCTGGGTCTTAGTGTGCGAACTGTGTCCTATTTTGCAGTCTTTTGATGTTTTTTGGGCCTTTTATGCCTTTCCTTGATTCTTTGACTTGTCATTCGACCTTCTATGTTTTGTACTGGGTTAAGGTCCTTAGGCTTGAGCTTGTTGGCACGTTGGATCACATCATTCCCTCCCACTTCAAGAAGATTCATTCTCAAATCTTTGTCCTTGGAGATTGGGCCCGTGATTTGTTGTTTATCAAAGAACGCTCATAGAATGCATCTTGAACTTGAGAGATTCTTGAGAATTCTTCTCTTAATTATTTGTGAAGAACTTAATCTTCTTCAAATATTGACTTGATAGATCACCTTTGATAGATGTAGTTCTTATCAACGAGTTTGGTCTGGGTTAAACTCTTGTTTTGATAATTTTGGGGCAATCTTCACTAAATCATTAATTTTTCAGCAAAAAATATGGGCATTCAACTTTATATTTCTGTTTCCCTCTGATGAAATTTATATGACCATTTTTGTAACAATCCCAAAAATTTATTTTCATTTTTCTCAATTTGAAACCCTAAATTTTTTTCCAAATTGATTTACAAATAAGGTCGTTATAAAATCCTAATTTTCTTAATCCAAAATCCTTGAAATTTGTGAAAATCATTTATTAAGCGGAAGCTTGAAACAACTATAAATATTAAAAACTAAACACACATTCAATGAAAGTTTCATTGATTAAATTCAAAACAATAAAGTAGTTAATTGAAAAATCAAACAGTTGATGAAATAAATTATTCAATGAAAAACAAACTGAATTTAAATGCAAACTAAACATGTAAAATCCTTTTAAACGATATAAAATCATATATTTAACTTTTATTCAAAACCAATGACAACGTCTTCCCCTGTATGCTCGCCTGCCTCTAGAGGATTCCCGATCAGCACCATTTGTTCCTCAGATAAATATTCATCTACATCACAAGTTAAAAACTATGAGAAAACTCAGTAAGTGAGAATACATGCAGTTGCAAAACATGTACTTTTACCGAATCCTGTTAACTGTTACATACTGGTTGAAACTCAACCTTCTTTTAAGACTTAGCCATCTCATGACTTCGTCATCTTTTACTTTTAACGTTCAAGCTTTTGCTATCACGTAATTACCATCATTTTCATACACATGTAAATGTCCTACAAATGTTATCTTTTAAAGTATTCTATATCAATGCCTAAACATGAGTGCTCATTTATCAAATCGTGTAATAAAACAGTTATAGGAAAATATCATAAATTTCTTGTGATGTAGGGCCAAAGTCAAAACGTTGAAATATTTGTATTTTCACTTACTTGGATTCCGAGCGATTAGAGTAATCGAGATTTTTCCAATATTTTGAATATTATCCTGCCTAAATAAAAAATTTGGTATTAAATTCTTACTTAAATAAATCCATCTTCAGAAGAATTTGGGTAGAATTTCCTTACTTGTACTCTTAGGTCGAATCGAGTCGAGTTGGATCAGTTCGTACGACTTTCGAGACTTATTTTCGCCTAAATAAAATATTGATATTAAATTCCTACTTGAACAAATTCATTTAAAAATGATTTAGGCAGAAATTCTTTACCGGTAAAATCTTAATTCAGTTCGGGACCAATCGGGTTAGTTTGGATCAATCGGGCTGATTTGGGTTAATCGGGCCTATTCGGGTCAACTGGACCAATTCGGGTCAACTAGACTGGTTCGGTCCGACTGGAGTTAAGTGAACTGGTTCGGTTTTCTTAAAATTGAACCTTCTTCTTCTTCTTCTTTGCGTGGTTTCTGTCGAGAGAGTGAGAGCGCATCAGAGAGAGAGAGTTACAGAGTGAGAGACCGAACGTAAAAGTTGAATACAGAGCAAGGGACGAAGAGTCTTACGCTGAAGGTGGCTGTCGATGGAGGCCAAGAGAGGGGAACTTCATCGCCGGAGGAGATTTTGCCGAAGAGCTGGACCTCGGAGTTCATCGCCGATGACGGGAGAGGTAAGGGTTCTTTTCTGGTTTTCAAAGAACTCGAGAAGGGGAGAGAGCCGTGGTGTGACTTTCTCTTCCATAGGAGGGTGACCAATCTGTCCATAAGGAGAGGTATGAATCTGTCCTTTTCCCATGGGCAGGTTCATCAGAGAAAGAAAAGGAAGGTATTCCTTTTCTTTAAATTGAAAGAAAACTCCCGATTAGGTATTAATTGAGCTGTAATTGAAGTAATCAGATTTAATTGGCTGCTAATTAGGGTTAGATTCACAAATTGGAAACCCTAGATTAGCTTGATTTGGGGAAAGAGTTTGATATGTTACAATTTTGGTCTCTTTCCCATATAAAAAACAAAGACCCACCCTCCCTTCTAGGAACCTAAATGAATATCTTTAACTAAGATTTTGTTCTTCGTGCCTCTTTTTGTCAATATTGAAAAAAAAAACAGAAAACCTATTTCATTCCAATATGTGAACCCTTGTTTGGAACTAAGCTACCCACTACTCTCAATACATTCCAATCAAAGAAAAGAACTTTAAGTCGCGAACAATGCAACCTCAATTTGACCTTTATTTATGTTGAGAATCGAACAATAATAATCGAAAAATTAAAAACAAAAGTGGAAACACATGAACGCCAAGATTTAAATGAAAAACTCTAAACGGAAAAAAATCACAGGCAGATGAAAAATTTACGGTAGACAATCAAGGTGCAATAAGTTTCGCGATTAAGTATCAATATATAGAGAAAATATAAAAACTCTAATATTGATATACGGGCCCAACTCGGCCCACCTAGAATTCGTGTCACACCGAACTCTAATAATCTCCATCTTGATATGAATTCTGCATGAGAGATCCAACGTAAGCTACTTGGCCCAACCCAAAGCGAATATAAACCACTGAACTCTGATAATCTCCATATTCAAAGAAATTTTGGTGCAAGGTAACAAATCTACAAAACTCCAATAAAAATAGTAATAACCTTATCTTCCACAAAGACCCCTAACGGGCCAGCTCAACAATTGATATAGATCAAGTTTAAGCCCCGCTTAAACTTGAGAAGTAATCACATCTCCTCTTCCATGTTATCATTGAGTTATCAGAGTTGATGCAATAAGCTGCATCTGAACATGTTGAAGACTCCCCACCAGAATCGTTACCCTCGAACACATTCAATGAATAACCCACGGTTTCACCATATCTCCCCGGAGCTTTAACCATTCGCTTTGGTTCTTTCTTTTACGATACCACTCTAACGTGAAACTGATGATTGAACATCTGTAATAAGCTGACTCACCAGCTCTAATGTACTCTTGCATTCCAACATGAATTTCACTTAAGAACCTGACACCTTTTGAGTATTGTCAATCATTCTCTTAGAAGATGAATTCACAAATTTCGTAGCTTTAATATCTGTCATTGTAGAACTCTGTAATACATACAAATTTACAGATCTCTTGTGTCTCTTTAATATGACAAGAGCACCTCTATTGATCTTCACAATGCTACCTACAGCGCTATACTTGTACCATTTTGCAGACAGAGTATTGAACGAGATCATATTTTTCTTTAACTCGGGAACATGTTGCACATTACTCAGTCTCCTCACAACTCCATCAAACATCCTGATTCTGATGGTACCATTCTCAACCACCTTGTAAGATGTGTTATTATCCATTAACATGACACCTCTAGACACTATCTTATATGTCGAAAACCAATTTTGAATGTAACTCATATGAAACAAACAAGCTGTATCTAGAATCCAATACTTGTTTGGCTTTGAGTTTTCCTCTGACACAACTAGAAGATCTTCATAACTATAATCTTCTTCTTTTGCGATGAATCCAAATCTAATCAAAATAGATATATCAATTCATCTATTACTTTATTGTCAACAGTTGGGTTTCCTTTTCAGCAACTCTCTTAACATTCTGCAATTTTCGACACTCAGATTTAATGTGCACCTTCTTCTGAGAGAAGTAACAATTTCCATCTCGATTCGTTAACTTTGATCTACTATTTGAACCCTGAACACTATAATTGCCTTTGTTGTTTGACTCTCTTATTCTACCCCAAATGACGAGTCCTTCTCCCGGAGATTTGGATTCAACAACAATTTGCTTCATCTTCTCTTTTGATAACAAAGCACCATAAATCTCTCTCAGAGTCAAGGTTTCTCGACTATACAAAATAGTCTATCTAAATGCACTATCTGAAGCAGACAACGAGCACAGTAGAATTATCCCAAGATCTTCCTCATCGTACTTGCACCCCATTGTCTCCAAATTTAAAACTAATTCCTTGAATGCGGTCAAATGTTCTTAAACTGAAGTAGCTTTCATTAAATACGTTACTTCAAATGCAACTTCCTTATCAAAGTTTTCTTCATACACATTTGCACCAATTTTACCCATAATTCGGCAGCAGTTTTCTCTTTCAGAATGTCCTGTAAAATATCATTTAATAAATGCAGACGTATCGTAGATAGAGTTTTTTTTTTCCTATTCTTCCGAATTTTCACCTCTTCACTCAAAGACAATGATATTTTATCGAGCCCTAATAACACATCGTCTAATTCCATATGTGCAAGCAAATCTAACATCTTCACTTGCCATAATTGAAATATTGTGTTTCGATCTAATAATGAGATATCAAATATGAACAAACTCATCGCTCAAAATAACGGTTTTGATAGAAAATACTTTTTTTTTTCAAAAATTTGAAGTCCCACCAACAATATCCCAATAAAAAAAAAACAGCTCCTAAATATACTAGAATAAATCAAGCCCAAAAAATCACATATTTCCAATAACAAAATCAGCTCCAAATATTTGGAATATGCCTCCCAAAATTTTTCCCACGAACCCTTTGCAAAAAATTGCAAAATTTGTACCACCCTTGCAGAAACTATCCTTCTGTGTGAACCGGCGAGGCGACCTTGTGGGTGATAGAATGAGAGAGATAAAACTCATTCCAAAAGCTATCTCAAGGATTGAGAGAATCCCCTCATATTATATACTAGACCAATGAGAGGAGTAGAACTCATTCCAAAAGCTAGCTCAATGATTGAGGGAATCCCCTCATATTATATACTGGACCTTTGCTTTTTTCTCTGTCGATGTGGGATATTCAACATCCACCAACACGTCTAACATGGTAGGTTTTTCCTCCACGTCTAGCGTGTTAGGTTGTGTGGGGTCCTCACATCGTACAGAGTTTTTGGCTCTGATACCATGACAGAATGAGAGGGGTAGAACTCATTCCAAAAGCTAGCTCAAGGATTGAGGGAATCCCCTCATATTATATACTGGACCTTTGCTTTCTTCTCTGTCGATGTGGGATATTCAACAGTGGGCAGAGGACATCTAAAAATTGGAGCTCGGTTTCACTTATTGGAAGCAACATTGAAGATCAGAGATTGCAGGCAGAGGCAGTGCGAGGCGTTCTTTAGTGCGGCGGCTTTTGTGCTGACTCGGAGGACAACTCTGGCCGGAGCTCGATCGGAGTGTCTACGCAATGGCTCTTCTTCTCTGAATGTGATAGACAGTGGGAGGTTCTTCTACCTGGGCGACGAACACTCGTTGACAACAGAGAGATGTCAGAGAGGGATGTCGTGGCTTCCCTCTCTTCTCTGGCTCGATGACTACAACGACAGCAGAGGCGTCCTCCTCTCTCAGGCAACGGCGACAGCGTGGATTTGGAGGAGAGACCGGCAACTCCTCTCATCAGCAATGGCAGCGCAAAGTCTGATAGCAGAGGCTTTTTCTCTGTTGAAGAAGCGCAGGCAAATAGAAGGGAAAAAAATCAAAACTTTCCTTTTTTTTAATTTCTTTTCCAAATTGCAAAATCACACAAAATTGCAAACTCTGATTGTTTGATACCTCCGATAAATCCAAACCATATTTTCAGAACCTTCAACGTTTTTCTGATACTAATTGTTGAGAATCGAACAATAATAATCAGAAAAATAAAAAATAAATGCAGAAACACAAGAATACCAAAATTTACATGAAAAATTGTAAACGGAAAAAACCAGGGGTAATGAAGAAATTTACTATAGAAAATCAAATTACAATGAGTTTTGCAAATCAAACATCAATATATAGAGAAAACATAAAAACCCTAATATTGATATATGGTCCTAACCTGGTTAACCTAGAATTCAGATCATATCGAACTCTAACAAATTATACACACATTGAAGAGAAAAATAAATAATGAACCTCAAGCACAACTATGCTCAAATCGATCTATTTATCTCCATCAAAATCACAACTTGAATCTCCAACAACTAGTCTCTAACTCCTCACATGCTTGTTGGGAAGAGAGACTAATGAAAGTTTGAGCGCATGAAATATATTATATGATATGAATAATGAAAGGCTGAATGAATTGTAATGTTAGAATAAGAATTGTGACAGCCCGAGACCCGATCGGGGTCCGAGGAGCCATCACTCTGAACAGAACAGAAAAACGTGGACTATATTTTTTTTTAAAAACTTTTAAACTTCTAAAAGCCTTGATAGAAAATTCACAGAGGAAACCTTCTCTGGAAGTGAAGGTTGGAAGACGTTCTGTGGGAGGCTACAGTAGCCGTGGACAATCAAAATCCGTGGACCTTTAAAATCAAAGTCGGGGTCTGTGGACAAATAGAATCCGTGGACGTTTAAAAAATAAAAGCAGTGATCGTGGACGTTGGTATTAAAAGTCAGAGTCTGTAGACAAAGGAGTCCGTGGACGTTGACAGTAAAAGACAAAAGGCAGTAGACTTTTAGACTTAGCCGAATGTGTGCAAACCCAAAGGACAGAAACTGGAAAGCAGAGTGGGCGTTGAAAGGTAGACGGCAGAATGGACGACTGTTTTGAAGAAGACGTGGACGACTATCTTCAAAGGCAGCTTGGACTTTTAAGAAAAACAGAAGGCAGGATGGACGAAAAAAACATAAAGTAGGATGGACGACTATTTTAACAGAGGGCGTAGACGACTGAGCCCAAAGGCGAAATAGACCATTATTTTGAAGGCAGAATGGACGTGGATGACTTTTTTACAGAAGAGAATGACAACTGTTTTAAAAGGGCAGAAGTGACTGTGGCCAACTAACACTTAGCCAAAATACTGGAAAATTTGAAAACAAGAAACAGAAGGCAGAATGGACGATAAAATTTAAAGACAGAATGGACGACTACTTTACAGGGAGACATAAAATAGAAAGCATGAAAACTTCAAAAAAACCAAAACCCGATTCCAACACACAGTTTTAAAACGTGCAAAAAAAAAACACGACAGAAGTTCAAAAATCTAACTGCATGGATCGATTTAAAATTTGAAACAATCCATGCATAACCTGAAAAGAAAACTCCAAACAGTTCCAGAATGTTTAAAAAAATACTTATGCAACTGTCAATTATAGAGCTTTAGAAACTCGAACATCAGAACCTATACATTATATATTCCCAACAGAGTTTTTAAAACAGAAACACAGAACCCCAACAGAGTTTTAAAATCAAAACACCAGAGTTCCAGTAGGGTTTACAGACATGGACTTTACTTAAAATACTTAAACCTCTAAACAGAAGTTTGTCTGGCTGCAGCAACCAATCCCCGCAAGCTCGTTTCGCCAACTACATTAAGTCATCAGCTTGAGGCACAAAGTCCTCAATCACGGGTTCAGTACCTACATCAGGGAGTTCACCTATGAGTCTAAAACTCAGTAAGAACATATCAGAAATAAATGTAGTGATGCATATGCTATGCATGAACTTTTCAGAAATACAGTGACAATACAGAACATTTATCTTCTAGTGACAGTGAGGTATAAGTGGAGCTTATAGGGGAACTGGCGATACAGAGAGTGCACTATCAGGCACGGTGCACTATCAGGCATATAACAGTAAACAGTACAGAATTAGAACAGAACAGAGTGCCAGTCCCCGTCCCACACTTAACCGATATATTTCAGACAGTCAGATTTTATCTTTATTAACTTCAAAACCGTGTACAGAAAACATTTGCATGTCTTTCAGAGAAAACGTGTGTATGCATGAACGGTGCTTGAACTTAAACTGGCAGATAACAGAAATAAGACAACAGACAACAAAAAATATAGACATCTCAGGACATAACCCTAACTTTTCTACCCAAAACAACCCCGACAGAAGTGAAATCCTAGTACCTCCGTGATGTAGGGCCTTAAGGGTCGAATCTATGCATATGAACTTACCTGGTTGCTGTCGAGTTGATATTCTTGATCGTCTCGAAAATGCAAGAACCTATGATGTGCATGAAAGAAAAATCATCAAGCTGCAAATGCTAACTAATACTTGGCAGGATATGCAGCAAACTCATTTCAACCCTTTAGAAAACACACCAACGTGTTTTTATCCAAAAACAATGAGTTCTCTCTCTAAATATCATAACCCTAAACCTCAGTAAAACTCACCTTAAACTTGTCCAAACTCGTTGCCATTAGTAGATGTTTACCTTAGCGGAGAAGCAGAAAGAAATCTGAGGAGATCGAAGTAACTTCGATGGTTGTTTGTCGACTGGAAGAGAGATTGCTGAGGAGAGAATGGAAAGAGCAGAGGAAAGAGTGAAGTGGGTTTCATGTAGGAGGAAGAGAAGACATGTCGTTTTCAACAAGTTGCCAAGTGTCAGTCATCCACTTGCATCCTCCCAACCACCTTAATTCTTACCTATTATGCCCTTCCATTGGTTTTTAACCAAATTAATTTGTTTTGGTTCCATATTAGTTTAGTTCTCCACTAATTATTCCAACAATTCAACCAAAACATTCATTGTATTAAAATAATATTGATCCCGCTTATACGATTCGGGAAAACGATTACATGGCAAATAAATGCCGGGTGTTACATTCCACCCACCTTAACAGAAATTTTGTCCTCAAAATTTGTCTAAGCAAAAAGTTCAGGATATTTGGCTCTAACGTCCTGTTGTCTTTCCCACGTGGCTTCCTCCACATCATGATTTCGCCACAAGACTTTTACCAATGGGACCACTTTGTTGCACAATACTTTGACCGAAGTATCCAGAATCTATATTGGCCTTTCTTCATATGTCAGCGTTGGCATGATATCAAAGTCCACATGTTTTACGATTTGAGTTGGATCTCGCACACACTTTCTTAGCATCGAAACATGAAATACGTTGTGAACCCCATCCATTGATGCTGGCAGCTGTAGCCTGTAGGCCATGCTCCCAATTCTCTTCAAGATGGGAAAGGGCCCCACAAATCTTGGACTTAGCTTCCATTTCTTGCCAAATCTCATCACCCCCTTGAAAGGTGATACCTTCAAGAATACTTCATCACCTTCAACAAACTCCAAGTCTCTTTTCCTGTGGTCCGCGTAGCTTTTCTATCGACTCTGAGCAATTTTTATTCGTTGTTTGATAGCAGCAATAACCTCGGACATCTGCTGTAGAAACTCAGGGCCGATAAGCTTGGCTTCTCCGACTTCATCCCAACACAATGGGGATCTACACTTCCGGCCGTAAAGTGCTTCATATGGGGCCATGTCGAATGTAGCCTGGTAGCTATTGTTGTAAGCAAACTCCACGAGTGGCAAATATCTACTCCAAGGAGCATGAAATTCCAACACACACGATCTTAACATATCCTCCAGTATTTGAATCGTTCTCTCGGATTGTCCGTCAGTCTGTGGATGAAAGCGGTGCTGAAGTTCAAACCCAAGGAGTTCTGTAAAGTTTTTCAAAACCTGGAAGTGAATCTGGGATCCCAGTCTGAGACGATCGACACCAGAATGCCATGCAGCTTAATAATCTCATTAATATACAGTTCCGCATATTGATCCATGGAGTACGTCTTCTTCACAGGTAGAAAATGGGCCGACGTCGTCAATTTGTCCACTATGACCCAAATGCTATTATGGCCCTTAGCTGTCCTTGGAAGGCCGACAACGAAGTCCATAGTGAGATTCTCCCACTTCCATTCAGGGATCGGAAGAGGCTGAAGCGTTCCACTTGGTCGTTGATGTTCAGCTTTGACTTGTTGACATATCATGCAAGACTCCACATATTTGGCCACTTCATTCTTTATATTCGGCCACCAGAAGTGAAGCTAACGTCCTGTTGTCTTTCCCACGTGGCTTCCTCCACATCATGATTTCGCCACAAGACTTTTACCAATGGGACCACTTTGTTGCACAATACTTTGACCGAAGTATCCAGAATCTATATTGGCCTTTCTTCATATGTCAGCGTTGGCATGATATCAAAGTCCACATGTTTTACGATTTGAGTTGGATCTCGCACACACTTTCTTAGCATCGAAACATGAAATACGTTGTGAACCCCATCCATTGATGCTGGCAGCTGTAGCCTGTAGGCCATGCTCCCAATTCTCTTCAAGATGGGAAAGGGCCCCACAAATCTTGGACTTAGCTTCCATTTCTTGCCAAATCTCATCACCCCCTTGAAAGGTGATACCTTCAAGAATACTTCATCACCTTCAACAAACTCCAAGTCTCTTTTCCTGTGGTCCGCGTAGCTTTTCTATCGACTCTGAGCAATTTTTATTCGTTGTTTGATAGCAGCAATAACCTCGGACATCTGCTGTAGAAACTCAGGGCCGATAAGCTTGGCTTCTCCGACTTCATCCCAACACAATGGGGATCTACACTTCCGGCCGTAAAGTGCTTCATATGGGGCCATGTCGAATGTAGCCTGGTAGCTATTGTTGTAAGCAAACTCCACGAGTGGCAAATATCTACTCCAAGGAGCATGAAATTCCAACACACACGATCTTAACATATCCTCCAGTATTTGAATCGTTCTCTCGGATTGTCCGTCAGTCTGTGGATGAAAGCGGTGCTGAAGTTCAAACCCAAGGAGTTCTGTAAAGTTTTTCAAAACCTGGAAGTGAATCTGGGATCCCAGTCTGAGACGATCGACACCAGAATGCCATGCAGCTTAATAATCTCATTAATATACAGTTCCGCATATTGATCCATGGAGTACGTCTTCTTCACAGGTAGAAAATGGGCCGACTTCGTCAATTTGTCCACTATGACCCAAATGCTATTATGGCCCTTAGCTGTCCTTGGAAGGCCGACAACGAAGTCCATAGTGAGATTCTCCCACTTCCATTCAGGGATCGGAAGAGGCTGAAGCGTTCCACTTGGTCGTTGATGTTCAGCTTTGACTTGTTGACATATCATGCAAGACTCCACATATTTGGCCACTTCATTCTTTATATTCGGCCACCAGAAGTGAAGTTTCAAGTCCTGATACATCTTTGTGCCTCCAGGATGCACAGAGAAAGAAGACGAGTGGGCTTCCGATAAAATGTCCCTTCGCAGCTCATCATCCTTCGGAACGTACCACCTATCTTTGAACTTCAGAATACCATCTCCTGAATAGTTGAACTCGGAGGAGGCCATAGGTAGTTTGCTTACTATAACAGCCATTTCCTTTGAATTGGTCTTCTGGGCTTCTTTAATTCGGTCCAGAACGGAGGGCCGTAGTGTCAAGTCTGCTAGTATGGCCGATAGCCCAGAAACTATCTCCATATCGAACTTCTGTATTTCTGTTCTCAAAGGCATTGATACGGCCGACATAGCTGGCTGCATAGTAGCTGGCATCCTGCTCAGTGCATCAGCTACCACATTAGTTTTACCAGGGTGGTACTTAATATCCACATCGTAATCTTTCACAAATTCTAACCACCGTCTTTGTCTCATGTTTAACTCCTTCTAGGTGAATATGTACTTTAAGTTTTTGTGATCTGAAAACACCTCACATGATTGTCCATACAGGTGGTGCCTCCATACCTTCAGTGCATAAACAACTGCCGCTAACTCCAGATCATGAGTAGGGTAGTTCTGCTCGTGGTTCTTCAATTGTCTGGATGCGTACGCCACCACTTTTCCTTCTTGCATCAATATGCATCCCAGGCCAATCTTTGACGCGTCGCAATATACAGTGAATTTGCCATCTTCAACTGGCAACACTAACAAAGGAGCAGTGGTTAACTTTTGCTTAAGTGTCTGAAACCTCACATCGCAAGCTTCAGACCACTTGAATTTGATATCCTTCCTCGTTAAGCTGGTCATAGGCTTTGCTATCATAGAAAACTCCTTGATAAATTTCCTGTAATAACCAGCTAGTCCGATAAAGCTCCGCACTTCACTGGCATTTCTCAGTCTCAGCCAGTCTTTCACTGCCAGAATCTTAACTGGATCCACTGAAACTCCCTCTACAGGCACCACGTGGCCTAGGAAATTAACTCTGTTCAACCACAATTCGCACTTCGACAGCTTGGTGTACAATCGATGTTGCTTTAAAGTCGACAGCACACTGGTCAAGTGCTCTTCATGCTCGGCCTCACTCCTGGAATAAACCAGAATGTCGTCGATGAAAACGATCACAAATTTATCCAAGACATCTTGGAATATTCTGTTCATCAGGTCCATAAATGCTGCCGGAGTATTAGTTAACCCGAACGACATCACCAAGAACTCGTAATGCCCGTACCGGGTCCTGAAGGGGGTCTTTGGAATATCATCAGCTCTGACCTTCAACTGGTAATAACCGGAGCGCAAGTCAATCTTAGAAAATACTCGAGCCCCTTGTAGCTGGTCAAATAAATCATCGATTCTCGGCAACGAGTACTTATTCTTGATCGTCAACTTGTTCAGCTCATGGTAGTCAATACACATCCTTAGGGACCCATCCTTCTTCTTGACAAACAAGACGGGAGCACCCCACAGAGAGAAACTGAGGCGCACAAAACCCTTGTCCACCAATTCCTTTAGCTGAGCCTTCAACTCCCTCAGCTCTATTGGTGCCATTCGGTACGGATTCTTCGATACTAGTTCGGCACCAGGATACACGTCAATTTCAAACTCAATTTCACGATCAGGTGGCAATCCCGGTAAGTCATATAAGAAAACCTCTGAGAAGTCTCGAACTACCGGAATATCTTGAAGTTCCACCATACCTTGCCTCTGAACATCTACTACATATGCAAGAAATCCGATGCATCCTGACCTCATTAGCTGTTGAGCTTTCAGGGAGGATATAACAGGCATACTGTGCTCCCTTGGTATAGCCTGATAAGTGAACTCCTCCTCGTTCGGGCGCTTAAACGTCACAAGCCCGGACCTGCAGTCGATGGTGGCATGATGTCTAAACAGCCAGTCCATCCCAAGAATTACCTCGTATCCTTTCATACCGATAACGATAAGATTGGCATACAACTTCTGGTTTCCGACAGACACTATCTCACCCTGCACTGCCAGCTCGGAGTGCATAAACTCTCTGGATGGTAGCATGACACTGTAGGGTCGATCTGACATTACAACATCTAGATTCTCCCTAGCCACAAATGAGTGTGTGGCCCCAGTGTCTAACAACGTGTAAGCAAGTGAACTGCATATCGGAATAGTACCTGTGATCGCCGCCTGCTGAGCATCGTCATCATTTTCAGTCATAGCAAACACCCTTGGCACGGCACGATTCGGCCTCGTGTCTAGCACCGGGCAATCCCGGACTTGATGGCCTCCCTTGCCACATCGGTAACACTGCCCGACAAAGAACCTACATTCACCTTGGTGATTCTTCTGGCAATGTGGGCATACTGGCAATTGAGGAGCTCCCATAGGCCTCTTGCCTTTATCTTGATACAGGATAGTCTCATTGGGCCTCTTAATGCCCCTGTTTTGCTGCTGATGAGGTGGTAAATTTTGGCCCCTTTGCTTTTGCTGTTGCTGCTGCTGCTATTGAGGAACATTTCGAATAATCCCTCTTGGTGAATCTCTTTGTCTCTGGGACTTTATTTCTAAGGCCTCTAACTGATAAGTCTTGTCCACCACCTTCAGATACCGTTCCTCATCGAACCCTCCAGTTGTGATTCCTCGCAGAAGATCCATCTTTAACCCTTGAATGAACTGGTGTACCTTGTTCTCATCGGTGGCCACTAGGTGTGTTGCATATCGAGATAATGACTCAAATTTCTGAACATATTCGGCCACTGACCCATATTGTCACAGCCGAGAGAATTCAAGCAACTTTTCCTTCCTCACTCCCCGGTCAAAGTACTTCTCGTAGAAGATTTTCGTGAATTCTTCCCAGCTTCATGCCACTGTAGTCGACTGCACTGTGCCCACCAAAATCCAGCACTTTCGGTGAGACAGAACGTGGCGGAAATAACCTTCTTGCTGTCTTCAACTTCTGCATAACTGAACATCTTCTCCATTGCTCGAATCCAGGTTTCAGCACGGGTCAGGTCTGTAGACAGTCCATCAAATGAAGGCGGCTGGAGTTGCCTGAATCTATCTCCACTGTTGTCACATGAAGCATTTCCATGGTTATTATTATTATTGTTCCCGCTGTCTTCTCTGGCTATCATACGTTCCACCATGCAGGACTGTACACCCACCAGCTCAGTTAAGCGATCTATTGCACGAGAACTGTCGCTTGCTTCTTCCTGTTGTCCTCTCACCATTTCTAAGAAACCCTATAAACAGAATAACCTAACTTAATAAACAGAATTTTTACGGAAATTTTAAACACTTACAGTTGGTGGAGCGATCTCACGTGGTGGGTTGCACAGTCAGACATTTTACAGAATTGATTTTAAAATCTTGTTCTCTCTGATACCATTACTGTGATAGCCCGAGACCCGTTCGGGGTCCGAGGAGCCATCACTCTGGACAGAATAGAAAAATGTGGACTATATTTTTTTTTAAAACTTTTAAACTTCTAAAAGCCTTGACAGAAAATTCACAGAGGGGTAGTGAAGGTTGGAAGACGTTCTGTGGGAGGCTACAGTAGCCGTGGACAATCGGGAGCTGTGGACAAACAAAATCCGTGGACCTTTAAAATCAAAGTCGGGGTCTGTGGACAAACAGAATCCGTGGACGTTTAAAAAATAAAAGCAGTAATCGTGGAAGTTGGTATTAAAAGTCAGAGTCTGTAGACAAAGGAGTCCGTGGACGTTGACAGTAAAAGACAAAAAGCAGTAGACTTTTAGACTTAGCCGAATGTGTGCAAACCCGAAGAACAGAAAATGGAAAGCAGAGTGGACGTTGAAAGGTAGAAGGCAGAATGAACGACTGTTTTGAAGAAGGCGTGGACGACTATCTTCAAAGGCAGCTTGGACTTTCAAGAAAAACAGAAGGCAGGATGGACGATAAAAACAGAAAGTAGGATGGACGACTATTTTAACAGAGGGCGTAGACGACTGAGCCCAAAGGCGAAATGGACCATTATTTTGAAGGCAGAATGGACGTGGACGACTGTTTTACAGAAGAGAATGATAACTGTTTTAAAAGGGCAGAAGTGACTGTGGACGACTAACACTTAGCCAAAATACTGGAAAATTTGAAAACCAGAAACAGAAGGCAGAATGGATGATAAAATTTAAAGACAGAATGGACGATTACTTTACAGGGAGACATAAAACAGAAAGCATGAAAACTTCAAAAAAACCAAAACCCGATTCCAACACACAGTTTTAAAACGTGCAAAAAAAAAAACACGACAGAAGTTCAAAAATCTAACTGCATGTATCGATTTAAAATTTGAAACAATCCATGCATAACCTGAAAAGAAAACTCCAAACAGTTCCAGAATGTTTAAAAAAATACTTATGCAACTGTCAATTATAGAGATTTAGAAACTCAAACATCAGAACCTATACATTATGTATTCCCAACAGAGTTTCCAACAGAGTTTTTAAAACAGAAACACAGAACCCCAATAGAGTTTTAAAATCAAAACACCAGAGTTCCAGTAGGGTTTACAGACATGGACTTTACTTAAAATACTTAAACCTCTAAACAGAAGTTTGTCTGGCTGCAGCAACCAATCTCCGCAAGCTCGTTTCGCCAACTTCATTAAGTCATCAGCTTGAGGCACAAAGTCCTCAATCACGGGTTCAGTACCTACATCAGGGAGTTCACCTATGAGTCTAAAACTCAGTAAGAACATATCAAAAATAAATGCAGTGATGCATATGCTATGCATGAACTTTTCAGAAATACAGTGACAGTACAGAACATTTATCTTCCAGTGACATTGAGGTATAAATGGAGCTTATAGGGGAACTGGCGATACAGAGAGTGCACTATCAGGCACGGTGCATTATCAGGCACATAACAGTAAACAGTACATAATTAGAACAGAACAGAGTGCCAGTCCCCGTCCCACACTTAACCGATATATTTCAGACAGTCAGATTTTATCTTTATTAACTTCAAAATCGTGTACAGAAAACATTTGCATGTCTTTCAGAGAAAACGTGTATGCATGAACGGTGCCTGAACTTAAACTGGCAGATAACAAAAATAAGACAACAGACAACAGAAAATACAGACATCTCAGGACATAACCCTAACTTTTCTACCCAAAACAACCCCGACAGAAGTGAAAACCTAGTACCTCCGTGATGTAGAGCCTTAAGGGCCGAATCTATGCATATGAACTTACCTAGTTGCTGTCGAGTTGATATTCTTCATCGTCTCTGAGGAGATCGAAGTAACTTCGATAGTTGTTTGTCGACTGGAAGAGAGAGTGCTGAGGAGAAAATGGAAAGAGCAGAGGAAAGAGTGAAGTGGGTTTCATGTAGGAGGAAGAGAAGACATGTCTTCTTCAACAAGTTGCCAAGTGTCAGTCATCCACTTGCATCCTCCCAACCACCTTAATTCTTACCTATTATGCCCTTCCATTGGTTTTTAACCAAATTGATTTGTTTTGGTTCCACATTAGTTTAGTTCTTCACTAATTATTCCAACAATTCAACCAAAACATTCATTGTATTAAAATAATATTGATCCCGCTTATACGATTCGGGAAAACGATTACATGGCAAATACATGCTGGGAATTCAACCCGTATGTAACTTTATAAGTATGGATTTCGGTGACATATGTAGTTACTTCACATATGTATGTGTTTTACTTACTGAGTTAATCTCACAAGTTAGTTTTGTGATGAAAGTAAATTTTTATCTGAGGGAGAATGACGCTGATCGCTGATCGATAATCTTCTAGTTGTGGACGAGCATAGAGATAAAGTGAATAAAATAGTGTAAAACAATGAATAAATATGTATTTTAGAAATATTATAATTTTAATAAGAGTAGATAATGAAATTTATTTGTTGGTTGCATTATTAAGGATTTAATTATGATTTTAGCATAATTAGATAGTTTAATTTATTAGTTTATTATGCATTGAAGATTAAGAGTTGGTGAACCAATAAATATTAAATTTATTGTTAGTTTGATATATATCTAATTAAGAATAGGTGAGAATTTAGACCCTAGATAAATTATGTTATTTATTATTTTGACTTTTCCGATATTTACCTACATACATAATAGAGAATTGCTTTTGAAAATTTCTAATAACATTTTAATTTAATTAATTTAGATGACAATTAATTTCATTAATTCTGTTTTTTTTTTTTACTTTTTAATAACAGAAATTAATGGAATTATTTTATTAATTTTCATGAATTTATTCAAATTCATTTATCTATCTGCATATAAATTTAATTCAGATGATGAGTAAGACTGTTGAATCCATAGAGAATATTTAATTTATTAATTTTCACTGAGTACTGCTCTGATCAATTCTAATTTTATCTGAATAATTAAAAATATGATTTTAAAAACTAAAACAAACAACAACAAATCACCAACAAAAATCTTTAATTAGAGAAAATCCATATGATAGATTTCACAAGTATTTTTCATATTATTTATCAGAGTAATATTATTTAGTTGAATAATTATTTATAAACCTTAATTCTTTTAACTTCTTCTCAAGTGTAAAACTAACAATAATTCTTAAAATTTCAATTTTAAAAATTCATTATTTTAGTCATTCAATAATATTTAATGGTTTGCTCATTGATTTCGCAAAACCTTAACTCTCCCTCGAGTTGTTGAACTTTTATGTTGTAATAGTCAGTTATTCAGAATTATCTCTCTCGAGTGTCAAATTCCAAATATAATTTCAATTAATAAGTGACCAGCAAATTTAAAACATTAAGAATATAATATCACAAACAAATAGCATATTAAACTAACAAAATATTCGATTAGTCAAAATAATATTCAAATAAATGATCTATGTCTCCTCTCTCCTCTAGAGTGAGAG
Organism: Begonia masoniana; assembly: GCA_022432975.1. Classification (NCBI taxonomy): domain Eukaryota; kingdom Viridiplantae; phylum Streptophyta; class Magnoliopsida; order Cucurbitales; family Begoniaceae; genus Begonia; species Begonia masoniana. The sequence continues at coordinate 40,149,743 of CM039516.1, forward strand.
AGTTAGCTTAAGATAATTGATATGAAAACCAAAGAAATATTGTTGAACAAAATGTAGTTAGAGAGAATAGTGAAAGAGAAATTTTGTCTATGGATGTTAATGAAATAGTTTAACACATGTGTAGTCTCCTCGCCCAGTGTAAAAAATCCTCTCTGGTTTCTCTCCAAAAATTATGTCCCAAGGCTGTTGAAGGTCCACATTTTCATTTTGTATTTATAAAGTTTCGATTAGGGTTTCAAAAATCCCTGAAGAATCTTTCAAAACAGGCAATATTTCGTACTTTTCAAAAGTGAATATGATTTTAGGCCGTGACTCTGGAAATTTGAGTTGCAACTTAGACGACTATTTGGTCCAAGGTCGCGACTTAGATGTCTCTATGCCACAACTTGGGTTCAATTATTGTCGCTGGGCCACGACTCAGACTCCCCTGCGCCGTGACAACTGATACTAGAAATTTAGGGTCACGACTTGACTTTTAAAATTACTCATTTTTATCTTTATTTTACATGTTTAATCATTTATGTGTATTATAATTTAAAATAGATTAAAAATACCAAAAACTCAAAAATAAGCATTAAACTTTGCTTAGAATGATAATACTAACTCTAATTTTTATAGAATTATCAACAACTAATTCCATTAATTCTATTTTGGGTTTTTTTCAAAAAAAGCCCTGAACTAAGGGTTGGTAGTAAAAAAACCCTTAAAAATACTATTCATCGCCGAAAACCTTAAACTATTTGAAACGTGCATTTTAAACCTGGCAGGGGGGTGAGGAGTACGTACTCGGTTACCAAATACGGCCGGTCCAGTTGGACCAGCCGTACCGGACTCTTTTTGCAATATTTGCAAAATATAGAGGCCGAGTACGGCCGGTCCAGCTGGACCAGCCGTACTCGGTGTGGCGAGTTCGGTAGGTTCAAATGGACCGGCCGTACTCCCACCGTTAAAACCGGTGACAATAGTCACGGGTTTTTGTCCTTTTGTGGCTAGTATGGCCGCTCCATTTGGACCGGCCGTACTCCCACCGTTAAAACCCATGACAATAGTCACGGGTTTTTGTCACTTTCCACCTTAAAACCAGTGACCGGTCACGGGTCCGTCCTCTAGTGGGTCAAGTACGGCCGGTCCATTGGACCAGCCGTACTCGACTCACTAGAAGACGAAAAACTTGAGAGTTGAGTACGGCCAGTCCAACTGGACCGACCGTACTCGACTCCCCTTTATAAATCCCCCTCGGGGCTTTAATTCACACTTCAAACCCGATCCTCTCTCAAATCTCTCCCGCTTCAATTCCCTCCATTTGTTCGTATTTCTACTAATATTTCTCTACATTCACCTACCAGGTACAAAAGTTATTTTTTTATTTAAATAAGTTATAATATATCTAATATTTTTTTAATACTTTTAAATATTTCTAACATTTATTTATTTAATAAGTATTGCTAATACTTTTTTTCGATTATCGATAATTTATTTATCGCTTAGCGTACTCTACACGTTTTAGTTTAAAAACTCAATTTTAAATTAAAATTTCGATTTTTTTATTTAAATAATTTCTAATATATCTAATATATTTTTTTATACTTTTAAATATTTCTAATATTTGTTTATTTAAATAATAAGTATTGCTAATACTTTTTTTCGATTACCGATAATTTATTTATTGTTTAGCGTACTCTACATGTTTTAGTTTAAAAACTCAATCTTATTTTTACGTGAACTTGACAGGATCTTACCATGGAATTTTTGTCCCAAGATTGCCAGAGAAAGTTTGAGCAAGATCTGCGAAAACGCTCATTAACTTTTGCATGCATGTAGACTTTAGCGGTTGGGAGTCGTTGGGCATTAAAGAGATGTTTGAGAACATCGGTCTAAATAGGATCAATGCATTGACAGGCGAGACGTGCGAGAGAATAGTTCGCTTGTTCTACGCCAACCTGAGAACGGCCGGGACAAATGGAGTTTTAACTGGTTTGAGAGCGTACATTCTTGGGTTTGATTTTATGATACAGGCAGAGCAATTGAATGAAGTCCTGAGATTTAACATAGAAGGGGCGGAACGATATTACCATGCTTCCCGAGACTGTCATTTTTTTACATTGCCCGAGGGAGTAGCGTTCTTACGACAAATTCACTGCAATCCCGACGTTGGGCGTTCGTGAAGCCAAGAGCGCACGAGTTGAATTGTGACGACCCGAAACCGGATCCGAATCGGGTTCCGGGATCGGAGCCGTCACTCCGGGACATTTACAGGAAACGGTGACTATTATTTTTTTTTTTTTAAACTAATAGAACAATCAAAGCAGTGAACAGAGAGGGAGAACTGCAGGGAGTAATCGAAAACATTTGCAGGGGGAGAGAGGGTTCTCTGGAATGGAAAGCAAACAAATCTCAATAATAGATAACCGAACAGAAATAGGCATAAGACTGGCGGAAATGGAAACAGGGAACAGTGGCGGAAGATGTAGTTTCAAACTGAACCGGAGGAGAAATCAGTGGATAGCGTCATCGGAAGATAAAGGCAGCAAACATAACCGGCAGAAGATGATGACGTCAGCCGGAAGACGTTCTGACGTCATCGGAAGACAAAGTTATAAACTGGGCGGAAGACTTATGCCAACGTCATCGGAAGAGAAGATGACGTCAACCGGAAGGCAAAGTTATAAACTGGGCGGAAGACTTATGCCAACGTCATCGGAAGAGAAGATGACGTCAACCGGAAGACAAAGTTATAAACTGGGCGGAAGACTTATGCTGACGTCATCGGAAGAGAAGATGACGTCAACCGGAAGACAAATAACGTCACCGGTAGAAGAAAAATGTGAACAGTAACCGGAAGACGCAATCGGAAGACATAGTTTTAAAGACAGAATTACAACTTTTGACAGAAAGACATATAGAAGGCAACCTCAAACAGGAAGCATAAAGGTTTCAAAACCTTCAAACCCGATTCAAAAGAAGTTATAAAAATATACTTTACAATGGACAAAATTTCAAGAAGACATCCTGCACCATGACATCTTTTAACGAAGATACCTGCTGGCAGGAAGCATGAAAAACAGAAGGCATACAAGTTTCAAACTTTCACCACAGATGACAAATTTCGAGAAAACAAACTGCATGGATAGCTCTAAAATTCGAGACTATCCATGCATGACCTGAAAGGGAGAACTCAAGCAGTTCCAGAATGTTTTCAAAACATTTAAAATATATGGATACAATCTGTTAAATACAGAGGTTTTAAATACATCAATAACAGATTCCAAAAGTTTTACAGAACTTGACATACATTTAAATTTTTACCAAAACAGGAGTTTTAAAACAAAACACAAAATCTATACAGGACTCGACTTAACTTTCAAATATACACGCTCACAGGAATACATCTTGTCTGACTGCAACAGCCAGACCCCGTGAGCTCGATCCACCAACTACATCAGCCCGTCATTTTGAGGCACCGGGTCCTCATCTGGAATATCCGTACTTACAACAGGGAGTTCACCTATGAGCCTAAAGCTCAGTAAGGACATAATCAACATGCAGTGATGCAAAATGCTATGCATGCAGTTTTCAGAAAAACGGTGACAGAATCATTACATTACGTTTCACTGCACATGGTGGTATAAGTGAGGCTTATAGAGGAACTGGCGCATAACATACATAACATACTGGACATGACACTTGTTAGTAATTTTTCCGGTGTCCCAGGGAAGGACAAGGTACAGGGTATCCTTGGCGGGGATAAATTTTACATGAGTCCCAGGGAAGGACAAGAACAGGATGCCAGTCCTCGTCCACACTTAACCGTTCATTACATTACAGGATTTTATCTTTACTTACTTCAAAACCAGTGCTGAAAACATTTGCATGATTTTACTGGAAAACGTGTATGCATGGATAAGTGCGATACTCAACATACACAGATGGCAGAATGGATACAACAGGGAAACAGAATATAACAGAGACATGTTTAACTTAAAACATAACCTAGAACCTATCTACCCAAACCATACCTAGTACCTCCAAGTTGTAGGGCCATAAGGGCCAACATAACGAGTCACCTCATGGCACATGAAAAATGAAATGAGACGATGGAAATAGAGGGAAGTTAGTTTGGCTTAGAGATGGCGAGCAGAGCATGGTCTGGTCTCATAAAATTATACCGTAAATTACAGAAAATCTACTGTATAGAGAGAGAAAGTTCACTTGGGGCGAAAATGGAGGATGAGAGGAGGAAGATTGACCAAGCAAAACAAAGTCCAGAGTGAGAAAAAGGAAGTGATTTTGGAGTGAGAAACAAGTAATTGGGCAGACGTGGTAAATCTAGAGGAGGGGACAACACTCTGAGAAATGTGCAGAAGGCTCAGAAGTTAGAACAGAAAAATGTACACATTCATGAAGAGCAAATGTGCCAAGATTATTTGGTCACGTGACTCCACTATCTTTTGTTTTTCTATTTCTTTTTTGATTCAGTCAAGTCTATTTTGCAGCTCTATATTTGTAGCAAAAATATGTACGAAAATAAAGAGAAAAATGACACTAAGAGCAAAGAAATTTATACTAAATCAAAAAACTTTACAAAAATTTACACATTCCCGTCACGGCCGTGTGTCGAAGATTCCTGCATCCCATCAAATGTGTTAAAGCCCATGAATGTGTCATGCGAAGCAGCGCCTGAAGTTGATCCCCGGTTAGGACAAGTGCGAGTATTATGCCCCTGTTGTCGACATATACCACAACACATGGTTGTGTTCCTCTTACTGATTCTCGAGTTTGACGGCTCTTCGACATCTCGCACTCTTGTCTTCTTTGGCCTACCAGGTTGACGCTGTCTTTTTGGCAGGAGGATTTTGTTCATATCTCGTACGATCGACCACATTATTTGGCCACTGATGGGACGAATATAGTGTGAGTACATCTGCAGGTAACTTCCCGTGTAATAGCATGCATGCACGTAGTCTTCCGGCGCGACTCTCATCCAGTACATGCAAGGAATGGAATGGAATGGACACACAGGATTCCTGTACGCTCCCACCTAGTGCAGTTGCACACAGCCAAAGTCATGTCCACATCGAATTGATCGTATCCATTGCTGACTTGAAATCGTGTAGCTCCCGCAAACGTTGCATGCCAATTTCCAGATGCAGTCTTTAGCTTCTCAAGTTTTGTCCACACATGATGTCGTTTGAATCGACCAGCTTCTCATATTTCTTTACGATGCGAGTCATCAAGCACGTTCGGATCATCTCGAACATGGTCAGGATCGGTTTGTCCCTGACTGGCAAAAGAAGTGCATTGAATGACTCGCTCAAGTTATTCAATCCCAGATCGCACTTGGGATTCGGAGAGAAGGCATAACTAGCTCAAAATTTTGGCTCTTCTGCTCTAAGCCATTCGTGGGCTTCCGGACATAGCCGGTGTAGTTTCTGTATTTCTTGCTCGAAATGGGCCTCAGTGGGTGCTCTGGCCGCATTCCACATCGCATCTCTGTATGCTTTGCTCCGAAAGCGATTTTAGAAATTCGCATACATATGCTAGAGGCAGAAGCAGTGTTCAGCATATGAGAACTGATCTCGAATAGCTCTCTGTAACCCTTGATATTTGCACAAATAATGATGTTAATAAAACAATATTAAACCGCCAAAGCCACAAAATTTTGAAATAACATAAAATAAGTGTCCAACCGTGGCCATGCTGAGTGTTGAGGTCTTGCTTTAATATATGCAAAAACCATGTCCATGAGTCTGCACACTCAGACTCGACGTTGGCAACAACAACAGGGTAGATTCCATCGTTTCCATTGATGCTGACGGCTGTGAGTAGTTGGCTAGCACACGAACCCTTTAGATGATAGCCATCTAAGCAGATAACGGGTCTCCCGCACTCCAGCAACCTAGTCTTGCAAGTAGGCATGCACATATAGAATCTTTGGAATCCCAATTGATTACGGCCCACTGGGTTTCCATCAATTTTCACTGTGCTGCCCGGATTTGATCTGAATATTTCAACTGCGTACGACACAGTTGCCCGTACTGTTCATCGCACTTCCCTTCATTGAGGGTTCGAGCTATGCTTCTGCTCTTGTGGCAAGACTAGGTGAAATGTCGACGATGAAGTCATTCCTCACTGTCTCCATAATAGATGAGATGTCCCAGGTAGGGTGACTTTTGAACTTGTCCAGGTAATGGTTCGCCAGCCATTTTGCTGAAGCGCGTCGATTTTCAACTTGCCTCGAACAGCAGTGAGAGTCGATCAAGCTCTTTATTTGGAACGTTCGCTCATTTTGCATCAACGAAGCATGCAATCGCCACCCACATCCATTTTCACATTCAGCCGTCAGTCGACTTCTTTCACATTTCTTGTATGTAATACCATAACCATTTTCTATGGAATATTTGTCTATCTTGTTTTTCAGTTCCTACAAAGAACCATATTCTCTACCCTTATAAAATCCCATTGAGATTTGTTCTCTTACCGGTATGCTTTTCACCTCGTCGTCATCTGAGCCGACCGGTGTCCGAAATTCATCGTCTAGCATTTTGGAGGTCGAATAGACATATATTTTTTCATTTTCCAGTGGGTTATCGAATTCTCGTACGTCACCATATGCAGGCGTGTTGTCCAAATCCCAATCCATTTCGGCATCACCAGTTGATCGCTCATCTAAATCAATCGATCTACTTGAGTCGGAATCCATTTTCGTCGCTAATAAAACCTTCGTTAAAAAAAATAGATACAATTCAATTATTTACAGTATAATATATAAATATATGGTAAATGATAAAATCGAAGAAAATAGTATTAGAAATATCGTCGGGGCAGGAAAATAGTCGTCGGTAATCGAGAAAATAGTATTAGAAATATGGTTAAAATAAACCAAAATACAAATTAAAATAATAAAAAAAAAATATTGTGCCTGTAGATGAATACGGAAGAATATCGTCGAAATAAGAAATAACCGAGAGAGAGATTTGATAGAGAGAGCTTCGAGAGAGATTGGAGAGAGAGAGCTTCGAGAGAATTGAGAGAGAGGAGGGGAGAGGTGTGTTTTTTTCAAACGCCGGGTGCCCCTTTAAATAGGGGAGTCGAGTACGGCCGGTCCTGTCACGGGTTCTGTCCTCTAGTGGGGTGAGTACGGCTGGTCCATTTGGACCAGCTGTACTCATCCCACAAAAAACAAAACCCTTGATTTTACTCACAGGTTTTTACGGTGTGAGTACGGCCGGTCCAAATGGACCAGCCGTACTTGCCCCACTAGAGGACGGAACCAGTGAGTAAAATCACCGATTTTTTCCCTCCGAGTATGGCCGGTCCATTTGGACTGGCCGTACTCGTACCACTAGAGGACGCGGCCCGTGACAAAAGTCACGGGTTTTTGCCTTCCGAGTATGGCCGGTGTAACAACCCCTTTTCCCAGTAAGATATTGTCTGCTCTGGGGATTGGGCCGTAGCCCAATATCCTCCCCTCACGGCTTTGTTTGGCGAGAACTTCCCGGAAGGTCGCCCAACCTGGAATTGCTCTCGCCGAAGGATTTTTAACTTCGGAATTCTTATAGGATCCGTTGCCAATCGTGCTCCAAAACGCGTCTTATTATATTGGGAGGGTCTCTTTACATACGTTTCATTTTTACATACTTCCCCAAGCGATGTGGGATTGTGACGACCCTTCTTTTACGACCCAGGATTCGCTTATACTCGAGTCCGGGATTCGCCTACACTCGGCTTAGGTCCCGAGGTTTGCCCCGCAACCCGAGTTTTGCCCCGCAGTCGTACTCATACGTGCACATTTGGGTCATCACAATCACCCCCCCTCGAAGGCTCAACGTCCTCGTTGGCCACATTTCCGGTTGGGTACAGGCTCTGATACCATTTGTAACAACCCCTTTTCCCTAGCAAGATATTGTCCGCTTTGGGGATTGGGCCGTAGCCCAATATCCTCCCCTCACGGCTTTGTTTGGCGAGAACTTCCCGGAAGGTCACCCAACCTGGAATTGCTCTCGCCAAAGCACTTTTAACTTCGGAATTCTTATGGGATCCATTGCCAATCGTGCTCCAAAACACATCTTACTATATTGGGAGGGTCTCTTAACATATGTTTCATTTCCACATACTTTTCCAAGCGATGTGGGATTGTGACGACCCCCCTTTTACGATCCGGGATTCGTCTATACTCGAGTCCAGAATTCGCTTACACTCGGCTTAGGTCCCGAGGTTTGCCCCGCAGTCGTACTCATACGTGCACATTTGGGTCATCACAGCCGGTCCATTTGGACCGGCCGTACTTGGCACTAAAGGACAAAACCCGTGACTTTTGTCACGGGTTTTAACGGTGGGAGTACGACCGGTCCATTGGAACGGACCGTACTCGCCACATCGAGTACGGCCGGTCCATTTGAACCGGCCCTACTCGCCACATCGAGTACGGCCGGTCCAGCTGGACTGGCTGTACTCGGCCTCTATATTTTGCAAATATTGCAAAAAGAGTCCGATACGGCTGGTCCAACTGGATCGGCCGTACTCGGTAACCGAGTACGTACTCCACACCCCCCCTGCCAGGTTTAAAATGCATGTTTTGAATAGTTTAAGGTTTTCGGTGATGAATAATATTTTTTAAGGGTTTTTTCACTACCAACCCTTAGTTCAGGTTTCTTTTGAAAAAAACCTTCTATTTTTTGATTTTCTAATAACAGAAATTAATGGAATTAATTTATGAATTTCCATGAATTTTTTCAAACAATTTATCTACCTACATATAATTGTTTTTTTGATTAATAATTAATTAAAATGATAATTAATTCCATTAAAGAGCGTTGTTTTTTTTTTGAAGAGCACTGGTTTTTGACAATTGATCAGAAATGGATGACAATTAATTTTGTTTTTCCATTTTCTATTTTGTTTCGACATTGGATTTGTGTATTATCCATTTCCAAATACAAGCTTTTCTTCTTCTATAAATACATGTCATGTACATTATCTCGACTACTTTCTCTCTTTTCCTCACTAGGCTAAGTTTCGTCCTCGTTTGTTATTTTTTTTTCTTATTATTTTTTACCATGTCCTTTCTTTTAATGTCTTTTAATGGTTACTCTTCTTGTTCGTCACGTTTCATTTCACTGCGTAATATGGGATTCTTTCTGGTCGCACTTCGCCCTAGGTATAAATTGTGCTCCAGTCGACTTCTACATCCATGTTCCCAAACTATTGACCATATGTAACGTAATTGGTACTAGATTAAAGTCAATTTAAAATTATAAATTTTGTTTTCTTCATTTATTCCATTAATTCGTGCAAAATCAACCTACTTTAGAAAACACCTACGTTAAAAAATCTTACCTCTCTCGGAACTCTTTATTTTCTCACTTCCAAGACTTGACTCTTGTATCAAAAGAATCCTTTTCAAGAAACGAACAACTTTTCTTGAAAGCTTGAAAGTGATTTCACACTCTTTCCCCTTCAACTTCTCACTTTCCCTCTCCTCTTTTTTTTTTTAACTCAATTTCAGCCTAGAGCACAAAAATGGAAGGTTCTTCTCCCTAGTATTTCATTCTTATCCGATCAAGACATTAAATTACAAAGTAGGAAAATGGTTTTACTATTTTACCCTCGAAATTCGATGTTAAAAGTCCAAATTACCAACTTAATTATATTTTAAGTATACTTAACTTAAATTGAATAATTTTAATTTAGTCTTAAACTATTAACAACGATCAGCATAATCAGTTGTGATTTATTAACATTAATTATCCTCTAATTACACATTAGTCACATAATTAGTCATTAATTTCAAAATGACACGTGACACTATACTATTGCTAGATAAATTTCATTCTATAACATGTTAAATCATGTCAAACGAAGTCCATATGACTTGATTTATGCTTCTCAATTCTAACTCGAAGATATAATATTAATCACCTGAAATAGATAGTCATAACTTGATTACTTCCTTATCCACTGTATTGACTTTACACACGTATAGCTTTTTATCCTCATATTTATTTGACTTAATTCCAAAGTCTATTAATATCTTAGCATGTCTAATTTATTGACTCAAAATGGTTCAGAATTCTAAGTATAATAATCGCTTCAATTAATCTTAAATAGTGATTGTGCTTATATGCAACATGTTCATTAAATTTCGTGCAAAAATTAGTATCTTTCTTTTTATGCATCCAGTTGATATTATTTCACCGTCAATTCATAGATTAAGACTATTTTTGGTTTGGAAATATACTATCAATTTATTGGTCAATTTATTTCACAAAGTCAACTCATACAATGACTGTTCAATGTTGTGGCTTAACTAACTCATCTTTACTATTATTATTTCTAATTACATCTAATTATTCTAATTATTGTTATTATAGTTAATTTTAACTCAAATCATTACATTTCTTCTCTTCATTTGTGTTATATTTCTAGCAATTAAACTAGATGGAGTTTTTTTGGGTCGAGAAGATTAGCCGTGAAGCATAGTGAAGAAAAATAAGAAATATTATTGGCGAAGAACCAACGAGCTCTCAAGGTCATAACAATGGCAGAGATGAATGCACAAGGAAAATCTTCGCTGGAAAATAACAATTAAAAGAAAATCGAGACATTACATATATTGTTCTAGAAAACTTTTCATGACCCGCTACGAGGCTGAGATGAAATCTAGTACAAAGATCAACCATTGATGAGAGTTTAAATCCCCGAATCAAAATATGATTGATAGTTCATGGCAAAAAATTTAAAAAGTATTTGAAGTTTTATCATAGCCTATATAACATGGGCCTGATCACTCATAAGCATCATATGATAAAAAATAAATATAATTTTGCGAGGAGAAAAAATAAATGCGTAGGTATTTTGGAAAAGAAATCCATATAAGTGTCATGTTCAATGTTTGGAAAACTTTTATGTCATTTGCATGCATAAAGTTTTGCCATGTTAAAATTGTTGAAATTGAAAAAAAGAGAAGACAAAAATTTTATTGAATTAATGAAAATTAATAGAGCCTAAAAGTGTTATATAGCTAGAGTTATAAACAAGTAAAGTAAATTACTAAAAAGACCTTGAAGCTAATACATATAATCTAACATTCCCTCTCAAACTCACGATGCTACATCTAGAAGCATTGAGAGTTTGTCTAACAAGAAATGAAAGCGCGAAGCGGAATGAGCCTTGGTAAACATATAAGCTATCTGCACCGAGGAAGAAACGAAAGGTAGCGAGATAGTGTCAAATTGTAGATGATGACGAGTGAGATGAAAATCAATCTCAATATGCTTCGTTCTCTTATGAAAAACTGAATTACGTGCATTGTGGATGACACTCTGATTATCACAATAGAGAGCAGTAGGTTAACGAAGAAGAATACCCATATCTCTAAGTAACCAACGTAGCCAAACAATCTCACAAGTGGTGGTAGCCATGACACGATACTCAGCTTCTGTAGAAGACCTAGAGATGACATCTTGCTTCTTACTCTTCCAAGAGATAAGAGAATCTCCAAGAAAAATACAGAAGCCAGAGATCAACTTACGTTCCATAGGATCGCCCGCCCAATCAGCATCAGAGTATGCACGCAGCTCTAACGAGGAAGAAGAGAAGAATAAGAGACTCTGAAATTGAGTTCTCCGAAAATATCGAAGAATGCGAAGAACAGCAGCTCAATGAACTGTAGTCGGTGCAGTGACAAATTGACTAACCATGTGCACAACATGTGCAATATCAGGACCAGTCACAGTAAAGTAAACTAAGCTTCTCACAACCGTACGATAGAGACTAGGATCTGGCAAAGAAGAACCATCTGATGGAGAGTACCGAGCATTAGTTTCAAGTGGAGTAACTATTACTTTGTTGTCAGTGAGACGTGCAAGCTCAAATAGATAAGCTATATATTTTAACTGAGACAATAGATAACTTTTTGATGAAGTCGCAACCTTGATGCCTAGAAAGTAGTGCAGCAAAACTAAGTCTTTCATAGCAAAGCAACAGGCTAAGTCATACTTCAAAGTTTCAATCCCATCATAATCATCACCAGTTATCATGTCATTCACATGTAAAGATAAAAGTATACGACCTGCACCCGTGCACTTGACAAATAAAAGCCGAATCATGATTGCTAGGACGAAAACCAAACGAGGTAATCACCGTAGAGAACTTTTCAAACCAAGCACGTGGTGCTTGTTTGAGTCCATAGAGAGCTTTGCGAAGTCTACAAACTTCGCCAGGTCGGTGAGCAACTCTAAGAGGAGGCACCATATATACTTCTTCTTTAAGATCACCATTTAAGAATGCATTCTTGACATCCATCTGAGATATTTTCCATTGAAGAATGGAGGCAACAACAATCATCATTGGAATGGTGGTCATTTTAGCAACAGGGGAAAAAGTTTCCTCATAATCCATGTCATACTCTTGAGAGTAACCTTTAGCAACAAGATGAGCTTTGTACTGTTCGATAGAACCATCAAATTTCGTTTTGATCTTAAAAACCCAACGATATGCAATAGCGCGTTTCCTATGTGGCAACAGTACCATATCTCAAGTATGAGTCTGATGTAGAGTAGTTAATTCCTCAGCCATAACATTATCCCAAAGAGGGTTACCAACAGCTTCTTTATAGGACAAAAGCTCAGAAAGATGATAAATAAATGTAACAAAATAGGCAAAAGAGATGGAATAACAAGAATAAGCTAAATCATGTAGTTTAGTTGACTTACGAGGATGAGTAGACCGACGAATAGGATTGTCCACAATCTCTCGAGATGATGGAACAGTCGCAGGAGGTGGAGAAGTCGTAGATGTCCCAAGGATCAAGTTACCAGATTTAATGGAGCTAGTAGGAGTAGAAATAGACGTGGGGGAGGCTTCATCATTGTCGGTACTGAAGGGATCATAAGATATGCATGAGTGATGTTATGCTGGGCAAAGGGTACGGAGAAGAAATGAATATGCTCAAGAAACACAACATGACAAGAGACATACAATTTTTGGCTGACTGGATCAAAATAACGATATCACTTTTGACCAACACCATAACCAAGAAAGACACATAAAGCAGATTGAGAGGATAATTTATCACGTTCGATGTGTGGTCGGAGAACAAAACAAGTACAACTAAAAACACGTAAGGAGGAATAATCAGAAGCACGACCATACAATTTTTGAAAGGGAGACAAACCTGAATTGTGAGAAGTTGGTATGCTATTGATCAAGTGGCAGTAATGACCACTACTCCCCAAAAAGACACTAGGAACATCCGCAGATAATAAAAAAAAGTGGGCTGTCTTAACAAGATGTCTATGCTTTCTCTCTGCAATCCCATTTTGTTGAGGTGTTTCTCGACACGAGATTTGATGAATATTACCTTCAGAAGAAAGTAAACGGGAAAAAACATTGGAAGTGTACTCATCCCTCAGATCACAATGAAAACACTTGATAACAGCTGAATGCTGAGTTTTGATAAGAGCTTTAAAGTGATTGAAAATAGTAAGATAATTTGATCTGCGTTTCACAAGATAAATCCAAATATAACGAGTGCAATCATCAATAAAAGATACATAATATCGTAAGCCCCATTTTGTAGTAATAGGAGAAGGTCCCCACACATCAGAATGAATAAGATCAAAAGAATTATGAGAAAAAGATAGGCTTTTATTGAAAGGTAACGCAGATAATTTTGCTAGTTCGCAATCACTATAATTAGAAATATCTTGACTTTCTAAAGTTCCTAATGCTCCAGATGAAGCTAAGAATTGTAATCGGGACACTGAAACATGACCTAAACGAGTATGCCATAGGTAAAAATTAGAAGACAAACGATTCAAATGAAATGATGACAAATCGACACTAGAAGCTGCAACATCAGGTAATTGGAGTTGATCCAAGACATAAAGACCCCCTTTCCTACGACTTGTCCCAATCATCTTTCTGAGATTGCGGGTCCTACACACAACAATTGGATAAAGAAAAAGAGATTAAATAGCCAGATTTGCACAATTGACTAATAGAAACAAGGTTGATGGTAAGATTATGAATATAATAGACATCATGAAGTGACAAACAAGATATATTAACAGAACCTACACCTACTAATGACATTGGAGTACTATCAGCAGTCACAACAGATAAAGACATATTATGAGACAAAGAGACAAAAGATGACAAGTCTGGTGACATATGATGAGAGGCTCCAGAATCTAAGATCCACAAGGAGAAAGATATACATGATGTACTAGAGGATGACAAACCTATATGAAAAGAAGCTGACATAGCATGAGACTGAGATGAGAGGAATTGTTGAAATTGCTCAAGTAACGATGAATCCAAGGACGAAGTGGTAACTACGTTGCTGGACTGAGGAGGTCGATATGTCCATTGTTGTGTTGAATTACTAGATTTTTCCAAAGTATTATGAGTCTTCTGAGGCTGCTACGATTTTCCTTTACTTCCCACGCAACCCCTCAAAGTCATTGCGAAGTGCCATAAAGAATTGAACCAAATGCTGATATTCTCTACGAACGACATACAACGGGAATACTCGTAGCTCAGAGGACTTTGTCAGCACCAATTGATCCCACAATGCCGACATGGAAGAATAAATATCCTGAACAGTCATATCCTTCTGTTGAAGCGCACGAATGTCGGTTTCCAATTGATATTGTTTTGCAAAATTAGATTGCGTGTACAAACAAGCCAAATGATCCTAAACCTCCTTCGTAGTCTCATGTTTTGCCAACTGAACTCCGATTGAGTGTGTCACAGAGTTATTTACCCACGTAATTATCTTTGAATTATCAGCCTCCCAAATATCAAGAGAATTGACATAGTCTTTGGCCTTTGGGTCTGAAGGCTGAACACAAGCACCAATAACATATCCCCACATCGATTTGCCTCGCAAGAAATTTTTCATAACATAACTCCAATACGAATAGTTTTTTTCATTCAGTTGAACACTAATCGACTGAAGAGAATCATCTTTATGACTAGCCATGATTACAAACCAAACCGTTCTCCAAAAAAAAAAAAACCCAAATTCCCAAAAAAAAAGCCCAAATTGTAGTCTCATTTTTCCCTAAGTGGACAGCCTTGAAAAACCCAAAAAGACAATCTCTATCGTTCAGAATTTACCTCTATATGTTGTAAACCAACTATCAAAATTTCAAGATGATCCAACGGCTGAAACATGAGAAATTGCACTTCTCGACTCACAGCTTTTGAAAACCCTAAAATTCGGAAATTCCTTTTTGCTTCTCTCTTCTTTTTCTTTCAAATCCAAAAAACGCAGTTCGATCTGCAATAACTATGGACTGGATTAACAGTCTCTCAAAACATCAAACAAATTTATAGGATGGCTTTGATACCATGTTGAAATTGAAAAAAGAGAAGACAAAGATCTTATTGAATTAATGAAAAGTAATAGAACGTAAAAGTGTTATATAGCTAAGGTTAGTAAACAAGTAAAGTAAATTACTAAAAAGACCTTGAAGCTAATACATATAATCTAACAAAAATTATTTTTTGAGAAGAGGTTTGATGAACCTTCCATGACTCAGCTTGAGCAAATGACTTGTGGTCTGGTCCAGGCCCTTTTATGTGGCTGGGCATGCAATTTTATTTCCCAGCACTGCCAGGGTTGGCCCTGACTTGGGCATAGTTTCATGAAAGCGTGTCAGCTTGTCGGCTTTGTTCGACGAGCCTCCAGCAGCCTTTGCCAGATTATGGAAGACTTCACCAAATTCTAACAGATTGTTGGCGGATTACAGACAAACTTCGCTTGATTTTGCCATATTCCAATGAAATTATGCCAGCTACTAGCTAGAATCTATTAACATTCCATCAGAAGTTTGTCGGATCCTTGCGGTTTTGTAGTGGTACTACCACTTGTAGCCCATGGTACTTAAGCCTGGAGGTCATGGGTTCGAGTAGTGGGGAAGACAAAAACTCCCTTTCCAGGGGGAGAAGGTCATGAGTACGATAGCTGAAAACTGGATGGCGGTACGTCCGCGCGGGCGAGCCGGAAGGTGCCTTTTTTGTAACGACCTATCACCTTCTGGCTCGCCCGTGCAGACGTACTGCCATCTGGGTCCGGTTCGTACAGCCATCGTGCACATTTTTTGTAACGACCTGTCACCTTCCGGCTCGCCTGCGCAGACGTACTGCCATCTGGGTCCAGTTCGTGCAGCCATCGTACTCATGACCTTCTCCCCCCTGGAAAGGGAGTTTTTGTCTTCTCCACCACTTGAACTCAGGACCTCCAGATTTAAGTACCATGGGCTACAAGTGGTAATACCACTTAGGCTACTAGCTCAAGTGGTACTACCACTTGTAGCCCATGGTACTTAAGCCTAGAGGTCGTGGGTTCGAGTAGTGGGGAAGGCAAAAACTCCATTTCTAGGGGGGAGAAGGTCATGAGTACGATGGCTGCACGAACCGAAACCCGGATGACGGTACGTCCGCGCGGGCGAGCCAGAAGGTGATAGGTCGTTACATCTCTGGTGGTCGGAGGCATGTAGGCTCGACCTTAGACCAACCTTTTAGGGATGGGCTGAGCCATTGATGACCATAACCCGTGGCACCCTTTCAGAAACATTTTCTACATTATATTCATAGCAAAAATATCATCAAATAATGTATTTTCAGTGAAAACAATTACCTCTGTGGATCCGCTAAGATCACATGCAATTAATATAATAACAAAATGATGGTACATAAAACAACCTAACATTGATACCAAACTTAATGTAACCCCTAATCAAGTTTGCAAGCTTTCATTCAAGGAAACAACCAACTCTATTGTCCCAATGTTTTACCAATGTGTGTAATACAAACATCTACACGCTCAATTTCCACGAGCAAGTGCCTCAAAGTCGGCTCCATTAAATATGTTCCACATGACCAACAATAGAGCTGTTGTGCGTGCTTGAAGAAAACAAGTAAATTACAAACACACACATGGCGCTACGACATGAATGATTCTGAGACTATGGGATGACGCATGGCACAATTAGGTGCCTTAATGACATGAGCCTATTATAGTATCATTTTGTTAATGGTTATCACGTTGCTGCCTAACTGCAACTTAGAAGAAGAGAGCCATGAAATTGTTTTTTGAATTTCAGTATTAACATGCCCATCCAAACAACGTCCACACGATAAAAGGTTTTACAACTAAAAGTTTTATCATAACATTTTTTTTTTCATAATAATGTTCTTTTTCATGTCTCAACTCTCTCATTTTCACTCTCTTGATTCAAATCTCGATTGTCACTTAACTCACTAGTTTTCAAGTGTGATATTATCATCAAGGAAGTATCACTTACTAAATATTAGGTGATATTCAATTGATTTTATGGGAAATATCACTTCCTAAATACTAGGTGATTCAATTGATTTTTTTGTTTGATTTTTGTGTATATGATATTGAACTATATTTGTTGTTCCATATGAATTGTTGTTTGATTATAGATAATAGAATTAACACTAGTAATGAAAGAAATTAATGTTATGAAGTTATTGGTTCTCATATGAATCAAAATTTTAGTGCACATGCATTATCTAACGATAATAGAGAATCAAATTTTTGGGACGTGTTTGAAAGAATAAAAGTTACACTTGAAAATAGAGAAAAAAAAACTAGATGCATTGTACTTTTTTGTTTAGTAGAAAGGGAACCAGACGTTAAAAAGACATAGGCTAACTTGTTCACATAAACAAAAAGTCGACCTTTAATTTGAATGTTAGGATTACATTTTCGTGTTCATTGTTGTGGACATATTTTTATTTGAATGTACGAGATGGTGTACCTATCTTAGTATATTCAATTTCAAAAATTAGAAATATAATTAAAATGTTAATTCTTTTCAAACTAGACACTAATTATTTATGAAATTTTATAGGAATAAAAATAAAAGAAGAAAAAATATTGAGGTAGATTTGCCCTATGGGTTGAGCTCAACATATGAAAAGTTGAACTTACTTGTGCAATATGAAGAAGTTGTAAATTTACGTTACATGAAGTTAGATAATATTTCGCGCTAACATAAATATTGTTGTGCCGACAATTGTGATTGGTTGTATCTAGAAATGGTAAGAGATTTTCTTAAACGATTTGTATACGAAATTGTTTTGCATGATAAACAGTCTTAGTGTTTGTTATGCTATTAGCTTGGGAGAATTAGTTTGCTAGAGGATAACATAGATGGGTGAAAAGACAATGAAGGAATGGGATCATGTTTTATGGTGTCGTACGAAGAAAGTGCACCTATCGGATCATCTCTATGGACCAACCGTTTAAATAGTATGGCGAGTGCCAAGTGTTTTTCTCGATTAGATTTATCTTTCTCGTTTTGTCTATGACTAAATATTTTGCATGTTTTTTTTATTATAGTAAAGTGCAATTTAAACTCTAACAATTGTGGTTATTCACAAATTAGCCCTTAAACTGTAATTTTTTGACAAATCAAATTTACATCTTTCAGCTTTTCGTAATTTAGACTTTGCTGTTTATTTATCCGTTAATTCTAGTACGTGAATACCGTGTTTTTCAATCAATCATGGGTTCTAACCTATTTGTAACCCGCTTTAGCGATTTATAATTTCATTTCAAACTTTATTGATCTTTCGACAAAGTTTGAAATCGGCGGAGAAGAGTTAGAAAAAGTTTGAAATCGAGTTTGAAAATCACTAGAAGAGTTATAAATCGGATTACAACACCTGATTAAATGAAAAATATAATATATAAATACTCAAATTAATGACGTTGAGGTCTAAAATTTTAATAGTTGAGTTCTATTGAGCTTCTATCCAGGAATAAATTCTCATGAATCTTTGGGAGATTGAACTTAGTATTTGCATTGGAGTAGAATTGATGTTCCTTAGCCTCGACAACGGATCCACAAGGTCCGACTAGCCTTACCACCGAGGGGTTGAATTTGGGCTGCCCAAGGTCAGGCTTGACGGGGCCTTTGGGGTACGAAGGCCTGGCTGGGCCTCCAGCCAATGTGGCCTCGTTGAACTCTAAAGACTTCGCGAGCCCACACTTTCACAATCAGACCCAGATCAGATTCGGTTTTAATATTTTTAGCCCCGGCCCAAGACTTGAGCCAGATGTGCATGATCATCATTCAATGAGGGTCCCCCTCGAAGAAGAGAATCAAAGATCAACCTTGGGTCGCCATATGAACCAACCATGTGCTGCCAAGGGAGGGAGAGAGAGAGTGTACCGCGGATGGATGATTAGATACTAGAATACGACGACACCTGCACAAACAATTCAATTGTCTCCTTTTCTTTCACCCTACTAAGCAGGAGAAATTCTGAGTACATGTTCTAGCGTGACAGTCTCTTGTAATATTTTGTTAATTTAATAAGTTACTACGACAATGCATGTATATATATGAAATTATATTAAAAAAAAAAAAAAGAAAATCTGCTTGTCTTTTCAATTAGTCGTAACCCACTTTGTTTTAGATTTTGACCCATCGTAATCTTTCAGATGGGGCCTTGCTCTCTCTTTCAAACAAGTCACAGAAGAATTCAGATGTTTCTTCCAACTCCGTAGTGCATCAGTGTTCAACGTATATCTAATCTATTTTATCTGCAACATATTCTCAATTGCCAAACAAAAATACCCAGAAACAAGAACGTTGAATTGAAAAGTGTAAAAAGAAGTAGAGAGTGATCATGTATTTTCAAATCATAAATGCACTAAACTTGTACAAAAAGATCTCTATCTGCCTCCACTACTTGAAATAAATAAGATTTATATGTTACAAGTTCAATACAAATTCTGCCCCTCATAAAACATCACTTCAGCCTATAGTACCCTGCAATAACTCCCCTCCACCTTTTCCACCAACCCAACGTGATTTTACACAAGCACAAATATTTTTTTATCAATCTAACTTGGTTTAATCACAGGAAGATTATTCTGAGTGAATCTTTAGGAATCCACCGAATGAGTTTCTCTCTCAATAATCTGAGTTGTTTAATTAAGCAAATTGTTTTGCTGTCCCTAAAAAATCAATTGTTTTTTATGATGTTATCTTCATGCTTTGAAGAGTGAAAAACTAGTCATAAATTAGATCAACCACCCATATCTATGGTTGAAGATACTTGACGTGTAGCCTTTGCCAGAAGCTTCTTGTTCCATTTCAATGGACTTCTTCTGTGTCATTAATTTTATATTTTACTTTTGGTGATAGCCAGAGAAATACAAAAGCAGATGAAGCAAAAGAAGATTGTAAGACCCGAAAAAATGTTTCCCTCAAACCTAAAATAAAAGAAAAAAGAAAAGCAAATTTTAGTAGTAATGTTACACCGACAATGTATTACTTAATTTGGATTTATTGTAGTAGACAACAATAATTGTTTCTGACCTTACCAGGATAGGATTCTAGATATTTAGATCAGAAAGCAATCCCAACATCTTAATTCGGAAACTTCAAAACTCTTAAGTTTCTGTGCTGTTGTCATCATATTTACAATCAACATTTCATTTGATCTGTACATGTTTAACGAGAAAAAGAGAGGTAAAGAGAGAGTGAGAGAGAGATTAAGCAATTTCAAGGCTCTTTCCCCATCAGAAACAGAGCAAGCAGTTGAACATTAAAAAAAGAACCTAAATAACTACTCCGATTCCACGCCCTTTCTGGATTAATCAATCAGATTTGTGTATGATTTCACTAGAAAAGTCTATGCACACTATTACCGTGAAATGCAGACAGGAAAAAGATGAGCTCCTCGTCGCTTCCGTCGTACTCGACCCGATCTCGAAGCCTATGGTAGCTAGCAACGACGCTGTCCGGCAATACCTTAGTCCGGCAAAGAGGACAAGTAGCGAAGTACAATTTCAGCCACTGATCGAGACAATCCTTATGGAATGTGTGATTACATTGAAGCCTCCTCACCTTTTCGCCGCCTACAAACTCAGACAAACAAACCGAGCACTCTGCCGAATCCGACCTCAACTTATCCGAGAATCGGAGCGTCGGATTCTTCTCTTCTATGAGTTTGAGGTATTGAGAAGTCGTAATAACGCGCTTTTCGTCATTCGGCTTTATTCCGGTAATTGATCGGACGAGAATGACAATTTCGAGAAGTAGAAGAGCGAAGAAGACGATTGTCATGGTGTAGAGGTGAGAGAAGAACTCAGAAACAGCTCCCATGGCCGCAAAATCTCTACCCCCAGATATGGATTCTTGGAGAGGGAGGGAGGGAGAGAGAGGCGTATATATACACCCAAATCACACTCAGCAGCCTTTATTTTATATTTTATTTTTGTATTTTGATTTATTATAATAAAATTTTAAAATAAACTATAAATAATTAAAATATGAAATTACATGTAACATTCGTTGATTTAATTATTGGAAGTAGTTTAATTTAAGAATATATTAATTGAGATCTATGTCACACATGTCCTCAAATCATTGAAAATAGTTATTAAAAAATATTGATTTATTAATTCTTGAACTTTACCTAAAACTTTCACCTATTTTCCGCAATTTCTTGGTTTTTTAGTAATTAAATATTTTCTCCTATCAATCGTTTAACGTCAGCATGTTTATGCTAGCAGAAAGTTTCTATGGCCGATTATTTTCATTCGATCAATCGACCATATGGGTTCGATCGACAATTAATAAGAAAAAGTTAATTAGTTAATTTTTTTTAGCGTAAATGAGATTTTTTTTTACCATAAACATGTAATTAAACTCTCTTAATATATCTTGTTACGTTTATTGACGATAATTGAATAGAAGACCATTTAAATATACTATTGTCATAGGTACGAGTAATTTTAATTTTTATAATGTAATTATTAATTTAAAATTACTTTAGAGTAAATTTTTATGTTTATTCTATAATTTTATATTTTAATATTACTTTCTGACGTGTCATTTAATTGTTACTCATCGATTATTGTAATAATAAGATAAATTATAAGTAATTAAAATAAGGCATGAACTGCACCAATTAATGAATAATATTTTACGAAGTAGAGTTAAAGTATAAAGTTGGAAAATAAAACTTGCTTTGCTCAAGTTCAGACCAAAATAATGAACTAGTGGATTGAATTCCATTGACTTACTATTATATATTTTAAATGCATAGTAAATGATTTTATTTTCAATATAAATAATTTTGCAAAAAAATAGCATGTTCTTTTAATTCATACAAAGTATTCGGCTAATATCTTTGTAAGTACATGTTTCTTTAGTGAAGGTATCTCAAAGTCTACCATACTTCTAACAAATAGGTGGTATCTCAAAGTCTACCAAACCTCTAATAAAGTTTATGATGCGTCACTCAAGATGAAGTCTCTTCAGTGAGCGCGTTTACGAAAGATCGAATTTGTGTTCTCACTCTGGGCAGAGTACAAACCGCTACTACATCAACATACACATGTTCATTTGTTTTAAATATGAGTCGAGGGCAAAACTGTGATGACCCGGATGTGTACGTATGTGTACGACTACGGGACAAACCTTGGGTTGCGGGGCAAACCTCGAGACCTAAGCCGAGTGTAGGCGAATCCCGGACTCGAGTATAGGCGAATCCCGAGTAGTAAAGAGGGGGTTGTCACAATCCCACATCGCTTGAGGAAGTATGTGGAAATGAAACATATGTAAAAAGACCCTCCCAAGATAGTGAGACGCGTTTTAGAGCACGATTGGCAACAGATCCCATAAGAACTTCGAAGTTAAAAGTGCTTTGGCGAGAGCAATTCCAGGTTGGGTGACCTTCTGGGAAGTTCTCACCAAACAAAGCCGTGAGGGGAGGATATTGGACTACAGCCCAATCCCCAAAGCGGACAATATCTTACTGGAAAAACGGGTCGTTATAAATGGTATCAGAGCCTGTACCCAACCAGAAATGTGACCAACGAGGACGTTGGGCCCCCGAGGGGGGGTGATTGTGATGATCCGGATGTGTACGTATGTGTACGACTGCAGGGCAAACCTCGAGACCTAAGATGAGTGTAGGCGAATCCCAGACTCGAGTATAGGCAAATCCCGGGTCGTAAAGAGGGGGTTGTCACAATCCCACATAGCTTGAGGAAGTATGTGGAAATGAAACATATGTAAAGAGACCATCCCAAGTTAGTAAGACGCGTTTTGGAGCACGATTGACAACAGATCCCATAAGAACTTCGAAGTTAAAAGTGTTTCGGCGAGAGCAATTTCAGGTTGGGTGACCTTCTGGGAAGTTCTCGCCAAACAAAGCCGTGAGGGGAGAATATTGGGCTACGACCCAATCCCCAAAGATAAAAACGAACCTTAAAGATTTTTTTTTTTAACAAAGACACCCTTGAAGTATGCAAAATTTAACAAATTTTCCCATATCGACCTTTAGTCTGGAAGAATGGGGGATCGATCTACGTGGCAACGAAGAACGGGGCTCTGTTCTTCTTGAACCCCTCTGAACCTAGGGGCTGTTATGGGAGAACGGGGCCCCGTTCTCCCGTCCAGTGCTTCGAGCACTGGACCCTCTAGACCGGAGGGTCGTTATGGGAGAACGGGGCCCCGTTCTCATGTCCAGTGCTTCGGATCACTGGACCCCTCTAGACCGAGCAGTCGTTTTTGGGAGAAATGGGCCCCGTTCTCCCATCCAATGCTTTGAATTATTGGGAGGTGTTTGCTGTTTTTATTCAAAACAAAAATTACAGTAGCATATAAGCACAGTTCCTGCTCGTAAAAGGTTTCTTGTTTGGATTTTTTTGTATGGTGTAGGCAAGTAAAAGAATCAAAAGAGAGGAGCTTTTGTTGTAATTAGATTGAATGGAATAAAACATAGTACATTAAATGACAATATATTTAGTATCTATGGAGAAAAATATTGTATAATTAATATAGGTTTTACAAGGTACAAATATAATAACTTATCATAGAAGCTTCCAATTGGCATTGTTTAGCACAAAATAGAAAGATTAAATGCAACCGCTTGGATGAACATCACAACAAATCTAGGTCGTAACAACCTCGAATCCCAAGAATAAACAATCAAAGAATTCATACGTGAACAATTGAGTATAGAAGAATAGGGGCCGATCTACATGACACGAGAGAATGAGGCCTTGTTCTCTTAGAGCGCCCCCCAGTCCATAGGGGTCTAGTGCTTCGAAGCCTTGGATGAGAGAAAGGAGCCTTGTTCTCCCAGTACGGCCCTCCGATCCTTAGGGTTCTAGTGCTTTGAAACACTGGATGAGAGAATGGAGTCTCGTTCTCCTAGAACGGGCCCCCGGTCCAGAGGGGTCCATGGAGAACGGGACCTCGTTCTCCAATGCCACATAGATTGCCCCCCAATTCTTCGAGACAGGGGGCCCGACATAGACGAATTTGTTAAGTTTTTGTATACTTTAGGGGTGACTTTGTTAAAAAAAGTTCTTCAATGTATGTTTTATCCTTAATCTATATTTTAAGGGTAAACTTGAATTACCCTAACGAATTCATTGTATCTTTTTCTAACTTGAAATTAAATATATTTATTAATAGCTATTTCATAAAATGTTAGTGTAAAATTAGACATTTTGAGAAAAATAAACAAATAGTATTTTGAAAAATCATTAAAACAAGTAGAAAAAAGACGAGTTGATAAAAATCATGATATGGTGACACCAAAAGAGTCAAAATTAGATAAGATTATGGTCAACTTGGAATTTTATAAATCAAATCATAACGTAACTTCCCCTATCTTATAGGGCGGCTTCTTTTGTGCACACATTAAAAGAACCTAGCAAATGAAAGATAGTACGAGATTAATACATTATAATAAGATTTATGTGAAAATTAAAAGACCCTAAAAATTTAATACTATTTTCGTTCTATACTCAAATTTACATTTTTTTTCTTCAAACTATGATTGACGACCTATTAGTATGTTCGATAAACAATAAATTAAAAGTAACATGTGATTCAAATATCGCTTCCCATGTGACGGTGACAATTGCATATGGTTTACTTTAAAGTCTACGTCGACCAACCACGACATCAAGAAACACTAAAGTTGTAATATGGAATGAGTTAATCATTTGATTGAATCACAAAATGGTGGTATTGTTTGTTCATTGATTTAGAATTTGATTTTTTTTTTTTCCGGCTATTATAATGAACTTCCACTATAATAATAGGTTGACGTAATTGTCATAACAAGAGCATCCTCTAAAATTAATGCGTTTGGTGTGCTATGACCATTGAACATTAGGCAGGCAATTTGCATAATTTTGTATCTTTAATTAATTATCTTTAGCTAAAAGCAAATTAGAGAGTACGTGAGTTAATAATGGAGATTAGGTATGCCTAAGGATCCGTGTAGTTAAAAGAGAGATGAATAAAAAAAGAGACGTTCGACCAGCAATCAATCGTCGATCTGTGGTCCTATCGTCTTGATTGTTTAAAGTGAAGCAGGGATAGTGAACTTCAAAGGTTGTAATTTCAGTCAACTTTTTTGTGGAGTTATTATTTCTCGGCGTCCGACATCAATTAGGATCTTTTTTACTATTGTGACCCATATTTTTTATACGACGTAACGTTAGTTAAAATTAGGTCTCCATTATTTTTAGTAATGCAAGATTTTATCTCAACTGTCATGTAGTTCACATCTTAGGGTTTTCGCATTAAATTTGTTATTGTCTATTTATTTTCATAACGTGTGTGATATCTTCTCTTGTTCTTCCAATTGCACAACCTGTTTTCGTGACTTGTAAAGAAGTACAAGTAAACGCCTAATCCTCCTAAACAAGATACCAATGATTGGACTGCAAACACCACCTCTTTCTTCTTCCATCTCTTTTTTTTTTCTCTTTTATTCTTCTCTCTTTCTTTAGCACTTCCTCTTTTATCTCTCTAGAGATGTACGAAATGGAAAATTACCATCAGCTTTACCACTTATCTAGAAGCTCCTTGGGGAAAACTAATAAATTCACCCCATTTGTCTTGGTCAAAATACCAATTTAAACTTAAAGGTTATGCTAGTAACAATTTGAGCGACTTGCTAGTCCAAAATAAGAACACTTAATTAATTTTAAATTTCTTTAATTAATTAAACTCGTTCTAAAATTAATTAGACATTAATTAAACTAATTATTATTAATTAAACTAAACTTAATCACTCTTGGAACACCTCACTTTAAAATATGATGAATGCCATGTGTCCTCCCCCCATTTGATGAGAACCACAGATATTGAGAATCAAAGACTCTTCAATAGTGCAGAATAAAACTTGAGACGTATTAAAATCAAGTATGAGGAACTTGACCCCGATCGAATTTTGCCCATAGAACCAAAGTTATCAAGCAAAAGGAGCTTCATTCAAACTAAACTTATTGGTAAGAACCAAGACTATAAAGTAATCTCCCAAACTTTAACTTGAAGAAGACCTAGTTCTTCACAAAGAACAAAAAAAAAAAAGATTCTAAAAAAAAAATTCTTAAGAAAATTCAATAGCAAAAGTCGTGTCTTTTTAGAGTACATTCATGGTGTTTAAATGGTCTCAAGGCATCTATGACTAATTATGAAATAGTAAACTTAACAAACTCAGAAATTAAAAAAACACAAAAAGGAACGTATGGCTGCAGATGGTTGAAGAACGCGCGCAGGGCGCGCCCTAGGCTGGTCGGCTTGCGCGCTGAGCTAGATGGCGCACTGGCTGGGCTAGGCTGGACGTTGGACAGGCAGGTGTGCCATGTGGGCAGGCGGATGCAGACGAGGCAAGCACGAGGGTGGGTGCTAACGAGAAGAGCACCTGGTGCTCGTGGGTGGGGCGTGTGGTAGGGTGGGGCGCGCGGTTGTGTCGGCAGACACGCTGACGGGCTGCAGGTGATGGTGGATGCGCAAGTAGGCTGCGGCGCGGGTGCAGGTGAGCGTGAGGATGATCTCGTATGCGAACATGGTGTCTTCCCGTGGTGCGCGCGCTGGCTGTTGATGGACGTGTGTGCTAAATGCTCCTTTTCCTTCCAAGCATCACCTTGTAAACTTTGTCATTGATGCATTCTAAAACTTGGAAGGGGCCGTCTCCTCGCAGTTGGAACTTATTTTTTGTTTTTCGGCAAATCTTTCCTTTATTAAGTGAATCCAAATCCAATTTTCGAGTTCAAAGGTTACTTTCACTTGGCTTTTGTTAACTTGTCTTGCATAGTGCTAATTCTTTTTCTCAATGTTGTCTCGTACCTTTTCATGCAAATCTTTTAACTACTTGGCATTTTTCTTTTCATTAACATTAGCAAACTCATTAGTAGGAAAAAAGTAAAATATCAAGTGAAGTTAAAAGATTAAAACTAAAAATAGTTTCAAATGGGAAATAAGAAGTAGTAGAATGCACAACCCTATTATATTCAAATTTTACATGAGGTAAACATTTCTCCCATTGTTTTAAATTTTTTGAAATAATTTCTCTTAACAAGGTAGAAAGTGTCTTATATACACTTTGGTTTGTCCATCCATTTGAGGGTGTAATACGGTGGAGAATAAAATTTTAGTACCTAATTTATTCCATGAAGTCTTCCAAAAGTGACTTAAAAACTTAATTTCTCTATCACTCACAATGGTTCTAAGTAATTCGAGTAGACACAATTTCTCTAAAAAATAAATCCACCATATGCGTAGCATCATTAGTATTTGAATACGCAATAAAGTGAGTCATTTTACTAAACCTATCAACGAACACAAATATGTTATACTTACATCCTCGAGTTCTCGGCAATCATAATACACAATCCATTGAAATGTCAACCCAATGTTGGTTAGGAATACGAATGAGAGTGTATTGTCCATGAAGTCTAATATTTGACTTGGATTTCCTACACTCAATGCATTTATCACAAATAGCTTGTATGTCATGCCTTATTCTCGGCCAATAAAAATGTTCACAAAGCACACTCAATGTTTTATTTACTCCAAAATGTCCCATGAATCCTCCTCCATGAGTTTCTCTAACAAGCAATTCAAACATTTAGGGATACAAAGTTTATCTTTTTTAAATAAAAAACTCTCATGTCTATAATGGTCTTCAGATGCATGTTTCTCACAATCTTTCCAAACTAATCTAAAATTGATATCTATTTCATACAAACTTTTATAAAATCGAATCCTAACAACTTAGATTGCAGAGAAGCTATGACAATGCATCGGCAAGCAACATTTTCTTTACCTTTTTTGTAATAGATGACATAAGGAAAGGTCTCTATAAACTTCATCCATTTTGCATGCCTTTTGTGTAGTTTTCCTTACGAATTCAAGTGTTTCAAACTCTCGTGGTCGGAGTGAATAATAAACTCTCTTGGCCACAAGTAATGTTGCTACGTTTGTAACGTCCTCACCAAGGCATACAATTCTTTATCGTATGTGGGGTAATTCAATGCCACTCCATTAAGCTTTTTGATAAAATAAGCTATCGGCTTCATTTCCTGCATCAAAACACCTCCAATTCCCTTTCCTGATTGTCACATTCAATCTCAAAAATTTTATCAAAATGTAATAATACTAACAAAGACGCATTAGTT
Organism: Begonia masoniana; assembly: GCA_022432975.1. NCBI lineage: Eukaryota > Viridiplantae > Streptophyta > Magnoliopsida > Cucurbitales > Begoniaceae > Begonia > Begonia masoniana. The sequence continues at coordinate 40,178,235 of CM039516.1, forward strand.
AACTTTTCCTTTAGAAGATTAAATGATTTATCATGTACCACGATCCACTTGAATTCTATGTTCTTTTTAACTAAATCATTTAATGGTGCCGCGATGGTACTAAAGTACCTAACAAATCTTCTATAAAAGCTAGGTAAACCATGAAAGCTACGTATCTCATTAGCATTCTTAGGTCTCGGCCATTCCTTGATTGCTTTGACTTTTTTTTCATACACCGTTACTCCCTTCGAGTTCACTAAAAACCAAAGAAACACTATCAATTCCATGCAAAATGTGAACTGTTTGAGATTAACATATAATTGGTTTATTCGCAAAACACTAAAAATAGATTTTAGATGCTCAACATGTTGTTCCAACATTATGCTATAAACTAGTATATTATCAAAATAAACCACAATAGATTTTCTGATAAACGATCTTAAAATATGATTTATTAACCTCATAAATGTGCTAGATGTGTTTGATAAAACAAAGGGCATGACTAACCACTCATAAAAACCATATTTTGTTTTGAAAGCGGTTTTCCATTTTTGTTGCCCTCTTTCATGCGAAGTTGATAGTACCCATTTTTTAAATCAATCTTTGAAAATAAGCATGTGCCACATAACTCATCAAACATCTCATCTAACCTCGGAATAGGATGTCGATATTTACTATAATTTTGTTGATCGCTCGACAGTCCACACACATCCTCCACGTACTGTCTTTCTTTGGATCTAAAGTCACTGGTACATAACACAAGCTTAGGCTCTCCCTTACTAACCCCTTTTCCACCAATTCATCACTTGCTTTTGGATCTCTTTAGTCTCCTTGGGATTAGCTCGATACCATAGTCGATTAGGAATTAATGCTTCCGACATGAAAATCTCTTTGATGCTCGATTCCCCTTAGAGGAGGTAATCCTCTTGGTAATTTCTCAGAAAATACATCCTCAAATTCTTGTAAAAGAGAAGAAACAACACTCGGAAGAGAAGTAGTTAGTTCACTAGATAAAACATAAACATCTCTGTTAAAAATTAGAAGCACTTGTTGTTTTGCTAACATTGCACTTTTCACCTCACTTTTTCTTGTCATTTCACTCATTTTTCCACTCTCCTATTATTTTCTCGCAAACTTGGTTTTTCTCTCATTTTCCACTTTCTTTTCTCTTTTTTTCTTTCCACTCGTTCTACTCTATTTTTCACTCGTGTCTCGTTCACTCGTGGGCTTTCTCTCTTTTTGAATTCTTTCACAATCCTTCCTACGAAATCAAAATTTCAACTTAAATGGGAGATATATTTTGCTACTGTTTTTTAAATGTTAAGATAATCTTTACGAAATTAAATTTGAACTTTAAATGGAAGATAAAATTTCGTAATCGTTACGAAATTAGATTCCTTCTTTAAAATTAGAGCTGACAACCTCATTATAATAATAAGGTTGAAAAACTTTGAAAAAGTGAATAAACTTTTGAGACTGTGAGTCTCACATGTTGGTTTTAGAGAGTCGTTCTCTAAATTAATATAGATCGTCTCATGTATTGAGAATATGATCTATCCTATATTGAGTGTGATCTCATTTCATTCATCACGCCCATAAGTGTTTATTCGAGGCGAGCAAGATTGACGTAGAAGATCGAAGGTTTCTAAGATTGAGAAGATCACCTCGTTTTTCATGCATGTGTGAAGTTTGCTAAAAATGTATTTTTTTCTTAATTATTTATATTAGATATAAAATAAAAATTAGATATTTATCACATACAATTATTAAAGTATCATAACAAAGATCTATTTATGTTCATGATAAATTATTTTTCATGATACACAGGTTTTACACGTTACCGGTGTTCTGAACATTAGTAATTTCACCGTGCGAGGGAACCTTGAATTCCAACAATTGATCTTCAAGGGTATGACGAATTTGTAACCATATCTTGTGCAAAATTTTTAATGTTTAGTTGGGGGATTAGATTTATTTTTTTTATCAAAAAACATGAAATTGATGGATCATAGTCAAGAATTTTGGCATGAAATGTATTAAAATTGTAATTGTTTGTTATAATATGTGTTGTTAAGAAAATCATAGATGATCAAGGAAGCCACGCACCGAAGAACATAAGATAGTGGCACTGGGTAGTTTCTATGGATCACTAACTTTGGTGACATGTGTCATGGCGTCTGTTTGTAGGGCACCACAACGCCTAGCCCAAATAGGCCTATTCTTGGAGATTTATTTTATTGGTTTTCAAGTTGGTTTCTATCACAATTATAAAATCCAACACATTCTATGAGCCCTAAAAGTATGTTGACACGAGTTTGGTTATAGATATCGAGATATTACGAGTTGATTTGGATACTTAGTCGTGCATATTTATTGTATTTAGTCAGACATATCATAGATTTCAAAATCTTTAATTTGAGTTCTATCTCAAATATTGATGACAAGACATGTTTTACAATATTTTCATTTTTATTTCACATATTACCATTTCTTTTATGTTTATTTTGTGTATGTATTTTATCATTATTGTACTTATTAATTGCTTGGATCGACTTCGCTTAACTTGATTGAGGGTTATTGTCTAGGGTGCACATATTAACCAATGAGTATGTGTTTTCACGTTATCCGAACATGTTATGAGACGACTTATGATGTCGTATCCTTGGTGAAAAAATCTATAAAGATCTGCTTAAAATTCAGTCCTAAATTGAAAACGCTAAAACTTTCCCACAAATTAATCATTATATATTAAAATTGATCAATTCATTTTCAAACCGAATTTACTTAAAATAAATCAAAATTTTAGAAAGAATTGAAGTGTAATTAAATTCAAATTTAATTCTATGTCAAAAAATCATCAATAACATTCATCAACCATCAAATATTTTACACTCAATTTTTCCTTTTAACTTCATAAATCCTCAATCAACATTTATGCGAAATCTCATTAATATTTGAACTATATTTATTAGAAATCACCTATGTAATTCTATGCAGACCAATTACTAAGATGAATATATCTTCATTTATTATTATGGATGTTGTATTTATTTCTACTTAACCTAAGCAATACTCCATAGATATTAAACTAAAATGCCAAGATCAGAAAACTCGACATTTATTATATAATCACGAAACAATTAGATATTTAAATCCAATAAATTCTCAAATGTCCCCTGATCCAGAATACTAAACTATTGAAATCAAACAAACTTTATATATGACTAAAACAAACCACTAAATGTAGTCTAATTGTCACAAACACTAAAGGACTGAAATATATAAATCAAACTAATCAATTGTGACATCTCAATATCCAATTTGTATGTTCACTCATAGCTAGACGATTCTCGATTAGCACCAATTTCATTTCTGCTTACATCACAAAACTATTAGTGAAATAAACTCAAGAAGCAAATGTCTACATAATTAAACATATGCTTTCATTCTTATTACAGTCTCAAGCTAACCGGCAATCTAGCCAACAAGTGACCATGCACCACTTACGATCTCTAATCTCGTTAGCTTTCTTGTCCAAGGCACTATAACTGTAACGCCCCGAATTATATAGACCCGGTTCGTTACTCATAATACATAACCGTACTATAACATGCTGAGAAAAACTTAAAATTTCACTTGACGGTCAAATTTTGATCCTTAAACGTAAAAACTTGCAGCGGAAAATTTTTTGTATAAAACAACATTTATTAATTTAATTAAAATATTAAAGACAATTGGTTGAAAAAAAAACAAAAATAAAATAGAATACGTCCACCGCTGAACAGTTCCAGCGATAGAAACAAAGGGCATCCACCGCTAAACTGTAACGGGGGATTGGACCGCAGCCCAATATCCTCCCCTCACGGCTTTGTTTGGCGAGAACTTCCCGGAAGGTCACCCAACTTGGAATTGCTCTCGCCGAAGCACTTTGAACTTTGGAGTTCTTATGAGATCCGTTGCCAATCGTACTCCAAAACGCGTCTTGCTGTGTTGAAAGGGTCTCTTTACATATGTTTCATTTCCATATACTTCCCCAAACGATGTGGGATTGTGACGACCCCCTTTTTACGACCTGTCACCTTCCTGTTCGCCCGCGCGGACGTAATCCCATCCGGGTTCCGGTTCGTGCAGCCATCGTACCCATACATGCATATTCGGGTCATCACAATCACCCCTCCTCGAGGGCCCAACATCCTCGTTGGCCACATTTTCGGTTGGGTACAGGCTCTGATACCATTTGTAACGACCCCTTTTCCCAGCAAGATATTGTCCGCTCTGGGGATTGGGCCGCATCCCAATATCCTCCCCTCACGGCTTTGTTTGGCGAGAACTTCCCGGAAGGTCACCCAACCTGGAATTGCTCTAGCCGAAGCACTTTTAACTTCGGAGTTCTTGTGGGATCCATTGTCAATCGTGCTCCAAAACGCGTCTTGCTATGTTGTAAGGGTCTCTTTAAATATATTTCATTTCCATATTGTAACACCCGACAACTTCAACCAGGTGACTCCCTAACTGAATTAACGGCCATGATTATTCAATCTTCACGATTTAGAATTTTATGCCAAGCTTAATTATTTACATGTGGATTTAAACTATGTTGAGTGGCAAAGTTGTTATAATAGGGAATTGAGGCCTGTATTTAAAGAAAAAGAAAAGGATTCAAACCTCATTTAAACCACTGTAGCCGTCACCTCTTACTCTCGGCGATTTCCCCTCCCGAGCTCTCGCTTTCTGTCAGTTGGAAATCCCTCCTTCGACGATCGGTTTCCTTGCTGTTTCTCAGCTACTTTGTGCTCGAGGTACGAGTTTGGCAATGTAGCTGTCTTTTAGTCGTTAAGCTCTGTTTTCAGCTATGTGTTGAAGTTCTGGACTCTTCAATGGTCGAATATTTGTAAGGATATTTTAAAATCTAGAAGTGGTAATGTCATTCCGAATCGATTTAGGACAGTAAACAACCAACCCTGAGTTATCGCTAATCGAATCTGTCTGTTTTGGGTTTTGGATTTCAAACTGCATAGAGAACTATACTAAGGATTCGGGAGTGACTATAGCTATTAGATCCTAGGATGACTTGTGATTAGAACTAATAGGATTTTGTTTTAACTACTGCAATGTAAATGTTTTAGGTGAAGAAGTTTGAAGAGAAAGGAGCTCAAATTGCTAAGGAGACCAGGTTAAGTGAATGTGTAGGTTTCTCGGTCATTAGGACCCTACATCAAAGGATACTAGGTAGAAACTCATACGATGAATAGAAGTTTCCCTTATGTTACTGTCTAATGTTTATGCTGATGATTAGCTCAATGGTAAGGTTTCATGTCGAATAGTGCTCTGTTCTGTAGCTTGATGATTTAAGAATCTTCATGTTCATGCATCATGAATGTTTTATGCATATGAAAATGTTTTAGGAGCATGTTTTCGCATGAACAAGATAAGAATATAAAACTTATGCAACGTGAATTAAGTGAGGGTTGGGGGCGGTTTGGCGTATGTCACTGTCCAAAAGAAGGACCATGATACGACCCGCAAGGGAACTATGTGCACTCTCACTGTCAAACCCCCTTTACTGGCACAAATCCTCCCTTAATCCACACAACGTGAACGAAGAATATGAACGATGAACATGAATGATGTATATGAATGATGATTATGAACAATGAATATGAACGATGAACATGAATGATGTATATGAATGATGATTATGAACAATGAATATGAATAATGAACAAGGATGAAGACTTGAGTATGAATATGAATAAGAAAAGATTCATGAGCATTTGTTTTCTCAAAATGAGCATTCATGCATACTTATTAGTACTGCATTCCTTACTAAGCATTAGACTTATAGTTTAAATCTTATGATGTAGGTGAGGATCTCAAAGTTAATGAGGATGTCTAAGCTCGGTTGTTGGAAGGTGTTCAGGGAGCAAATCTGTGGCTGGATGGCAAATGAGACCCCTGGTAAATGTTTTTACGATTTTAATTATGATAATGAATATGATAGTTTAAGTTGGGTGAGTCTATTTTATAACATTGAGTATTCTTTTAAAGATGTCTGTCGACCACTGACCCTGGAAATAATTTTAAGGAGCATTGGTTGGTCTGTTTGCTTAAGTCTTCCGCTATATGAATTCTGGGTGAGTCACTGATTTTCATTAATATGAATGTTATGCCATTGAAGTTTGAAGTCAGTGAAGTTTAAGCTATCGGTTGATGGGAGTGTTATTTTGTCATTTAGTGACCGGTAGATGTAGTGCGTTTAAGCTTTCGGTTGATGGGAGTGTTATTTTGTCGTCTAGTGATCGGTAGATGTAGTGTGCTTAAGCTATCAGATGATGGGAGTGTTATTTTGTCATCTAGTGACCGGTAGATGTAGTGCGTTTAAGCTATCGGTTGATGGGAGTGTTATTTTGTCGTCTAGTGATCGGTAGATGTAGTGCGCTTAAGCTATCGGATGATGATGGGAGTGTTATTTTGTCGTCTAGTGATCGGTAGATGTAGTGCGTTTAAGCTTTCGGTTGATGGGAGTGTTATTTTGTCGTCTAGTGATCGGTAGATGTAGTGCGTTTAAGCTTTCGGTTGATGGGAGTGTTATTTTGTCGTCTAGTGATCGGTAGATGTAGTGCGTTTAAGCTTTCGGTTGATGGGAGTGTTATTTTGTCGTCTAGTGATCGGTAGATGTAGTGCGTTTAAGCTTTCGGTTGATGGGAGTGTTATTTTGTCATCTAGTGACCGGTAGATGTAGTGCGTTTAAGCTTTCGGTTGATGGGAGTGTTATTTTGTCATCTAGTGACCGGTAGATGTAGTGCGTTTAAGCTTTCGGTTGATGGGAGTGTTATTTTGTCGTCTAGTGATCGGTAGATGTAGTGCGTTTAAGCTTTCGGTTGATGGGAGTGTTATTTTGTCGTCTAGTGATCGGTAGATGTAGTGCGTTTAAGCTTTCGGTTGATGGGAGTGTTATTTTGTCGTCTAGTTATCGGTAGATGTAGTGCGTTTAAGCTTTCGGTTGATGGGAGTGTTATTTTGTCATCTAGTGACCGGTAGATGTAGTGCGTTTAAGCTTTCGGTTGATGGGAGTGTTATTTTGTCGTCTAGTGATCGGTAGATGTAGTGCGTTTAAGCTTTCGGTTGATGGGAGTGTTATTTTGTCGTCTAGTGATCGGTAGATGTAGTGCGTTTAAGCTTTCGGTTGATGGGAGTGTTATTTTGTCGTCTAGTGATCGGTAGATGTAGTGCGTTTAAGCTTTCGGTTGATGGGAGTGTTATTTTGTCATCTAGTGACCGGTAGATGTAGTGCGTTTAAGCTTTCGGTTGATGGGAGTGTTATTTTGTCATCTAGTGACCGGTAGATGTAGTGCGTTTAAGCTTTCGGTTGATGGGAGTGTTATTTTGTCATCTAGTGACCGGTAGATGTAGTGCGTTTAAGCTTTCGGTTGATGGGAGTGTTATTTTGTCGTCTAGTGATCGGTAGATGTAGTGCGTTTAAGCTTTCGGTTGATGGGAGTGTTATTTTGTCGTCTAGTGATCGGTAGATGTAGTGCGTTTAAGCTTTCGGTTGATGGGAGTGTTATTTTGTCGTCTAGTGATCGGTAGATGTAGTGCGCTTAAGCTATCAGATGATGGGAGTGTTATTTTGTCATCTAGTGACCGGTAGATGTAGTGCGTTTAAGCTTTCGGTTGATGGGAGTGTTATTTTGTCATCTAGTGACCGGTAGATGTAGTGCGTTTAAGCTTTCGGTTGATGGGAGTGTTATTTTGTCGTCTAGTGATCGGTAGATGTAGTGCGTTTAAGCTTTCGGTTGATGGGAGTGTTATTTTGTCATCTAGTGACCGGTAGATGTAGTGCGTTTAAGCTTTCGGTTGATGGGAGTGTTATTTTGTCATCTAGTGACCGGTAGATGTAGTGCGTTTAAGCTTTCGGTTGATGGGAGTGTTATTTTGTCATCTAGTGACCGGTAGATGTAGTGCGTTTAAGCTTTCGGTTGATGGGAGTGTTATTTTGTCGTCTAGTGATCGGTAGATGTAGTGCGTTTAAGCTTTCGGTTGATGGGAGTGTTATTTTGTCATCTAGTGACCGGTAGATGTAGTGCGTTTAAGCTTTCGGTTGATGGGAGTGTTATTTTGTCATCTAGTGACCGGTAGATGTAGTGCGTTTAAGCTTTCGGTTGATGGGAGTGTTATTTTGTCGTCTAGTTATCGGTAGATGTAGTGCGTTTAAGCTTTCGGTTGATGGGAGTGTTATTTTGTCATCTAGTGACCGGTAGATGTAGTGCGTTTAAGCTTTCGGTTGATGGGAGTGTTATTTTGTCATCTAGTGACCGGTAGATGTAGTGCGTTTAAGCTTTCGGTTGATGGGAGTGTTATTTTGTCATCTAGTGACCGGTAGATGTAGTGCGTTTAAGCTTTCGGTTGATGGGAGTGTTATTTTGTCGTCTAGTGATCGGTAGATGTAGTGCGTTCTATTAGGCGGTGATAAGTGAGTCACGCGAGTGTCATGTGACGAACCGGATGATGAAATCTTTCTCTACCGGAAGACGTAAACTCCATGCTTGTCGTTTAGCGACCGGTAGGAGTAAATAATTAAGTATAGAAATCTGTTGGGGTATGATCGGCAGATGCAAGTTTATTTCTCCATCGGTAGGTGCAGCTTAAGGGCTGAAGTCTTTTATCGAATGGAGCATTTTACCCTGCCCGCCAGCAGATGTATAATGTACTCCTCTGCCGAGCGATGCCTAGTGAATCGTGCATGACATCTTGAGCTAAGTTATGTTTCAAAAAAAAAAATATTACCAAAAATGAATAGAGTGTGAGTAATAAGAATTAAATGATTAAGAAAGATACGGATTACGTGACGATCCCTCTAGGGTCGTTACAATTATGGTATCAAAGCAAAATCGGGTTCTAAAATCGATTCTGCAGACTGCCACCCAGCACAGATTGCCATCTGAGTACACTCCAGCAACTGTAAGTATTTATGATTTCAGTAAATGTCATTAAGTTAAGATGTATCTATAACTATTTGTCTAGGAATCCCAAAATGGTTAGAGATCGGCAGAGAGAGACCAATGAGGATAGCAATGCCATTGTTCAGTTGACAGAGTTGGTCATGCGCCAATCTCGCCAGATCGAACAGCTAATGACTGTTAGAGAGGAACAAGGCAACTCCAGTACTAATGCAACTCATGAACATGGGGGTGAGCGTTTCCACTGGCTTCGACCCCCGGTATTTAATGGACATGTTTCAGATCCTATTTATCCTGAGGAATGGGTTCAAAAGATAGAAGACATGTTTAAGTATGCAAAGGTTGATGAAGGAGATGAGGTCACATATGCTGTCTTTCATTTGGAATTGAGTGCAAGGCATTGGTGTGATTCAATCCAGAACACCGCTAATGCAGGAGCTATGACCTGGGAAATGTTTAAGACTGCCTTATTTGACAAGTACTTCAATAGGACGGTTCGGGCCAACAAGAAGGAGTTCATGAATCTGCGAAAAACTGGCTCTGTGACGGATTACATATGCAAATTTGATGATTTATCACGGTTTGCTCCCCGAATGATTGAGGATGATGAGGACAGGATTTACCAATTTGTTCAAGGACTGAAGCCGAGTTTGTACATGAAAGTAAAGACTGCTGGGATACACAATGTACCTTACGGTGAAGTGACGGCTACGGCCTTGGAGCTGGAAGAGGCAGAAATGACAGTATATGCACAGCGTGAGCAGCCAAAAAAATTCACGAAGGAAACTCAGCCGCCACCACGTCAGAACAAAGGATGGCAGCCGCAACAGAACAGGGGACCACCACAACAACAACAAGGTATAAAGAGACCCTTCAATCCAAATGATGATCAGGGAAAAGGAAAGCGACCAATGGCCCCTCTATGCCCCACCTGTCAGAAGAACCATCCCGGCGAATGCAAGTTACTTTCTGGCCGCTGTTTTAGATGTGACAAGGTCGGACATGTAGTTAGAGACTGGCCCATGCCACCCGATCCAAACCGAGCAAGAGTAATGCCCCGAGTCTTTGCTATGATGGAAGACGAAGACACCATGCAGCATACGGTCATAATAGGTACAATTATGATCTGTGGTGTTTCTGCTTATACACTTATAGACACAGGTGCCACACACTCATTTATTGCAACCTTGTTTGCGTGTAAGCATAAGTTAGAATACTTACCAACTGATAGGCCATATAGTGTGATATTACCATCAGGAAAGTCCTTGTATTCTGAGCAGATATTGAAAGGCGATATTGTGTCCCTAGGAGATAAGAAGTTATATGTAGAACTGATTGTAGTTGACATGAAGGGATATGAAGTTATATTAGGAATGGATTGGTTATCCAGGCATTATGCCACGATAAGTTGTAGGTCTGGATTAGTCGAGTTTCGACCCCCTAGTGGAGATCAGTACACTTTCCAAGCTATCCCAAAAATAAGTAAGATACCGATTATATCCTCGCTAGAGGCTCAGCGGTTATTGAAAGATGGTTGTGAGAGTTATCTAGCTAGTGTGATCGATAATCGGGTAAAGAACAAGGTAGAGCTGCAAGATATCTCTATAATTAAAGAGTTCCCTGATGTGTTTATGGATGATTTGCCAGGATTACCACCCGATAGAGAAATAGAATTTGTAATTGATACGTATCCCGAGGCATTACCCGTATCTAAGAATCCTTATCGCATGGCACCTGTTGAGCTAAAGGAGTTAAAAGTCCAACTACAGGAATTAGTAGACAAGGGATTCATACGCTCTAGTAGTTCTCCCTGGGGTGCACCTGTGTTATTCGTTAAGAAGAAAGATGGTTCCCTAAGGATGTGCATAGATTATCGAGAACTGAACAAGTTGACAATTAAGAATAAATACCCCTTGCCCCAAATTGACGACTTGTTTGACCAATTGCAAGGAACTAAGGTGTTTTCAAAGATTGACTTGCGTTCGGGATACTACCAACTGAAGGTTAAGGAAAGTGATATACCTAAGACAGCTTTTAAGACCCGTTATGGACATTATGAATTCCTTGTGATGTCGTTTGGGTTAACCAATGCACCTGCAGCTTTTATGGATTTGATGAATCGAGTGTTTCGTGATTACTTGGACAAGTTTGTGATTGTATTCATAGATGATATTCTCATATACTCACAGACTGAAACTGACCACGAAGAACACCTAAGAATGGTTTTGACAACCCTGAAACAGCAACAACTTTATGCCAAGTTGTCCAAGTGTGAATTTTGGTTGGATAAGGTTAACTTTTTAGGCCATGTCATTTCTGCTGAGGGTATATCAGTAGATCCAACTAAGATTCAGGCTGTTAAGGACTGACCACAGCCGAGGAATGTCAGTGAAGTCCGTAGTTTTCTTGGTTTGGCAGGCTATTATAGGAAGTTTATTAGAGGATTTTCTATGATAGCTAAGCCTTTAACTAGTTTGACAAAGAAGGACACCAAGTACTCTTGGACCGAAGCTTGTGAAGATGACTTCCAGACACTCAAGCAGAAGTTAATGACAGCCCCACTTTTGACTCTCCCAACTGAAGGAGGAAAGTTTAGTGTTTATTGTGATGCATCCAAAGTTGGACTGTGGTGTGTTTTGATGCAAGAAGGCAAGGTTATAGCGTATGCCTCTAGGCAGCTAAAGAATTATGAACAGAACTACCCCACTCACGATTTGGAATTAGCCGCAGTTGTGTTTGCATTAAAGATTTGGAGACATTATCTGTATGGACAACAGTGTGAGGTATTTTTCAACCATAAAAGCCTGAAGTACCTCTTAACTAAGAAGGAATTAAACATGAGACAGAGACGTTGGTTAGAATTTGTTAAAGACTATGACTTCGAAATTAAGTATCATCCAGGCAAGGCTAATGCTGTAGCCGATGCTTTAAGCAGAATGTCAACGACAATGCAACCCGCGTTATCAACCATGTCTATACCTTTGAGGAAGGAAGTTCAGAGGTTTGAATTGGAAATAGTTCCCGAGCTGTCAGCTTTACTGGCTGATTTATCTATCCGACCAACTATTTTGGACAGGATCAAAGAGGCACAACAAAAGGATTCAAAGGAGAATAGTAGCATGATGAATAAGTTAAAGGACGCCTCCTCGGAGTTCAGTCTCTCTAATGATTGTATTTTGATATTTAAGAACTGATGGTACATTCCGAATGATAAGGAGTTGCGTGAGTTGATCTTGGTTGAAGCTCATTCATCTTCCTTTTCTGTGCATCCTGGTAGCACCAATGTAACGACCCCTTTCCCCAGCAAGATATTGTCCGCTCCGGGGATTGGGCCGCAGCCCAATATCCTCCCCTCACGGCTTTGTTTGGCGAGAGCACTTCCCAGAAGGTCACCCAACCTGGAATTACTCTCGCCGAAGCCCACTTAACTTCGGAGTTCTTATGGGATCCGTTGTCAATTGAGCTCCAAAACGCGTCTTGCTATGTTGGGAGGGATCTCTTACATATGTTTCATTTCCATGTACTTCCCCAAGCGATGTGGGTTCGTAACGGCCCCTGCTTCAACGGAGAAACCACTCCGGCCCAGGTCAGCCCCAGGATCCGCAGAGAATGGGTGGTTCCTTATCAGTCCGTTGAAAGACGGGTCGTCACAATCACCCCCCCTCGGGGGCCCAACGTCCTCGTTGGCCACATTTCTGGTTGGGTACAGGCTCTGATACCATTTGTAACGACCCCTTTCCCCAGCAAGATATTGTCCGCTCCGGGGATTGGGCCGCAGCCCAATATCCTCCCCTCACGGCTTTGTTTGGCGAGAGCACTTCCCAGAAGGTCACCCAACCTGGAATTACTCTCGCCGAAGCCCACTTAACTTCGGAGTTCTTATGGGATCCGTTGTCAATTGAGCTCCAAAACGCGTCTTGCTATGTTGGGAGGGATCTCTTACATATGTTTCATTTCCATGTACTTCCCCAAGCGATGTGGGTTCGTAACGGCCCCTGCTTCAACGGAGAAACCACTCCGGCCCAGGTCAGCCCCAGGATCCGCAGAGAATGGGTGGTTCCTTATCAGTCCGTTGAAAGACGGGTCGTCACAATCACCCCCCCTCGGGGGCCCAACGTCCTCGTTGGCCACATTTCTGGTTGGGTACAGGCTCTGATACCATTTGTAACGACCCCTTTCCCCAGCAAGATATTGTCCGCTCCGGGGATTGGGCCGCAGCCCAATATCCTCCCCTCACGGCTTTGTTTGGCGAGAGCACTTCCCAGAAGGTCACCCAACCTGGAATTACTCTCGCCGAAGCCCACTTAACTTCGGAGTTCTTATGGGATCCGTTGTCAATTGAGCTCCAAAACGCGTCTTGCTATGTTGGGAGGGATCTCTTACATATGTTTCATTTCCATGTACTTCCCCAAGCGATGTGGGTTCGTAACGGCCCCTGCTTCAACGGAGAAACCACTCCGGCCCAGGTCAGCCCCAGGATCCGCAGAGAATGGGTGGTTCCTTATCAGTCCGTTGAAAGACGGGTCGTCACAATCACCCCCCCTCGGGGGCCCAACGTCCTCGTTGGCCACATTTCTGGTTGGGTACAGGCTCTGATACCATTTGTAACGACCCCTTTCCCCAGCAAGATATTGTCCGCTCCGGGGATTGGGCCGCAGCCCAATATCCTCCCCTCACGGCTTTGTTTGGCGAGAGCACTTCCCAGAAGGTCACCCAACCTGGAATTACTCTCGCCGAAGCCCACTTAACTTCGGAGTTCTTATGGGATCCGTTGTCAATTGAGCTCCAAAACGCGTCTTGCTATGTTGGGAGGGATCTCTTACATATGTTTCATTTCCATGTACTTCCCCAAGCGATGTGGGTTCGTAACGGCCCCTGCTTCAACGGAGAAACCACTCCGGCCCAGGTCAGCCCCAGGATCCGCAGAGAATGGGTGGTTTCTTATCAGTCCGTTGAAAGACGGGTCGTCACAATCACCCCCCCTCGGGGGCCCAACGTCCTCGTTGGCCACATTTCTGGTTGGGTACAGGCTCTGATACCATTTGTAACGACCCCTTTCCCCAGCAAGATATTGTCCGCTCCGGGGATTGGGCCGCAGCCCAATATCCTCCCCTCACGGCTTTGTTTGGCGAGAGCACTTCCCAGAAGGTCACCCAACCTGGAATTACTCTCGCCGAAGCCCACTTAACTTCGGAGTTCTTATGGGATCCGTTGTCAATTGAGCTCCAAAACGCGTCTTGCTATGTTGGGAGGGATCTCTTACATATGTTTCATTTCCATGTACTTCCCCAAGCGATGTGGGTTCGTAACGGCCCCTGCTTCAACGGAGAAACCACTCCGGCCCAGGTCAGCCCCAGGATCCGCAGAGCTTTACCTACCTCTGGCCCAGGTCAGCCCCAGGATCCGCAGAGAATGGGTGGTTCCTTATCAGTCCGTTGAAAGACGGGTCGTCACAACCAAGATGTATCGGGATTTAAGGTTACATTATTGGTGGCCAAATATGAAGAGGGATGTTGCTATGTATGTGGAGTCATGTTTGGTATGCCAACAGGTTAAAGCGGAACACCAACGCCCAGGAGGTACCCTTCAACCCCTACCAATCCCTGAATGGAAGTGGGAAAACATTGCCATGGATTTTGTTGTAGGTTTGCCAAAGACAACCAAAGGACATGATAGTATTTGGGTCGCGATTGATAGAATGACAAAGTCAGCACACTTTATACCTGTAAGAATGACTTTCACAATGGACCAGCTTGCTGATCTGTATGTCCAAGAAATCATCAGATTGCATGGAATTCCTTTATTTATTGTATCCGATCGTGTTCCTAGATTCACCTTAAGATTTTGGCAAAGTTTGCAAGGCACATTAGGATCAAAGTTATCTTTCAGCACTGCCTTCCACCCACAAACCGATGGACAATCTGAACGGACAATTCAAATACTCGAGGATATGTTGAGGGCATGTGTGCTTGAGTTCCAGACGTCGTGGAGTCGATACCTGCCATTGATTGAATTCTCTTACAATAATAGTTACCAGTCCACCCATAGGTATGGCACCTTATGAAGCACTGTATGGCAGGAAGTGCAGGTCACCTTTGTACTGGGATGAGGTTGGTGAAGCAAAACTCCTAGGTCCCGAGATTTTGCAACAGATGTGGACAAGATTGCCACTATTAGGAAAAGAATGATAACAGCACAGAGCTGACAGAAGAGTTATGCAGACCAGAGGAGAAGAGACCTTGAGTTTTCTGTTGGTGATGAAGTTTTCCTGAGAATTTCACCATTTAAAGGAGTTTTAAGATTTGGTAAGAAAGGAAAGCTAAACCCACGATTATTGGACCATTCCCCTTCTTAGAAAGGATTGGCAGTACGGCTTATAAATTGCAATTACCTCCATCATTGGAAAGGATTCATAATGTCTTCCATGTGTCAATGTTAAGAAAATGCATACGAGACCCTACACAGGTTATTAAATCAGTGGATTTTGAGATTGAGCCGACACTAACGTATGAAGAGAAGCCAGTGCAGATATTGGAATCTGCAGTTAAGACTCTGAGGAATAAAGAGATTCCACTAGTGAAAGTTTTATGGATGAATCATGGTATTAAGGAAGCCACATGGGAAAGACGACAGGACATGATGGACAAATATCCAGAACTCTTCGCTTGATCAATTTTCGGGGACGAAAATTTTGTTTAAGGTGGGGTGGATGTAACACCCAACAACTTCAACCAGGTGACTCCCTAACTGAATTAACGGCCATGATTATTCAATCTTCACGATTTAGAATTTTATGCCAAGCTTAATTATTTACATGTGGATTTAAACTAGGTTGAGTGGCAAAGTTGTTATAATGGGGGATTGAGGCCTGTATTTAAAGAAAAAGGAAAGGATTCAAACCTCATTAAAACCACTGTAGCCGTCACCTCTTACTCTCGGCGATTTCCCCTCCTGAGCTCTATCTCTCTGTCAGCTGGAAATCCCTCCTTCGACGATCGGTTTCCTTGCTGTTTCTCGGCTACTTTGTGCTGGAGGTACGAGTTTGGCAATGTAGCTGTCTTTTAGTCGTTAAGCTCTGTTTTCAGCTATGTGTTGAAGTTCTGGACTCTTCAATGGCCGAATATTTGTAAGGATATTTTAAAATCTGGAAGTGGTAATGTCATTCCGAATCGATTTAGGACAGTAAACAACCAACCCTGAGTTATCGCTAATCGAATCTGTCTGTTTTGGGTTTTGGATTTCAAACTGCACAGAGAACTATACTAAGGATTCAGGAGTGACTATAGCTATTAGATCCTAGGATGACTTGTGATTAGAACTAATAAGATTTTGTTTTAACTACTACAATGTAAATGTTTTAGGTGAAGAAGTTTGAAGAGAAAGGAGCTCAAATTGCTAAGGAGACCAGGTTAAGTGAATGTGTAGGTTTCTCGGTCATTAGGACCCTACAACAAAGGATACTAGGTAGAAACTCATACGATGAATAGAAGTTTCCCTTATGTTACTGTCTAATGTTTATGCTGATGATTAGCTCAATGGTAAGGTTTCATGTCGAATGGTGCTCTGTAGTGTAGCTTGATGATTTAAGAATCTTCATGTTCATGCATCATGAATATTTTATGCATATGAAAATGTTTTAAGAGCATGTTTTCGCATGAACAAGATAAGAATATAAAACTTATGCAACGTGAATTAAGTGAGGGTTGGGGGCGGTTTGGCGTATGTCACTGTTCAAAAGAATGACCATGATACGACCCGCAAGGGAACTATGTGCACTCTCACTGTCAAACCCCCTTTACCGGCACAAATCCTCCCTTAATCCACACAACGTGAACGAAGAATATGAACGATGAACATGAATGATGTATATGAATGATGATTATGAACAATGAATATGAACGATGAACATGAATGATGTATATGAATGATGATTATGAACAATGAATATGAATGATGAACAAGGATGAAGACTTGAGTATGAATATGAATAAGAAAAGATTCATGAGCATTTGTTTTCTCAAAATGAGCATTCATGCATACTTATTAGTACTGCATTCCTTACTAAGCATTAGGCTTATAGTTTAAACCTTATGATGTAGGTGAGGATCTCAAAGTTAATGAGGAAGTCTAAGCTCGGATGTTGGAAGGTGTTCAGGGAGCAAATCTGTGGCTGGATGGCAAATGAGACCCCTGGTTAATGTTTTTACGATTTTAATTATGATAATGAATATGATAGTTTAAGTTGGGTGAGTCTATTTTATAACATTGAGTCTTCTTTTAAAGATGTCTGTCGACCACTGACCTTGGAAATAATTTTAAGGAGCATTGGTTGGCTCTGTTTGCTTAGGTCTTCCGCTATATGAATTGTGGGTGAGTCACTGATTTTCATTAATATGAATGTTATGCCATTGAAGTTTGAAGTCAGTGAAGTTTAAGCTATCGGTTGATGGGAGTGTTATTTTGTCATCTAGTGACCGGTAGATGTAGTGCGTTTAAGCTATCGGTTGATGGGAGTGTTATTTTGTCGTCTAGTGATCGGTAGATGTAGTGCGCTTAAGCTATCGGATGATGGGAGTGTTATTTTGTCATCTAGTGACCGGTAGATGTAGTGTGTTTAAGCTATCGGTTGATGGGAGTGTTATTTTGTCGTCTAGTGATCGGTAGATGTAGTGCGCTTAAGCTATCAGATGATGGGAGTGTTATTTTGTCATCTAGTGATCGGTAGATGTAGTGTATTAAAGTCACCGGATGATGAAGATGTTATTTTGTCGTCTAGTGACCGGTATGTGTAGTGTATTGCTGATGCTGAACGAGGTTAAACGAACCACGAGTGATGCACGTGCCCATCGGATGATATCCCTTATCTAGTGAAATTTTAAAGGGTCACGTGTTAAGCTCGTGCTCACCGGATGATGTCCTCTATTAGGCGGTGATAAGTGAGTCACGCGAGTTTCACGTGACGAACCGGATGATGAAATCTTTCTCTACCGGAAGACGTAAACTCCATGCTTGTCGTTTAGCGACCGGCAGGAGTAAGTAATTAAGTATAGAAATCTGTTAGGGTATGATCGGCAGATGCAAGTTTATTTCTCCATCGGTAGGTGCAGCTTAAGGGCTTAAGTCTTTTATCGGATGGAGCATTTTATCCTGCCCGCCGGCAGATGTATAATGTACTCCTCTGCCGAGCGATGCCTAGTGAATCGTGCATGACATCTTAAGCTAAGTTATGTTTCAAAAAAAAAAAATATTACCAAAAATGAATAGAGTGTGAGTAATAAGAATTAAATGATTAAGAAAGATACGGATTACGTGACGATCCCTCTGGGGTCGTTACACATACTTCCCCAAGCGATGTGAAATTGTGACGACCCCCTTTTTACGACCTGTCACCTTCCAGTTCGCCCGTGCGGACGTACCGCCATCTGGGTTCCGGTTCGTGCAGCCATCGTACCCATACATGCATATTCGGGTCATCACATAAACAGTTTCAGCGGCAGAAGCAGAATTAAAATAGACTCAGCAGTAGAGGCAAAAATAGAGGGCATCCACCACTAAACAGTGTCAGTCGCGCGACATGTCGACTACCCACACGTCCACCGGTCACGTCAGTCGACGACGCGTCGATTTACACACGTCCACTGGTCATAAAATGAAAAAAACCTAATACTCACACCAACGCTCACATCCACCGGTCATAAACGACAAAAATCTCAACATCCACCGGTGGACTACATCCACCGATAGACAAAACACTCAACATAACAACATAACAACCATTTTCACTCTATACAAAGAAAACTCCGACCACTAAAGAACTAGTGCATTTTACTGAAATCCTTCAAAACAACATAATCCACAATTTCCAAAAATCCAGAATAGTAGACTACGACTAAAACCAAATCGTGTTTTCACATCAGAAAAGTACCAGACCATATTTATAAAGGAAATATTAGACTGCTACTACCAATATTCTCAACATGCTTAAACTGAACCATTATCAACTAACTTTCACATCTACTGATATCAGTTAAACCGCTCCATCTGTTCACCAGGTCGAGACATGAATGTGCTCCCCCAACCAGCCTATTTCTCAACATGCTCAAAGAACACTCCTGTTGAAACCTCAGAACCTACATAACAAAACTCATCTATTAGCCTAATGCTAAGTAAGTAAAACAATAATGAAATGAAATGCTGAAACACAAATCCTAGACATGCAGTTTCTACTTGCATATCTCAGTTGCATATGCATTTGTTTCTGCTCTGATCCTCCTTGTGAAATTGGGAGTTGGATCACTCCTCTCAAAGTCATACATCCTCTTTCTTGATTAAGGAGCGGATTAGTTCCCTTAATAACTGATCTGTTTCAATCGGTTCAATCCTCACCATGCCATCATACATTTAAATTCATTTTCATATACTTTTAAAACATGTTACATGATAAACTGAAAACTTACATAACATGCATAAACCTACTATTTTGTGATGTAGACCCGAAGGCACACACATACTCTACTTACTTGGCTTCTTGGAAATGCTCGGTTTCGAACTACTTTGGAAGTTTTGCTCACCTAAGTCATAAACTGAATATCAATTAGATTTTTACTAAACCTCATTCTAATCTATTCAGAAATCTAAGGAATCTAGTTTGGGAGCTCTATAAATGGTGTATTCCCGATTCACCACAAAACCGAAACTAACTCCCACCTACAGCATTCGCCAAAGCTCACATCTATAATCCTCTCTACCATCACTAGTTACAATGTAACTCGAAATCGAAGTAGACTCACCTAGTTTGGAGAAAAATCGGAGAGGGAATCGCCTGGAGAGCTCTGTTGAGCTGAATACCGAGAGAGAAAGTATGGAAAATAGTGGCGGCTATGATGTATTAATCATAAAACCTCTTTCCTTAAATAGGTTATTACTATAATCCTCTATTTACCATTATGCCATTACTTAGTCATTTATTAACCTAATCACTAATTCTCCCAATTTTATCCCATAAAACGTACGCTACAAGTTAGTTAGGTAAATTGGTTCAATAAAATCGGGTGTTACAATCTACTCTTTTTAAAAGAATTTTGTCCTCAAAATTCGTTACCTGAATAATTCTGGATATTGGCCCATCATATCCTGCTGGCGCTCCCAGTTTGTCTCCTCTATGTTCTGGTTATGCCATAAGACTTTTACCAGTGGAACTTCTTTATTGTGCAACACCTTCACAGCATAGTCTAGGATCCTTACTGGTTTCTCCTCATAAGTAAGAGTAGGATGGACTTCAATATTCTACTGTTCCACAATCTGAGTTAGATCCTACATACACTTCTTCAGCATAGAAACATGGAACACATTGTGGATTCCTTCCATAGAGGTTGGTAACTCTAACTGATATGCAGTTTTCCCAATCCTTTTCAAGATTGGAAAAGGTCCAATAAATCTGGGATTCAACTTGCCTCTCTTTTCAAATCTCACAACTCCCTTGAATGGTGATACCTTAAGAAAAACTTCATCACCTACTTCAAATTCCAATTCTCTACGTCTTTTATCGGCATAGCTTTTCTGTCGGCTTTGAGCTGTTAAGATTTTCTATTGGATGTGGGCAATCTTCTCCACTGTTTGCTGCACAACATCAGGACCAAGCAACCGTGCTTCACCAACTTCATCCCAATACAAAGGAGATCTGCATTTTCGTCCATACAATGCTTCATACGGTGTCATACCAATAGTTGCCTGAAAATTGTTATTATAAGAAAACTCCACCAATGATAAATATTTACTCCAAGATCCTTGAAAATCTAATATGCATGCACGAAGCATATCTTTTAAGGTCTGAATAGTTTTCTCGAATTGTCCATCTGTTTGAGGGTGAAAAGCTATACTGAAATTAAGCTGCGTACTCATAGCCTTGTGTAAACTCTTCCAGAACTTAGATGTAAATCTAGAGTCTCGGTCTGAAACTATGGTACTAGGAACTCCATGCAATCTAACAACTTCATGCACATACAACTCGGCTAGCTGATCCATCGAGTAAGTCATCTTTATGGGTAGAAAATGGGCAGATTTGGTTAGATGGTCAACTATCACCCAAATTGCATCATATCCCCTAGTTGTTCTAGGCAATCCCACCACAAAGTCCATCGTTATTTGCTCCCATTTTCATTCGGGAACTGGTAAGGGTTGTAACATTCCTGCAGGTCTCTGATGTTCAGCTTTAACTTGTTGACAAACTAAACACAATCCTACGTACTCTGCCACACTTTTTTTCATATTTGGCCACCAATAGAGTTATTTAAGGTCTCTATACATTTTTGTACTTCCAGGATGGATGGAGAGTCTAGAAGAATGTGCCTCCGAAAGAATCTCATTCCGAAGTTCTATAATGGCAGGAACAAACCATCTATTCCTAAACTTAAGGACTTCATCATCAGAATAGTTGAAATCCGATTTACCAGTGACTCCAAGCTTAATTTGTACTTGTTGCACTCTACATCATTTGTCTGAGCTTCCTTTATCCTATCCAAAAGTGTAGGCTTCAAAGACATGGCTGAAAGCATGGTTGACACACTGCACACAGCTTCTAAGTTAAATCTTTGAAATTCTGACTCTAAGGCTAACGGCATGTCAAGAATCAAGGCTAAGGCTGAAGTCGCCACCCTACTCAATGAATCAGCCGCAACATTCGCCTTGCCGGGTGGTATTTAATCTCAAAATCATAATCTTTGACAAACTCCAACCATCTACGTTGCCTCATATTTAATTCTTTATGTGTGAAAATATACTTAAGACTTTTATGGTCCGAAAATATCTCACAAGATTGTCCATACAAGTAATGCCTCCAAATCTTAAGTGCAAAAATCCACTGCGGCTAATTCTAAGTCGTGTGTGGGGTAATTCTTCTCATGCATTTTCGACTGTCTAGAAGCATAGACTATTACTTTTCCATCTTACATCAACACACAACCAAGACCAACCTTGGAAGCATCACAATAAATACTGAACTTTCCATTCTCAACAGGGAGTGTAAATACTGGGGCATTGGTCAATTTCTTTTTCAAGGTCTGGAAACTGGATTCACAATCCTCTGTCCGAGCATACTTGATGTTTTTCCTTGTTAACCGAGTGAGGGGTGTTTCAATCTTTGAGAATCCTTCAATAAATTTTCTGTAATATCCTGCCAATCCAAAGAAACTCCGAATATCAGTGGCATTCTTCGGTTGGGGCCACTCCTTAACTGCTTGAACCTTGGCTGGATCAACAGATATCCCATCACCCGAGATCCATGACCAAGAAAGTGAACTCTGTCCAACCAAAAATCACACTTGGAAAACTTGGCATAAAGTTGATGTTGCCTTAGAACTCCCAATACCAGGTTCAAATGTCTTGTATGCTCCTCTTTAGTACGTGAATATATTAGTATATCATCAATAAATACTATGACAAACTTATCCAAATACTCATGAAACACCCTATTCATAAGATCCATGAATGCTGCTGGTGCATTTGTCAATCTAAAAGACATAACCAAAAACTCATAATGTCCATACCTTGTGCGAAAGGCAGTCTTAGGAATATCTTCTGATTTGACTTTCAATTGGTAATAATCGGACCTAAGGTCAATCTTAGAGAAAACTCGCGCACCATTAAGCTGGTCGAATAAATCATCAATCATTGGCAATGGATATTTGTTCTTGACGGTTAACTTATTCAATTCCCGATAATCAACGCACATACGCATTGATCCATCCTTCTTTTTGACAAAAAGAACTGGTGCACCCCACGGTAAAAAGCTTGGGCGTATGAACCCTTTATCCAATAGTTTCTCCAACTGTTTCTTTAACTCCTTAAACTCCGTAGGTGCTAACCTATAGGGATTCTTAGATACAGGCTCAGCAACTGGGTAAACATCTACGACAAATTCAATTTCCCTATCTGGCGGCACGCCAGGTAGGTCATCTAAAAATACTTCTGGAAAGTCTTGGAAAACTAAGACATTTTGAGGACCTGTCTTTCCTACAAGTTGTGTGTCTAAAATACTAGCTAAGAAGCACAAATACTCTCCACATGAGGAAGGTCTAGTGTTGATAGAAGTCATCACAGACATTTCCTTACTCTTCTTCAAGGCTTGAAAGGTATGTTTCAAACCATTAGAAAGTTGAAAACTAACTACTCCAGTCCTGCAATCAATTGTGGCGTAATGCTTGAACAACCAATCCATCCCTAGGATTACATCAAATCCCATTATATCCATAATAATGAGATCAGCAGGTAAATCCTTGTTTCCTACTAACACAATACTATTAAGCATCACTCGGCTAGAGTGCATGCATTCACCAGAGGGTAACGTGACATTAAACACATGTTCAGATGGCGTAGGTTGTACATCTAACTTAACAGCAAATGCAGATGCTATAAATGAATGCGTTGCACCAGAATCTATTAAAGTAAAAGCAGGTATAGAGTTGATCAATATTGTACCTGACACTACAACGGGCTGTTCTTCACCCGACTCCATCATGGAGAATATCCTCGGTTTAATCTTATTAGGGCCACTCTTAAGAGCTGGGCAGTCTCTGCTAATATGGCCGATTTTGTTACAATTGTAGCATCTGGTGATTCTAGGCTTCGGGCATTCCTTGAACGTGTGTCCAACCTCCTCACAGTTGAAACACTTCCCAAAGTTCAATCTACACTCGCCCGGGTGGTTCTTCAAACACTTAGGACACTGGGGAAATTTCCTGGTATTCTATATTTTTCTTCCTATTTCTTGGCTATTCTGGCCTTCACTAGGCCTCTTCATTCCTCTCTGTTGGTGTGGCTGGATAAACTTTTGTGTGACCTCCCTTGGTCCAGCACACATTCTTTCAGCTTCTTCCACTTCCAAAGCTGTGGACACAACTTCGCTGAATGTCAAACCTTTAATACCACAAAATTTAACTCCTCTGTAAATTTCTGGTTTCAGCCCATGCACAAATTTGAACACCTTATCCTCATCCTTGTGAGCAAAATGTCCAGCAAATCTGGACAGGGACTCGAATTGCCTACCTCAGCCATAGACCCCAGTCTACTTCAAGTTCAGAAACTCCAACTTCTTTGCGGTTTGGACAGTGCTGTTAAAATACTTCTCAAAGAAAATGTCCTTGAATTGTGACCAAGGCATCGCCAAAATATCAGTGGTGGTCTCTATTGTTTCCCACCAAAGTTGAGCATCACCAGCCAAATGAAATGTTGCCAACGTGACCTTGTCTCCTTCTCCAATGTTGACACATCTAAACATACTCTCGATCTTCCTAAGCCATCCTTCAGCAATAACCGGATCAGATGACTGTCCATCAAACGTGGGTGGTTGTAGCCTCCTGAATCTATCTCCAGAATGTTCATTGCTAGAACTCGAGTTGGCACTTCCTTGTACTTCTTGGTTCAACAACACTCCTAACTGATCGGACTGCTGACGCACTAAGTCTGTTTGCTGACGCACCAGATCTGTCAGCTGCCTAATTATGCTAGGATCTTCTTCACGTCTCGGATAAGGTATCTCTCTTGGTACTCTTGGTCTTCCTGGTCGTTTACACATCTTACTAGATTCCTGCACAGGGTTAGCTACTCTCATAAACATCTAATAACTAAGGCTAACATAAACACTTACAGTTGTTGCAGTACTCCCATGCGACGATCGGTATTGATGAGTAATCTTTTGAACGGTTTAACAAAATGTCTCTGATACCATACTGTAACGCCCCGAATTATATAGACCTGGTTCGTTACTCATAATACATAACCATACTATAACATTCTGAGAAAAACTTAAAATTTCACTTGACGGTCAAATTTTGATTCTTAAACGTAAAAACTTGCAGCGGAAATTTTTTGTATAAAACAACATTTATTAATTTAATTAAAATATTAAAGACAATTGGTTGAAATAAAACAAAAATAAAATAGAACACGTCCACAGCTGAACAGTTCCAGCGATAGAAACAAAGGGCATCCATGGCTAAACAGTGTCAGCGGCAGAAGCAGAATTAAAATAGACTCAGCGGTAGAGGTAAAAATAGAGGGCATCCACCGCTAAACAGTGTCATTCGCGTGACATGTCGACTACCCACACGTCCACCGGTCACGTTAGTCGACGACGCGTTGATTTACACACGTCCACCGGTCAGAAAAACGACAAAAACCTAATACTCACACCAACGCTCACATCCACTGGTCACAAACGACAAAAATCTCAACATCCACCGGTGGACTACATCCACCGATAAACAGACACGCAACATCCACCGGTGGACTACATCTACCAATAGATAGACACTCGACATCCACCGGTGGACTACATCCACCGATAGACAGACACTCAACATCCACCGGTGGACTACATCCACCGATAGACAGACACTCAACATCCACCGGTGGACTACATCCATCGATAGATAAAACACTCAACATAACAACATAACCACCATTTTCACTCTATACAAAGAAAACTCCGACCACTAAAGAACTAGTGCATTTTACTAAAATCCTTCAAAACAATATAATCCACAATTTCCAAAAATCCAGAATAGTAGACTACGACTAAAACCAAATCGTGTTTTCACATCAGAAAAGTACCAGACCATATTTATAAAGGAAACATTAGACTGCTACTACCAATATTCTCAACATGCTTAAACTGAACCTTTGTCAACTAACTTTCACACCTACTGACATCAGTTAAACCGCCTCATCAGTTCACCAGGTCGAGACATGAATGTACTCCCCCAACCAGCCTATTCCTCAACATGCTCAGAGAACACACCTATTGAAACCTCAGCACCTACATCACAAAACTCATCTATTAGCCTAATGCTAAGTAAGTAAAACAATAATGAAATGAAATGCTGAAACACGAATCCTAGACATGCAGTTTCTACTTTCATATCTCAGTTGCATATGCATTCGTTTCTGCTCTGATCCTCCTGTGAAATTGGGAGTTGGATCACTCCTCCCAAAGTCATGCATCTTCTCTCTTGATTAAGGGGTGGATTAGTTCCCTTAATAACTGATCTGTTTCAATCGGTTCAATCCTCACCATGCCATCATACATTTAAATTCATTTTCGTATACTTTTAAAATATGATACATGACAAACTGAAAACATACATAACATGCATAAACCTAATATTTTGTGATGTAGGCCCGAAGGCACACTGTAACGCCCGGGTTTTCGGATCTTAGGGTTTTCTAATTTTTTAGGTTATTTTCGTAAAATAGCAAATTAAAGTATTTTTTTGAGCGGGATGTTTCTTTAGAGCCCTAGGAATTTATGAGAATTTTTAGAGGAATAAGTGAAATTTTAGAAATCCAAATCGAAAGAGTAATGCTAGAGTTCCCGTTTTAGCCTTTTAGTATGTTAATTTGTAAAAATAGCAAAATAAGTCCGTTTTGTGAACGGTGAGTTTTGTTAGAACTCTAAGATTAAATTGGAATATTTAGAGAAATAAAGAAATGGCAGAGAAACCGAATTCGATAGACTAATTAAAGAATTAAGCATAGAATTGAGGGAAGGGCATTTAAGTAATTTGGTAAGTAAAAAGTATAATTTTTATTTAAAACAGAATGCCTTCACGAAGAAGCCATTCTGCTGTCGAGCTCCCGACGACAGAGAGAGCCGAGCGACGACTCTCCTCCGACGTCCACCGCAATTCCTCGACGTTTTTCGGCCAGACAACATCGGCGATTCCAGGGCTGCCATTTCCGACCGTCTTCGCGCATAAACCGAACGGTAAGCTCGATTTTTGGCCCTGTTCTTGCTCGGTTTGTGGCCGAGGGTGACGAGCTGCGTTGAGCTCCGATCACCAGCCGTTTTTGGCTGCTCTCGGCGTTATATTGCCTAGCTTAATGCCGGTGTAGATCGCCGAGCAGCATGGTGCTCGAGTTAAGCTGGAAACAGGGGACCCGAGTTTGAGCCTAGGGTTTTCTTAATTGGAAACTTCGATTTTTGGTTAGATTATTCTAATTGAGGGTATATGTTGTCGATTGGTGAGGAAATGAGTGAGAATTGATAGAAAATCGGAAATGGGGGAAATTCTGGGTGAGGGCAAAATCGGGTATTTGCAATTTTTACCTAGCTATGGTCATTTGTTTTAAATTTCTTTTTGGCAGGTTAAAATAGGTTATTAGAGGAGTATGTGGCCGCTGGAATCGTTCGATTTCGACAACCGACGCAAAAGTTATGCACGTTTGAAGTTTCGGGTCGGTTTTTACCGAACCCAAATTAGTGGCCCATTTAGTTAGGTTTTAGTTGGATTAGGCTAGAAATAGTAGTTTGAGATGTTTTCACAAAAATGAGAGTTTAGTTATGCCGAGCGAGTTCTAATGCAATGTTTTGATATTTAGGTTTTTCAAGTTCCACGGTTAAGATTTCAGATAGAGACAAATTGCTAAGGACGCCAGGTAAGTAGTGTATGTTTACGCGTTGCCCTTTTGGCCTACATCACAGGACGTTAGGATTTGTTTGCATGTTTTAAGTATGTTTAGACTATGCATCATGTTTTAGAAAAAGTACGAAAATGTTTTAGCATATGATTTCACGATTTGAACATAGAAACTGCAACGATGTAAAACGAAAATGTATAGTGTCTGAGGGAAGTGGTTCACCCTTCAGATGTAAAATGTGGAACGTCCAGAAAATATAGAACGTCTGAGGAAAGTGGTTCACCCTTCAGATGAAGTTGTGGAACGTCTAGAGATGAAGAAACTAATCCGCCCTCCATTGGTAGAGGATTACATGTATGTATGATGGAAACGATATAAACTGAAACGAAATGATTATGTACGATGAAACTGTAGAAACTGCATATGTTAAGTAAAATGTTTTAAATTCATATTGTCACTATTTGCTAAACATTAGGCTTATAGTTTGAGTTCTGTGATGTAGGTGCAGAAGAACAGGTACGGTGAGTTTCACGAGCATGCTAGGATTGCGGTTGGAGGAGTACGACCATGGCGGCAACCCGGCAACATTGTTAGGGCGATTCCGACCGTGGTTGGTATGAGTTAGGAGTCTATTTTGTTTGGGAATGATTAGGAAGTTTTGTGTATGTGTATCGAAACATGATGGATGAAAGTATGAAAATGTTACGTATGTGAATCGAATGGTTTTGATAGAAAAACGTATGAAAGTAGAATTTTGATGTGTATGAAGTGGTAGTAGAATGTCTAAAATGTGGAGTCTTAATTTTAGAAATATACTGGAACTGTTTGGTTATTTTAAAACAGGTAAGGATACGCTCAATTTTTAGAGCAATCCACGCAGTTCGTTTTCGTGAATTTTAATACATTTTTGGATATGTTTTTGGACTCCGTTTTGAGTTGGGATTTTGAGGGTTGAGGTATTTTATGTTTAGAAATGTTCGGGGTAAGTTTATGGAAGAAGTGTAGTTGAAAGAAAGGGAGAAAAGTAGGAAAAAAAAAATGAGGTGGGTCAATTGTCTATGTCCGTTTTCTTTTAAAGTGTTAAGTAAAAATGAAAAATCTTATGTGAAAATACGAGGGCTTAGGTCAAAGTTATGTCAATGTAAAGTCTAGTCCTGTGACGGCCCTACGGGGTTGGGGTCGTTACACACACACATACTCTACTTACTTGGCTTCCTGGAAATGCTCGATTTCGAACTACTTCGAAAGTTTTGCTCACCTAAGTCATAAACAGAATATCAATTAGATTTTTACTAAACCTCATTCTAATCTATTTAGAAATCTAAGGAATCTAGTTTGGGAGCTCTATACATGGTGCATTCCCAATTCACCACAAAACCGAAACTAACTCTCACCTACAGCATTCGCCAAAGCTCACATCTATAATCCTCTCTACCATCACTAATTACAATGTAACTCGAAATCGAAGTAGACTCACCTAGTTTGGAGAAAAATTGGAGAGGGAATCGCCTGGAGAGCTCTGCTGAGCTGAGCTGAATACCGAGAGAGAAAGTATGGAAAATAGTGGCGGCTATGGTGTATTAATCATAAAACCTCTTTCCTTAAATAGGTTATTACTATAATCCTCTATTTACCATTATGCCATTACTTAGTCATTTGTTAACCTAATCACTAATTCTCCCAATTTTATCCCATAAAACGTACGCTACAAGTTGGTTAGGTAAATTGGTTCAAAAAAATTGGGTTTTACAATAACCCACGACACCAACTGTCTCATAGCATCCACAATAGGTTCCCTAACTTGATAGGCTATCTGATGATCCATGGCACCAACAGTCTCTGGAATATTGTTAGCTTCCCGTCTAGGAAACCTACTCTTATATGTCAATTTCATTCTTTTTCATATCACCACATATTCATGCATTCAAAACATTACACATTATCATCCACAATTATTTTCACCACAAAATAAACATAACAGCAAAATAAAAAATGGTATCACAAAAGAACGTGACATAACAATATATCAAAACCAAAAAAAAATTAAGGTATTTGCTTGTTGGAAGCTTAAGTTCGTCTAAGAATGAAAGTCTCTTCTCCCTATAAGGGAGTCTTACCGACAATATCTAGGTGAATGTTAATAGTTTTCTATTTAAGTAACTAGCTTCCTATTACTCTGCTAATCAAAAACTTCATAAATTAGGGTAAAAATCCTTACTTTGTAATCTTTGACTTAGCTTGGTTGATCTCGAGTCAACTTGGAACAATTTGATTAGTTCAAATCAAGTTTCTCAAAATCAAGTTGGATTTGGAATATTATGAAGGCGTCTATGCGAAATGGATTATGTGTATTATAGGGAAAAACCATTGTTGGTCAAGTTACAATTATGGCTGAATTTGAAACTATAAAACCAATTTATGGCTTCTTAGATTAAGGAATGTTGGTGAACGAGGATTGACTGAATTAAGCAAACAAAAACTATGCAAGAGATAGTGATGCATAGCTAAAATTATGTGAAATTTTTATCTTTGAAAAAAAAAACTACAGGGTGAAGCTAAACATTCCACACATAGTAACAAAGAAATCCTAGATTATGTACACTAATTTACGAGGACCTGCAAGAACTATACCAAAGGGAGGTGAACTTTATTTTATGTACATAATTGATGAAAATAACATAAAATTGTGGGTATACTACATAATGTCAAAAGATCAAGCTTCTGATACATTTAAAGCTTGGCCATGGCTAAAAATCAAACAAGGAAAAAGGTTAGGAAGCTAAGGACTAATAATGGATGAAAATGCAATCCCATGGGTTCAATAATTCCTTCGTAAATATGGGCATTTGTAGACATTATTGAGTAAGCCTTGCCCCTCTTCAGTGCTTAACTTTGAAAAACCACATGAAGTTTGGTATGGTCACCCAACAAAGTATGAAGATTTAATGATCTTCAGATGTGCTGCATATGCACATGTTAAACAAGACAAATTTCAACCCCAAGCTAGAAAGTTATCTTTCTAGGTACCCAAAGGGTGTTAAGGGCGGTAGATTATGGTGTATAGAGCCAAGAAAGCAGAAAATCATCACTATTAGAGATGAGAGATCTAATGAATAGAACTTACCCGTGTTGAGTTAATGAGATTAAGTATAATTATTTTGATGATCAGTGCAACGATTTGAATGTATTATTTTAAGTTATAGATGGTTACGAATATATAATAAATATATTAACTATGTTGATTAAACATGTATTATATTGATTGAATATATGTTTAAATGTATTATATTTTGAAGTTATATAAATTACATTCACTTGGAAAATATACTTGAAAATAGGTATTTGAATGTACTAATATGTTTATTGAGTATATGCTGCAAATGATGTTGAATGTCCAAAGGAGGGACTATTTATAGCCCAACTTCGACACTCATTACGAGACAATATTAAATTTAGGTGTGATCAATTCACCTAGGAAGAGGAAAAGGTCTTAGCAACCTAAGGACAACTACCACAAGACTTAAGAAAAGCGGGATAGATTATAAGCTCTATCTCACCGAGAAAGATTAAAGTTCATCTAGATTTCCACAAAGTGGGATTTTAATACACCTTGGGAGGAGAATAAAACATCTAGACTCTTCCATAGTGGGGATAACTCACCTAGGAAGATGAAAGTTTACTTAGTAAGCCAATGTCACCTAACACAAGATAAGACCAAAGAAAAGGAGAAAAGAAATATACTCAATCGACCATGGGTATGAACCGATTGAGTAGTTACAAAAAGATAAAACTTAAGGTCCAAAAACACAAAAAACATAACATAATTTTAAGGCCTAAGTAGATGGACTGCAAGCCTCAAGTGCAGCATGGATGGATCTCCAAGTATGAGGCCAAGTTGAAGGGAGCTTGTGGACTCCAAGATGGCCCAAACAAAATGCTAGGCGTAGCCAAGCATAGTGCGCCCATCTTCTAACGGCGGTGTGTGGACCTTCTCTTCAAGTGGGCTTATGCCCCTCCCATTTGACGATATGGGTGGGCTTCTCCTTGTCTATGGTTGAAGGGGTCTCCTCAAACCTATCATAAAAAGAGGTACCTGCAAAATGAACAAACAAATTAGGAGACCTCTTGACTCGAGATCGTATGAGAGTCCCCAGAAGCACATCATACCATAAGCCTAAATCGTATGTCCCAATTAAATATTTAAATATTCTCTTAACCACATTTAAGTGAGATTCCTTAAGAGAAGCTTGAAACCTAGCATACAAACATACACTAAAAAAAATATTGGTTTTACTTGCTGTTAGATACAACAAAGACTCAATCATGCACGATATTTCTTTAAATCCACATCTTTACCTTTTTCATCCTTATGTAACTTGGTGGAATTGCTCATAGGAATAGGAGAAGATTTGGATGAGTCAATACTGAATCTTTTTAGAAGCTCTTTGACATACTACTCTTAGTTTAAGAAAATTCCATCTTGAGATTGTCTAATTTGAAGTCTAAGGAAAAATATCAACTCTCCCATCATACTGCTCTCAAACTCGTTTTGCATTAATGAAGCAAAGTCTTTGTAGAGTGAATCATTTATTGCACTAAAAATGATATCATCGACATATATTTGAATAATAAGCTTGTCATCATTTTTATGTTTGGTAAACAAGGTGGAGTCAATTTTCCCATCTTAAAATCTTTCTAAAAAGAATTTACTCAATCATTCATACCAAGCTCTTGGAGCTTGTTTAAAACCATAGAGTGCTTTGTTAAGTTTATAATCATGATCAAGTTTATCATGAGCTTTAAAATCTAAAGGTTACTCAACATAAACTTGAAAGGCGCTCTTACATCCATTTAACAAAAAGTAAAGTTCTTAAAGTAAGGAAATGTTAGAAGCATACAAATAGTTTCTAATCTAGCTACCAGTGCAAAAAATTTCTCAAAATCAATGCCCTCCTCTTGATTGTAACCTTTTGCAACCAATCTTGCCTTATTTCTAACAACTTTATTTTCATCCAATTTATTCTTGAAAACCCATCCAGTTTTAATAATGGAGTGTTATTTGGCCCTGGAACAAGTTTCCAAACATTGTTTTTTTCGAATTGATTTGATTCTTTTTGCATGACCATAATTTACTTTTTGTCAAATTTGACTTCATCAAAAATTTTAGGCACTATTTGAGAAATGAAAATTACGTTTGCACAATTTTTTTTTAAGGAAAGCTCTAGTTTTGACTCGTAGGATAGGATCACCTACAATGTCATCTACAGGATGACTCTTAACATATCTTCAATTCGTAGGTAAATCAACAATGACATTCTCGGTTGGAGTTGTTTCTAATTCTTAGAAACCATCTCAAAGGACGTGCTCTCTTGATTAGCACAATCCTTATCTCCTAGGCCTAGGATTTTCATTTCTTTTTTAAGATCATCATTCAACTCCAAATTGTTTGATGATTGAATTGATTAATCAAATGTAACATGCATAGATTCTTCCACAAATAGAGTTCTTTTATTGCACATCCTATAAGCTTTGCTATTTGAAGAATAAACCAAGAATATATCATTATCTGCTTTGGAATCAAAATTTCCTAAATTATCTTTGGTTTTTAACATAAAACATTTAATGCCAAATACTCTCAAATACTTGACATTTGGAGTTCTGCCATTGCAAAGCTCATATGTGGTTTCCTCTAAGATTGGTCTAATAGAGACTCGATTTAGTACATAGTAAGCGGTGGCAACGGCTTCCGTTAAAAAATACTTAGGAAGGCTATTATCATTAATGATAATCTTAACTAACTTTTGAAGAGACGTATTTTTTCTCTCAACAACTTCATTTTGTTGAGATGTTTTTGGTGAAGAAAAATTGTATTCAATGCCATATTTTAGACAAAGAAGCTCAAACATTTCATTTCAAATTCTCCACCATGATCACTACAGATTTCTACAGTTAAGCGATCTTTCTTGTTTTCAACTTTCTTTCTAAAGCTAGAAACGGTTTCGAAGGTTTCACCTTTTATTCTTAAGAAAATCCAAATGAATCTAGAGAAATCATCAATAATGACATAGGCATAATGTTTTCCTCCTGAGCTATTTGTCTTAGATGGACCAAAGAGATCCATATGTACAAGTTGGAGAGGCTTAGAGGAGGAGACAATATTCTTTGAAGTAAACGAACTCTTAGTTTGCTTCCTCATTGACAAAAATCACAAACTCTATTATTTTCAAAAAAAATATCAGGAAGACCCCAAACTAGGTTGTCTTTATAGATCTTAGCTAAGTTTACCATTCGCACATGTCCTAATCTCCTATGTCAAGACGAAAAATCAATAGACGAATTTGAGATGAAACATTTTTCGTCAAAGCAAGAAATATTATTCAAATCAATTATATAAACATTTTCATTTTTATATCCATTAAACAAAATTTTTTCATTAG
Organism: Begonia masoniana; assembly: GCA_022432975.1. Classification (NCBI taxonomy): domain Eukaryota; kingdom Viridiplantae; phylum Streptophyta; class Magnoliopsida; order Cucurbitales; family Begoniaceae; genus Begonia; species Begonia masoniana. The sequence continues at coordinate 40,212,025 of CM039516.1, forward strand.
AGATATCCTTAATTATGAAAATCTTATATTCAAAAATAACTTTATAACCTTTATCACATAATTGACTAATGCTCAAGATATTATTCTTTAACCCATCAACCAAGAGGACATTTTCAATAATAGGGTTATAAGCATTACCAATGTTTCCAAAGCCAACAAATTTTCCTTTTTGATTAGCGTCAAAAGTAACCTTTTCTTTTTTCTTTGTGATGGAAGTAAACTCTTAAGAGTCTCCTATTATATCTCTCAAGCATCCACTATTAAGATACCAAAGATCTTTCAAGGGAGCGTCTTCAACCTACACTAACAAATTAATTATTTTTCTTAGGTACCCAAATCTTTTTGGGTCCTTGTGAATTAGTATTGGTTCCTTTAGGAACCTATATCAAAGCAAAAGAAATCTTTTTATTAATTGATTACTGGACAAATAAAAGATTTATGACCAACTCTATAGGATGGATACATTACAAATAGTTGGACCGACAAAGAAATTGTTATAGACCTTTTTCTTTTTAAATGGTTCATACCCGATTTGGCTTTATCAAAGGTTGCTCTTTTTTGTTCTAGTAGCATATTCAAACTTTTGGTACCATTAGTAAACTTCAAAACTATGACATGCAAATTATCATTTTTAGATTTCAAATCTTCAATCTCTTTTTTAAAAGATATAGTCCTATTAGCATGCTTATTAACTATCTCATTAGTCTTCTTTTTTAACATTTTATATTTAGAGTTGAGTAATTTAAATTGCTCAAGCAATTCATCACAAGCAACCATCAATTCATTTTCATCAATATTTTCTTTCACATCACTAAATGTATCATATACCTCATTTTTCTTTGGCTTGAAGCACATGTTGACTACTTTTTCATCCTTGGACGACGTGTCTTCTTCATTATCATCCCAAGTTGTTTTTATCGCTTTCTTCTTGAAAGCTTTGGGTGCCTTTTTGAGTGGAGGACAATTGGCTTTGAAGTGGCCCGACTTTCCACATTCAAAGCAAGAAGTTTCCTTTTCTCTTGGCAGCCTATCTCCTTTACTGAATTTCTTACCTTGCCACTTTCTTTTTTGAAGAAATTTGTTGAACTTTCAATTCATAAGAGCGATTTCTTCATTATCTTCATCCTTCTTGCATTCAACTTGGTTGCTCGATGAGGCTTTGAGAGCAATGTACTTCTTTTTGGAGATTTCCTTCTCCTTTTGATCCTCCTTTCATTAACCTTTATCGTAATCTCATGTGACATGATAGACCTAATGAGTTCTTCTAGCTTGAGGACGTTGAGATATCTCACATCTTGGATTGTCTTTACCTTGGGTTGCAAAAATCTAGTTAGACATCGAAGGATTTTCCTTACCAACTCTTCAGTGAAATAAGTTCTACCAAGCATTTTTCAACTATTAGTAATGTTAGTAACACATGTAAACATTTGATTAATAGTTTCATCCTTTTCCAAGGAGAACAATTCATATTCGTGTACAAACATACTCATTTTATTTTATTTTACTTTTTTTTGTTCCTTGATGTGTAATCTGAAGTAAATGATAAAGTTCTTATGCATTTTCACATATTTGTACTCTATTGAATTTATCTCTATTAAGTGCAAAAGATAACATGTTAATTGTCTTATCATTTAAACTAAGTCTATGTTTTTCATTCTCTTCAATCTCAAAAGGCAATATTGGTATATTCTGTCCATTTTTAATTTTAATAGGAACATAAGAGTCATTCTCAATAATATGTTAGCATCTCATAATTCATAAATTGAACAAATATTCTCATCTTAGCTTTTCAATACATATAATTATTATCAAAGAAGTGAAGCCTAGAGATAGATTGTCCCTCAACATGAATATTGTTAGTTTTGAAAGCTATAACAAATAATCAGATCACAAAGTATATAATCCAATCACAAAAGAAAAGGTTAAAACCTACTATGATACCAATTGTAGGATCAAAATAACCTAAGAGATGGTGAATTAAATTATTAAAATTTTTCGTGATTTAAAACAATATTAGTTTATACTTCTCATTTAATTACATGATTCTAAATTCAACAATTATCACAAGCAACAAATTAAAAGAGATGGATAACAAAGTGAAAACAAATTTGTTAACGCAGTTCAGTCAACCTTTCCAACGTTTGCGCTTCAAAGCTCCTTCTTGAAGAATCTTTCCCAACTCAACTCCTCGAGCTTACTAGATTGAACTTTCAGACATCAATTCAAAGTCTTACACGTGACTCTTTCTCATGTCGTCACCTTTTACTGATTCTCCCAAAATATAAGAGGAGAAGTTTGAACACAAATGTATAAAATCTCACGTTAATTCAATGAGTTAACTTCTTAAGTTTAAGGCTATGTCATCATAAGGTGTAGCTAAATGGAAGGATCTTATCAAAGTCCATGAATGATAAATCATAAATTGAATTGACAAATAAGAAAAATGTAGTGCTATCATAGAGCTTTGTATCGAGTTGATGTATTAGGAGAGGTGTGAAGTAAACTGAAGACTTGATTCTCAAGTGATTTTGGCAGCACTTCGTTGCGATTTTCAAGTTCAAGTCTTTTGTACAAATCAACCTTCTTCTTTTATATATGTCTTCATAAAAACAGTGTATCGGTCAACACCTTCATCTACTCGGTCAACAATTGTGTGACAGTTGCGTGATTTTTCAAACATTTTTAGCAACTCAATCAACAATGTGATAGAGCGCATTGGTGGATACTTTGTCTGGGAGGCCGACACCCTGACCTCCCTGTAATTTTCTGAAATTGTTCTTCGGGTCGACACTTTGAGAAGATGGTTGGCACTTCAAGCTCTCTATGATTTCTGAAATGTTTTGGCGGTCGACACTTAACTGGTCTGATCGATACTTTGACCTCTCGGGTTAAAAATTGTTTCTTCACACCAGTGTTATGTAAAATCCTATAAATTAGCCATCACTGAAAAGACTTAAACAAATACTTTAGCACAATCAAATACCACTCATCAAGGGTATTTTTAAACGAGATAAGTATTCAAACTTTATGCATAAATATCTATTAAAACAAACTTAGAATTAGTTAAACAATTTAGCAAGAATTACTTAAACAATGTAACATACTTATAATCAAAACCAACGCTAAGTTTAATTATCTTTAGGCTAACAGGCTTTACACCGGAAAAGGAAGTGGATTTCAATGAGATTTTCTCTCTTGTAGTAAAAAACAAAACTTTAATTAAAGTTATATTTTCATTGATTGTTGTTCACGATTTTCAATCAAAAGAGATAGACGTTAAAACGACATTCTTGCATGGTGAATTAGAGGAATCTGTTGACATAATTAATGTTTAAGTCTAAATATGTTTTTGATGATGTGTTTATATGCTTCTAATATAATTTGATTATGTTTATTAAATGAGATAATGAATTATGCATTTGAGTTTAATCTATTGGAAATGCCCTTGGAAAGGGTATTTTAGTTATCTAATGCATGTGATTAAGTGTACAGGGCTGCATAGTTTTTTAACAGAGTTAAATGAAGAACTCCACCACTCACTAAACGACAAAGGCAGATGAGATAAATGAAGATATCCTACGCTCGCTAGATGACAAGGGCAGAAGACTTCAAGAAGACATCCTACGTTTGCTAGACGACAAGGGCGGAAGACTTCAATAAGACATCCTACGCTCACTAAACGACAAAGGAGGATGAGAAAAATGAAGATATCCTACGTTCGCTAAACGACAAGGGCGGAAGACTTCAATAAGACATTCTACGCTCACTAAACGACAAAGGCGGAAGATGTCTAATACTTCATCATCTGATAACGTTTAATGTTTCATCATCCGATACCGGTTCAAGCAGGATAACGTTTTCTCATCAGATGCCGGCTCAACATTTTAAAGTTGCATCATCCGACACCGGTTCAGCGTTTAAAGATTCATCATCCTATGCGTGTTCAACATTTTGAAGTTGCATCCTCCGATGGCGGTTCAAGACTAAAACAACATTGTCTTCTGCCAGAATTCAAAGTTAACGCGAAGCTACAGTGACGTCGTTTTCAGCTTTAACTCCAGAACATTAATGGCGATGACGAACAGCAATTTCAGATGCAACGGATATCTGCTTATGTACGGATGCTTCCCAACGGTAACTTTTCCATTTGAAGAAAGAAGCATTCAATTCTGTGAAGCAAAAGTGAGATAGAGTATTTAAGCCGAGGTTAGAGCACGAATGAACAACTTTTGCGAATTTTACTCTTGAGCCCTAATCTGCGAAATTTATCATACTCTGTATTTTCTTCTACATCTCTCGATTTTAACTTGAGATTTAATCCTTGTGAGAGTGTAGTCTGAGCTTGCAATTTACAAACTAAAAAATCTGTATAAGGCAGTGGATTGCCGCCCGTGAAGAACAATCCAGATCTGTAAAAGGTAGTTGATCGGAGCCCAGAATTTCGATCTTTCCATTCTCGTGAGGAGAAGGTTGAGGATCTTCAAGGGGGAACCTTGAAGCGTGGATATAGGCAGGTTTTGGCCGAACAACGTAAAAACTATTGTGTTGGTTTTTTTCTCTCTCTGTTATTTTTATTGTTGTGTTTTTTTGCTGTTAGATTAATAATTTTAAAAAGGTCTAATTCACCCCCCTCTTAGACAATCTCGATCCTACAATTGGTATCAGAGCAAGGTTAATCATTGTCTAAGTTGTATTTGAATACTTGGTGAGACATTTACCATGGCATTTAACACAAACTCTACACAAGTAGAAGGCCAATCAACCACTAGACCTCCGTTCTTTGATGGTAATGATTATGTATACTGGAAGTCTAGAATGAGAATATACGTTCAAGCTGTGGACTATGAATTATGGAATAACATAGAAAATGGTCCATACGTTGCTGTTAAAACAGAGAATTGTGTTAGGATCCCCAAAGCTTCACATGAACTAAATGATACAGACAAAAAGAATTTGAGTCTAAATGCCAAGGCTATTAACACCTTGTACTGTGCTCTGAATAGAGACGAGTTCAATAGAGTTCAAGGGTGTGAGAGTGCGATTTGGCGCCTATTAGAGGTCACACACGAGGGCACAAATCAAGTGAAGGAGAGCAAACTGAATATGCTTATACACGAGTATGAATTATTTTCTATGCCTAAGGATGAGTCTGTCTCTTCCATGTTTACAAGATTTACTAACATAACTAATGGTTTGAAAGCTCTTGGTAAATCTTATTCTAATGAAGAACAGGTCAGGAAGATCCTCAGATGTCTTCCAAGAAGCTGGCAGCCAAAGGTGACTGCAATTCAGGAAGCAATGGATCTCAAAGCTCTAAAGCTTGAAGAGCTCATTGGATCTCTCATGACACATGAGATCACAATGAGGTCAAACGAGAAGGAAGACCTCAAGGAAAAAGAGATTACAAAAAGAAAAGATATTGCTATGAAAGCCTCCTCAAGTAAACGTGAAGTCTCTGAGGATGAAGAAGAAGAAGATGATGAGGACATTGCACTTATCACTAGGAGATTCAGCAAGTTTCTTCGAAGGAAGAAGCTACAAGGGAGAAGTTTTTCCAAGAATGAAAGGCAACCTAAAGACAAGGAGATTACCTGCTTTGGATGTGGAAAGTCAGGCCACATGAAGGCTAACTGTCCACAAGCTAAGGGTCCCAAGAAATTCAAGAAAAGGGTAATGAAGGCCACCTGGGACGATAGTGAAAGTGATACATCCTCGGAAGATGAAGAGGTTGCCAATCTGTGTTTCATGGCACATAAGGATGAGGTAAGTCTTTCTTCTAGTGAGAGTGATAATGATGAGGGAGATTTAATAGATGCCTTCAATGATTTAGTGAAACAATATGGCATGCTAAAAACTAAATACAATACATTAAAAATGAAAAATGCCATTCTAGTTGAAAAGCATGCCAATGGATGTAATCGGCATGAAAAGGAAATAATAGACCTTAAGGGTAGAAATGAAAAACTGAATAATCTTGTTCTGTGGTTCTCAAATGGTAGCAAGAACTTAACATTGCTGATAGGAAATCATAAAGCTACTCATGATAAAGCAGGTATAGGCTATGATAAGTTCAATAAAATGAAAGCTTTTAAGAATTTCTTTGTCAAACCTTCCACTTGTCATGCATGTAATGAAGTAGGACATAAATCTTTTGAGTGTCCTTTAAAATCAAACAGTATCACATCTGGTAGTAAACTTCAATGGGTTCCTAAGGGAACCAGACCTAACTCTAGGACCCAAAAGGTTTGGGTACCAAAGAAGACAACTTGATCTTCTGTTTTGCAGGTTGACTGTTCTCCTGAAAGAAATCAATGGTACCTCGACAGTGGATGTTCGAGGCATATGACAGGAGACTCAACCAAGTTTGCAGTTGTCAATAAGAAGAAAGGTAGTGTTACCTTTGGTGGAAACCAAAAGGGCAAAATTGTTGGCATCGGCAATATAGATAATCCTTCTAAACCAATCATTGAAAATGTTTTATTAGTAGAAGGATTAAAAAATAATCTGCTAAGCATAAGTCAGTTATGTGACAAAGGTTATAAAGTAACATTCAAATCAAATGCTTGTGTGATCAAAGACGTTTCAAATAACATTGTTCTGTTTAAAGGATTTAGGAAGGAAAATGTCTATATTATTGATCTGAATGATTTTGAGCATGTTAATGAGAAATGCTTTGCTGTTAATTCTTCCCATGATTCTTGGATTTGGCATAGGAGATTAGGACACATAGGGATGGATACCTTAGAGAAGATTACTAAGGAGAATTTAGTTAGAGGAATCCCTAAGATATCCTTTGAGAAGGATAAGGTCTGTGATGCCTGCCAAATGGGTAAGCAGATCAAAAGTTCCTTTGCATCAAAGAATGCAATCTCATCTTCTAAGCCTCTTCAACTCCTTCACATGGACCTTTTCGGTCCTTCTAATATAGCCAGCTTAGGAGGAAAATTCTATGCTTATGTCATTGTCGATGACTTCTCTAGATTCACTTGGGTATTCTTTCTGAAGTCAAAGGATGAAACCTTTGATACTTTCTCTAGCTTTAGGAAAAGAGTTCAAAATGAAAAGGAGCTCACCATTGTTGCTATTCGTAGTGATCATGGTGGAGAGTTTGAGAATGAGAGATTTGAACTCTTGTGTCTCAAGCATGGAATTGAGCATAATTTTTTCTCCCCTAGAACCCCTCAGCAAAATGGTGTTGTTGAGAGAAAAAATAGGTCTCTCCAAGAGCTAGCTCGGACTATGCTCAATGAGAATTCTCTTCCTAAATACTTATGGGCTGAAGCTGTCTCTACAGCATGCTATGTGCTCAATCGGGTCTCCATAAGACCTATTCTTGAGAAAACTCCATATGAGCTCTGGAGTGGAAAAACTCCTTCTGTTAAATACTTTAGAGCCTTTGGTAGTAAATGCTTTATTCTCAACACTAAGGATAACTTAGGAAAATTCGATTCCAAATCTGATCTTGGAATTTTTCTTGGTTATTCTCTTTCAAGTAAAGCATATAGAGTATTCAATAGGAGAACTCTAGTTGTAGAAAAATCAATTCATGTCAACTTTGATGAGTCCCTTCAACCCACAATCAATGTGGATGAGGATGATTCTTTGGATAGACAACTGGACTCTATTTCTTTAGAAAAGCCTAGTGATCCCCTTCAAGTAGAAAAATCTTTAGAACCCTCTTCTACTTCTCTTGATATTATTCCTATCAAGGATGAAAATCCTGTCTTCCTAGAGATTGGAAGTATGTCAAAGACCATACAATAGATGAAATTTTAGGTGATCCTTCTTTAGGAGTTAAGATTAGATCCTCTCTTAGGAATCTCTGTGCCAATGTAGCATTTATCTCTCAAGTAGAGCCTAAGAAGTTTGAAGAGGCCGAGTGTGATGAAAATTGGATTTTAGCTATGCAAGAGGAGCTAAATCAATTTGAAAGGAGCAAGGTATGAGAACTTGTTCCACGGCCTAAGGATCATCCCATCATTGGAACTAAATGGGTTTTCAAGAATTAGTTAGATGAAAATGAGATTGTGGTTAGAAACAAGGCTAGACTAGTTGCTAAGGGATACTCTCAAGAAGAGGGCATTGATTTTGAGGAATCCTTTGCCCCTGTAGCTAGATTAGAGTCAATTAGGATGCTCCTAGCCTTTGCCTGCTACAAGAACTTCACACTCTTTCAAATGGATGTAAATAGTGCATTCTTAAATGGTTACATCAATGAAGAAGTTTTTGTTGAGCGACCCTTAGGTTTTGAAGCTTTTGATAAACCCGACCATATCTACAAATTAAGGAAAGCTCTTTATGGTCTTAAGCAGGCTCCTAGAGCTTGGTATGATAGATTGAAGAATTTCCTTGAGGAAATGAATTTCAAAAAGGAAAATACAGATTCAACTCTATTTACCATGCAAAAGGATAATGACATTCTGTTAGTTCAAATTTATGTCAATAACATTATTTTTGGATCAACTAATGTCAACATGTGTAATGAATTTTCTTCTCTCATGCAAAGTGAATTTGAGATGAGTATGATGGGGGAGTTAAAATTCTTCTTAGGATTTCAGATCAGTCAATCTCTTGATGGAATTTTCTTCTGTCAAGAAAAAATACATCAATGAACTCCTTAAGAAATTTGGATTAGAATCTTCTAAGTCTTCCAAGACTCCTATGAGTACCACAACTAAATTAGATAAAGATGAAAAAGGAATAAGTGTTGATATTAAAAAATATCGTGGTATGATTGGATCATTACTATATCTGACTGCTAGTAGGCCAGATATACTCTTTAGTGTTTGTCTTTGTGCTAGATTTCAAGCTGCTCCTAAGGAATCTCACTTAACTGCTGTCAAAAGGATTTTCAAATATTTAAGTGGGACACCTGACCTAGGATTATGGTATCCGAAGGGCACCTCTTTTGATCTGATTGGATATTCAGATTCTGATTATGCAGGTAGTCTAGTTGATAGGAAAAGTACTAGTGGCACCTGTCAGTTCTTAGGTGAATCTTTAGTCTCCTGGTATTCTAAGAAACAGAATTCTGTTGCATTGTCAACTGCTGAGAGTGAATACATTGCTGCAGGCAGTTGTTGTGCACAAATGCTTTGGATGAAACAAACTTTGAAAGATTATAATCTGTTTTATGATAGGATTCTTATTCGGTGTGATAACACCAGTGCTATCAACATTTCTAAAAATCCTATTCAGCATTCTAGAACAAAGCATATCGATGTCAGATATCACTTCATAAGAGAGCATGTTCTAAGAGGTGATATCTCCTTAGAGTTTGTAAATACTGTAGATCAATTGGCCGACATATTTACAAAACCGTTGGATGAAAAGACCTTCAATAATATAAGAATAAGTTTAGGTCTCATTCGGTTTAAGAATTGCTAAGTTTCTTCTGTTGGAATTTCTTCCTGTGAAAGAGTGATCTGTGTTATTGATGGCATCGGTGGATATAGTTAACCGGATGATATGTATCCTCCACTGACCGGATGATGTCTATGCATCAGATGATGTATTTTCTAATCTGCTGACACGTGTCATCTATCGGACGATATCGGTGTTACATGTGTGACTTCATCACGTCGGGCAGTGTTTTATTTCTTTTAAACTCTTATTTCTTCACCGAGACGCTTCATTTTTCGTGCTCTTTCTTAAAACCCTGCCCTACCAATCCTCTCTCTCGATCTTATCTTTCCAATGGATCATCTGGTTTCATCATCTCGTGCAGTTTCCGAACCGGCCAAGAAGAAGGCCAAAGTCGCTGCTCGTCCAACTTCGGTGATTCCTCGTACAAATAGTTGGCCGTCGTTCTATTTCCTCAATCAGACTGCTGAAGCCAGGTAGCACGATGACTTTAAAGATAAGAAGTTGATTCCAAGTCGTGGTATTGTTCCAGACGAGTTAGTAGGTTTAAATTTAGTAGCACCCTTGACAGACATTGGTTTAATAGGGTTGTTTGAAGTTGAATCTTTCTTTTACCCCACTGCCATTAGAATGTTCTATGCCAATCTTAGTTATCCTTCTGACCAATCAACCATTTCGAGCTATGTGTATGGAAAACACATAGTTCTTACCTCCCAATCCCTAAATGAGCTTCTGGGGAGTCCTCATCTAGATCAACATCCCAAAATCTATTCAACAGGGCTAGAACCCCTATTTCTTAGAACTCCCGATGGAAAACAATTTTTGAAAGAAATTGCCCTAGACCCGCACAACATTCCCAATTCCTTAAAGAGCAAACATTTAACAATTAGAGCTCGACTTCTCCATTAGATGATCAGTTATAATGTTATTCTTAAGGGTGGTCATTATGATGATATTAGCAGCATGGAATTTGTTGTTCTTTTTGCCATCTATCAAAAGACCCCGGTTGATGTAGGATACATTATTCTGAGAAGGATGATTCAGTGTGTTTCTTTAGGGCCTACATCTTTTCCCTATAACCTCCTTCTCATGAAGATCTTTCAGATGTCCGAGGTTGAATTTCCCGAGGATGAGGATCCTTCCTGTCTCAAATCATCCAGTTATTACTCTAAATCCACTTTGTCAAGAATGGGAATTAAGAGAACCCGTCAAGGGACTTTTGTTTTGGATCAGTCCAAGCAAATGGCTACTAAGGTCGCAGCCGCCAGAAAAGGAAAAAGGAAACTGATTTTGGATGAAGAGTCATCAATGCAAGAAGGAGGTGGTGACTCAGAAATCCCTGCATTTAATATTTCCCCTCCTCATTCTCTGGTCTCACGCCCCCACCTTCCTCCACCAGTGCCAAGACCCCCTGCTCCATCCTCTCCAGCCCATCTTTTTAAGGCAATCTCAGTTCCTCAGCCATCTCTTCCACCTACTTTTTTGGTACCTTCTCTGCCTCCTCCAGTCCCACTTTCTCCACCAGTCCAACCACCTCCTCCACTACTAACACCTCCTCCCGTCCAATCTGCTCCACTAGTCCTAACAGCTCCACTTGTCCATGTCTCCTCACCACTTCCATCTGTTACTCCTGCCACTCCTCTGACTTATCAGCGAGATTTTCGTTGAGTGAGGCTCAGTACAATGATTTAAAGGCCTCTATTGACAGTCTAGGGTCAGCCCTCTGTCAGCTTGAGAAATCTCTAGACGCCAAGCTTGACCAGACCCAAAAGAACATGAGCATTGCTATGGATACTGGTCTTGGGCTGCTGGCAACGAAAATGGATGGTCACCGACGCATTGTTGCTAAGGAACTTGAGTCTCTCAGATACTCTGTTGACAATCTGAATCCCGAACCTGAATCTGAACCATCCAATTTAGTCTGTGTCACAGAGGCTTGTTCTGAAGACTTCCTCCCTCCGATCATCCGTCCAGAGGCAGGTGAAGATGCTCGGCTACTGTCCTTAGATCTTCAGGAAGCTACGCTAACATTCTCTCCTTCTGCTGCTATTTCTGTCCGAGAGCCCTCTTTCGAGTCCTCAAGTCCTATGGATGCTTCTCTTACTGCTTCTCCATCTGTAGCACATCCTTCTTGTCTGGACATGATAATGTTTCCAGAAATTTCTGCCATTTCTGCTCCCTGCTTGGATTTGGTGGTCTATCAAGAATCCTCTCCATCTGCTGCTCCTCAGCCAGAGCCTTCTCCATGCCAGGATATAGTGATCTATCAAGCACCCCTTCCTCCCGCTATTGCTTCACTTCGCGCACTTGTGGATACTTATTTTCTTTCAGATCTTGAAGTGCCCGCTTGGATTAGCCAAACTTTCTGGACTCATTTTTTAGCTTTTTTAAGTAGAGGATTTTGTTTGTAATCACTTTTATTGATGTTCTAATGACATTTCTCTGATGTTTCTCTCCCTTATGGTGCATGCATTGCTTCTGCTGTCGCTTTGTTTGTTTTTTATAATGTCAATGGGGGAGAATATATTTGATCGGTGATTTATGCATGTGGAATTAGTTACTATGATTTGTGTATGCATATTTTGGAAATCTGGATGTATGTATATTTTTGATTTTTTTTGAAACTCTGGTATGCTCTGTGTTTGTTTTTGGAATATATGCATTTGCTATGGGGGACTTATACTTAATCAAATTTATAGGTTGTCATCATCAAAAAGGGGGAGATTGTTGACTTAATTAGTGTTTAATTCTAAATATGTTTTTGATGATGTATTTATATGCTTGTAATATAATTTGATTATGTTTATTAAATGAGAATAATGAATTATGCATTTAAGTTTAATCTATTGGAAATGGCCTTGGAAATGGTATTTTAGTTATCTAATGCATGTGATTAAGTGTACAGGGCTGCATAGTTTTTTTAACAGAGTTAAATGAAGAACTCCACCGCTCACTAAACGACAAAGGCGGATGAGATAAATGAAGATATCCTACGCTCGCTAGACGACAAGGGCGGAAGACTTCAAGAAGACATCCTACGTTCGCTAGACGACAAGGGCGGAAGACTTCAATAAGACATCCTACGCTCACTAATCGACAAAGGCAGATGAGAAAAATGAAGATATCATACGTTCGCTAAACGACAAGGGCGGAAGACTTCAATAAGACATCCTATGCTCACTAAACGACAAAGGCGGAAGATGTCTAATACTTCATCATCCAATAACGTTTAATGTTTCATCATCCGATACCGGTTCAAGCAGGATAGCATTTACTCATCAGATGCCGGCTCAACATTTTAAAGTTGCATCATCCGACACCAGTTCAGCGTTTAAAGATTCATCATCCTATGCCAGTTCAACAGTTTTGAAGTTGCATCCTCCGATGGCGGTTCAAGACTAAAACAACATTGTCTTCTGCCAGAATTCAAAGTTCGCGCGAAGCTACAGTGACGTCGTTTTCAGCTTTAACTCCAGAACATTAATGGCGACGACGAACAGCAATTTCAGATGCAACGGATATCTGCTTATGTACGGATGCTTTCCAACAGTAACTTTTCCATTTGAAGAAAGAAGCATTCAAGTCTGTGAAGCAAAAGTGAGACAGAGTATTTAAGCCGAGGTTAGAGCACGAAGGAACAACTTTTGCGAATTTTACTCTTGAGCCCTAATATGCGAAATTTATCATACTCTGTATTTTCTTCTACATCTCTCGATTTTAACTTGAGATTTAATCCTTGTGAGAGTGTAATCTGAGCTTGCAATTTACAAACTAAAAAATCTGTGTAAGGCAGTGGATTGTCGCCCGTGAAGAACAATCCAGATCTGTAAAAGGTAGTTGATCGGAGCCCGGAATTTTGATCTGTTCATTCTCGTGAGGAGAAGGTTAAGGATCTTCAAGGGGGAACCTTGAAGCATGGATGTCGGGAGGTTTTGGCCGAACAACGTAAAAACTCTTGTGTTGGTTTTTCTCTCTCTCTGTTATTTTTACTGTTGTGTTGGTTTGCTGTTAGATTAATAATTTTAAAAAGGTCTAATTCACCCCCCTCTTAGACAATCTCGATCCTACAGAAACTATATTCATGACTCAACCCGAGGGTTTTAAAGATGAAGAAAAAGACAAAGAGAGGCTTTTGAAAAAATCTTTGTACGAGGTGAAACAATCGTCAAAACAGCGAAATAAGAAATTTGATACTTTTGTACTAAGTATTATTTTAAGAATATTAAAAATGATGGATGTATTTATATCAGAAATAATTCTACATTGGTCAATATATTTGTGCTATTATGTGCCAACAACATCTTAACTATGGGAAAAATATGGAAGAAATTACTCAATTAAATGTTGATTTGTAAAGGTTATCGAGATTAAAGACCTTGGTCCAGTTAGCAAATTTCTGGGTACAGATATTATTAGAGACATAGCTAACCACATGCTAAGGTTGTCTAAAAAGAATTAGTTGCAGAAGGTGATATCCAGATTTGATATAACTAGTCTAAAACTAGTATTAACTCTACTAGGTGCTCATATAAGTTGTCAAGAGAATAAAAACCATATAAAAGTTGAAAAGACATTCATCAAAAGATACCATATGCTAATCATGTGGTGAGCATAATGTAAGCAATAATTTTCATCTAGGCGAGATCTTTCAATCAGTTTATGGCTGATCCGGAGAAGATCCAATGGCAAGCTTTAAAATGGGTTATAAGGCACAATATTGCTTCATTAACATATGCTTAGTATATGGAAATGACCAAGAAAAACAAGGAATTATTTATTGATATGTAGATGCAGATTATGTAATCTAATTGTACATTCACTGAAAATAGAGTTGTAAGTTAGAAAGCATGTTTACAAAAGGTTCTTGTTTTATCAACCATGGAATTTAAATATATTGCAGCAACCAAAGCACTTAAAGAAGTCTTGTGATTAAAAGGTTTGACAAATGAATTATTAATAGATAGTGAAAACTTAACTATCTATTGTGATAATCAGAGTGTTCTTCATCTCATGAAAAATCTAGATTTCCATGAGAGGATGAAGCACACTAATATGAAGCATCATCTTTTATTTGTGAAATCATTTATCAAGGTTTGATCAATGTCAAGAAGGTTGGAACAAAAGACAATTCATCAAACATAGTTACAAAAGTCTTAGTAGTAGCCAAGTTTGAACATTGTTTAAACTTGGTTAATGTTCAAAAGTTGTAGTAAAGGATAGAAAGGATGCAACTTCAAATTGGAAATGAAATTAGAAACAAGGTGGAAAATTGTGAAGATTGATTTTGATTTGTCCATGTCACCAACTGGGGACATGTCGGAGCAGGAAAGCTTGGTCGGGCAGCCCGGTTCCCTGAAAGGGAACCTGATCATCTAGCCCAAGGCTAAATTTGATAGCAAAAGTCTTAGGAATATTTACAACCAAGCCGACATAATGCAATCTCAAGTAGACAATGCAATAATATAAAGTACTTAACAATATTTAACTATTCAGGAAAGTAAAAGAAATCTAATCCACAAGTTAAGGTTACAAATCCAAATTAACTATATAGTTCTTACCAAGAGAATACAAATAAAGTCCAAACATGAACTGAAAATACTATCAGCCTCCTCCGATCTCCACGAGTGATGTACTTCGAGGACCCTTTACAAGATCACGAGTGAAGACAACTAACAACTTGTTCACTCAATGCACGGGCATAACCTTTCTTGATGATTTGGAAGTTGAACCAAGTGCAAGGGACATGGAGATTTCAAAACATCTACCACAATATATCATCAAGGAAGAAACCAAGTTGATTAACGTCCAAGAAGCCACATCTACATTGTCCATCAAGACCTAATTTAACTATGGTTGCCGCATGCGTTTAATAAGTAAGGCCGATTTGTTTAGGCTGATTTTCTTTATGTTTAATTTGGTTTTATTTTTGTTTATTTTACAACCCTAATTATTAAGGGTATTTATATTCCATTGTTGCCGCCTTAGGAGAATAGCTTTTGCCATTGAGAAAATTGAAAATCAAACTTTTGTTCAATTCTTGGAGTTCATCTCCATTTGCATTACAATTTATTGGTGGTTTTATTCGAGGCTTGTTTTGTGTTCAAGGATCTATAGTTCTTGATTTGAGTTACGCGGATTTCTTAATTACTATCATCTTCCCTAATTCTAATTCAAGAAAAAGGATGTTTTTGCAAGATAATAGAACTCTCATCATCATCGGTTTAGAATCGTCTATCACTAGACAACCGATTATTAATTTTGGTGTGCATCTGCGATATTCCATCGGAGTGGTGGACATTCTCTGCATCACAACTTCTTCTCCCCAACGAATTTTTTCATGAAATTTGAAGGACTTATTCTTGATTCATAGATTGAGAACCTGACCAAATTTTGTATCAAGACAAGTTTATTTGGTCACGTTGCATCTACCATAAAAATGACATTTTTATCTATTTCAAACCAGCAACGACCTCCAACACACTTATCATATCTCCTTGATTTTAAAGCTTTTGAATGAGAATTTTTTCTAGTGGACTCCTAGGGCTATCATTGGTGCAAATTTCATGAAAAAATAACGTTATTTAGTTGGGTTTCAATCTACTACAATTTGTGTTATATTCTACCAGGAAAAACCCTAGTTCAAGTTGATTATAAAGTTTCCATCTTTGTGACACATCATCTGGTATCAGAGCTCCAATTCTTTCCTACATTATCTATAATGTTTGTGGTTGAATATTTTTTGCCAATATGATGACAAGAATTGGCACCGTCAATGCACAAAATCATGAGTCCACGAGTCAAGCAACCGCACCACCACCGGCCAATGAGGTTGAACCGAGCATACAAGAGCAAGTCAATGAATTGAAGATCATATTGCTGCCATGCAACAAGAATTACGTGTATCAAGGAACAATAATATACTGGATCTTCAAAACCCTAGACCTAGAAAGAGAGAAGACAATCAAAGGAGACGTTTTGACCATGAAGAAATTATAGATGAACTTGATGAGGAAAATTTTGATGTGGAAGAACCTCTTACTTTGAGGCATAAGTGCGAAAATAATGATGATATGAAGCATGTCAAGGTACACGGAAGACAACCTCACCATACAAAGCACGACTAAAATTGAAGAAAAGATTTTTGAAACAAAAGGGACAACAAGTAAAGTTATTGAAGATAAGAAAGACATTTGTGATGTTCAAAGGCAGAGGGCTAGAGAGATTAAGTGTTTTAAATGCCTCGGTTTAGGGCACATTGCATCACAATGCCCTAACAAACGTGTGATGATCATTAAAGGGGACACCAATGAAGTGGAAAGTGAAGAAGATGTCAAGGAGCCTAGTAATAAGGATGATTCACAAGAAGAGGTTTTTCATGCTCAAGAAGGGCCCTTACTCTTAGTAATTAGAAGGACGCATACCTTGCAAAACCGAGTGGAGAAAAATCAATGGGAAAACATCTTTCATAGTAGATGTTTGATCAATGGCAAAGTATGCTCTTTTATTATAGACGGAGGTAGTTGCACTAACGTTGCCTCTATGGAGTTAGTGGAGAATCTAGGGGTGGAAACAACCGTACATCCTTACAAATTAAGGTGACTAAAAGAGTTTGTTTGAAGTAGTATATGACGTTGTGCCTATGGCGCAAGTCATTTGCTATTGGGGAGCTCATGGTAATTTGACCAAAAGGTATTACATGATGGCTACTCAAATTCTTTTTCTTTCAAGTTTGGTGGTAAATCCATCGAATTAGCACCCCTCATACCAGATCAAATTATAAAGGTCAAGAATCGATAAAGGAAAGGAAGGGCAAGACTACCTTATTTTTATCAAATAGGAGTTTGAAGAAATCTTTGTTGCATGACGGTCCTTTAATACTCCCATTATTTTGGGAAAGAGTAGAAGAGATGGGAGAAATTACTGAATCAATTAAGGTCCTCCTTAGCCGTTTTAAAGACATATTTCCATAAGAACTTCCTCAAGGGTTACATCCCCTTAGAGGGATTGAGCATCACATTGACTTAACACCAGAGGTTGTACTTCAAAATTGACCGGCTTATAGGATGAATCAAAAAGAAGCCAAAGAATTACACAAGCAAGTCACGAAACTTCTTGACAAGGGTTACATCCGAGAATCAATGAGTCCATGTGCTTACTTTACTTGTACCAAAAAAAGATGGCACCTTGAAGATGTATATAGATAGTCGAGCCATTAATCAAATTACGATCAAGTATAGGTTTTCGATACCTAGACTTGAGGACATGTTGGATGAGCTAAGTGAAGCATCGTTCTTCTTTAAGGTGGACTTGAAGAGTGGTTATCATCAAATCTGAATGAGAGAAAGAAACGAATGGAAGACTGCGAAACCAATTATGATCTTATGAGTGGATGGTTATACCCTTCGGCCTCTCAAATGCCCCAAACACTTTATGAGGTTAATGCATTTTATCCTCAAAGAGTTTTTTGAAAAGTTCATGATGGTATACTTCAACGATATTTTGGTGTATAGTGTGAATTTCTGATCTCATTTATCACACCTAGGGCAATTATTTGTCACACTCTGATGAGCCCAACTATTCAATAATCTTAAAAAGTATTCACTTTCTTGGCTTTGTTATTTCCAAGCAAGGTATGGAGGTTGTTAATGCAAAGATTGACCCGATTAAAGGATGGCTGACTTTGAAGAATATTTCGGAGGTAAGGAGTTTTCATGGTCTAGCATTATTCTATCGACGATTTATAAAGAATTTTAACACCATGACACCTACGGATTTTACCAACAAAGGGAAAGATTTTCATTGGTCTCAAAACTGTCAAAATTTTTTTGAGATAATCAAAGACAAGTTATGCCATGCTCCAATACTTATGTTACCGGACTTCAACAAAGTTTTCAAAGTGGAATGTTACACATCCGACATATGTAATACCCGGCTGTACGGAATATTAATATTTTAATATAAATGGCATATTTGTAAATTTGACAAATCAAGTCAGTTTCACGAAAAGAAAGCGTTATTACGATCCTGATAATTAATAAGGATTTTAAGAAAATATTGAGAATTTTAGGAGTTTAACGCTATTTTTACGAGAATTACGTTTATCGTAATATAAAGGATACTTTGGTAAAAATAGTAAACGGAGTCCGAATTGCGAACGGACAGTTTTAATAGAACCCTTATAATAAGTTGAAGTTATTGGTGAAATAAGGAAATTTGGAGAAACCGAATCGTTAGCTAAATAACGAAACAAAGAACGAAACAAATAGAAAATCAAAGGAAGGGCAAAACGGTCATTTCACAAGTCAATATTATAAAAAATTACAATCCTTTCTTCTCGTCCTCCGGACACTTCACGATTTCAAAATTTTCTCTCTTCTCTCACGACGACATCTTCTTTCTCACTGCGTTCTCCACTCCGGCGTCCGATCTCCTCTCCGATCGTCTCGATTCTTCACAATTTCTTCCCCAATCCAGACCCTAGATAAGATTCTAAGGTTTTGGGAAAGTTTATTTCGATTTTTATGGAGTTTAAACGATTAGTGTTTCGTTTAGGGTTTCGTTAAAAACGTGATTTAGGGTTTGAAATCGATAGGTTTACCGTAGTTGTGGATGTCATGGGCGTATTGAACATTATCTGACAAAGTTAAGTCAATTTGTGAGAAGTGTTAAAGTTTGAGGATTTTAGGGGTTTTTGGAAAAAACTCGCTAATGGTGGTTTCGAGGTATCAAGCGTTAATTGTTATTAAAATGCCTCGATTAGTTAAGTTAGAATTTTAGAAATTTCCTTAGTTAAGGATTTCGTTAATTTGGGCGTTAATGGTTCGAATTAGTTTTAACGTCGACGTTGTGAATTGCTTAGGTAAACGACGCTCGTGAACGGAGCTTGAAGTTCAGCACGCACGAGTTAAGTTCTCGTGACTTACTATGGCGATTGGCCTACACCGTACGTCGAAGTCGTCTCGAGAAGCTTTGGTGACGTGTTTGTTTAAATTGCTTTGGTTGGGTAGTTAGGTTTAGTTCTTTTATAGGTTATGTTTTTATAGTCTTGATGGTATATATGCTGTATGTTTAAATTATGTTATAAATTGTCCATGCATCACAGTTTTTAATTATACATATAAAATGAATTTCCGCACTATGTTTTAAAGAAAATGGCGATGTGGCCTGAAAGGGGGCTATTGATCTATTGTGTGGATCGATTAAGGGTCTGTCACAATACCACATCTAATATGAACCGGTGTATGTTTATGGTCATGCGAGGTGGGGCTCAGGCATGGCTGTGCATGTTGCAAGCATGTACCCCCCTCCTCTAGGTGGAAAGGGTTGTCCAACCGCAGGATGTGCCCTCTCCATTTAGGGGGTCGAGATCTCGGTGACAACCTATGTAAAGATAAGAAAATGTTGCATGATTTACGAACTCATATGCACAGAATGCATTTGCATTTACAAAACTTGCTGAGCTTTAGCTCATAGATTGTCTGTATGGTGTAGGTGATCTTGACATAGGTGAGGAAGAGATCCCTCCACCCGAGGAATGATGCAGTTGAAAGAGGATGGCCCGTGGGAATGTGTTGGGCAGTCGAGGCGCCTTTTGACCCGTGGGAAAGGATGTAAAGGTATTTTGGGACACGATAGTTAGATCGTAGGAAAAATTGTATAGTAGAACATATTAGGATGTTTGGTTCTGGTTAGTTGAAAGATTGATGTACAAATATTTAGGCAAACGGTTTATAGAACGTTTTGTTAAGGGTTTTTATCTAGACTTTTATGATCTGCTTGGTGATTTTAGCAGGAGGAAATGTTTAGTTTTTAAATCGAACCACGCAGTTCGTTTTTATGAAATCGGGTGAGGTTTGACAAAATGTAAAAAAGGGTGAGTGACGAAATGTAAAAAGGAGTGAGGTTTGAGCTATTGTATGTTCACGTTTATGGAGTGATTTACGTTGAAGTCTAAGGGGTATATGTGGTGAGAAATATGTGCAGGGGAAGAGGAAAAAAAAGAAAGAAAGGGAGAGGGAGCCACTCCCTGGAATTTCGGATTCCATGGAGGGTGGCGATCGATCTCCTAAGGTGGGGATCGATCGCCTCTTTTGGTCGCCACTCTCTGGAGAAATCCAGAGAGTGTGGCGATCGATCGCCCAAAAAGGGGCGATCGATCGCCTGACCATCGATCGCGGGGCGATCGATGGCCACAATGATGGGCGATCTGATCGCCCCTCCTATTTTAACAATGGTGATCGATCGCCTGTTTTGGGCGATCGATCACCCCATCATTTTGGGACAAATATCCCTTTTTGCCCCTGCTTTTGGCCGATTGTTTACTTAATTCTAATTTAAGTTTTATTTAAATTGTTTTTAAGTTTTGTTAAATGGTTTAAAAGCATAAACTTCAACGATTCCGATTTTTTTTTAAAGTTTTATTTCCGCTCGAACGTTGAGTTTAGAGTTTAAGTATAAAAAAATAATACGGGAATATAAGGGTACGGTTTAGGGTCGCTACAACATAGAAGTGGGAGCTACTCTCATGGAAGAAGGCAAGTCTATAGCCTACTTTAGTGAGAAGCTCAAGGGAGCCGCCCTCAATTACTCAACATATGATAAGGAATTCCTAGTCGTGATAAGATCTCTAGAGGTGTGGCAACACTATTTACTTCCAAAAGAGTTTATCATTCACACCGATCACCAAATACTTAAACACATCATGAGTTAAGGCAAGATGAATAAGAGACATGCTAAATGGGTGGAGTTTCTAGAGTGATACCCTTTCATCATCAAATACGAGAAAGGATAACATAATGTGGTAGTCGATGCACTATCAAGGAGGTGTGCTCTTTTTGTAGCACCCGGTTCTATTAAACCAATTTCTAATCCGTTATTTAATAGTAAGCATGTTGTGGAGAAAATTTAGGAAAGTATAATTTAGGTTAATGAGTGACTAAGTAAGGGCATAGTGGTAAATTGAGAACTTATAATGAATAACCTATTTAAGAAAAGAGGCTTTGTGATTAAATGCACTGTAGCCACCACTCTTTCCCTACTCTCCTCTCTCGGTTTTCAGCTCAAGCAGCAGAGCTCTCTAGGCGATTTTCTTGCTCGATTCTCTTTCAACTTAGGTACGTTTTTCCTCATTCTCTTGCGTTTTAGCAGTTAGATAACTGAGGGAGTACAATGTGAGGATTTCAAAGATGCTGTTGATGAGAGTAGGTTCGGGTTCTTAGGGAATAAATGGGAATGTGCAAGCAGTAGAGTTCCAAACTGGTTTCCTTGTTCCTCTGGTTAGATTTTTTGCTAAAGTTTAGTGAAGGTTTGATTGATGTTCTGTTACGAACTTAGGTGAGCGAACTTCTAAGGTAGCTTACAGCCGAGCAATTTCCAGGAGACCAGGTAAGTAAAGTTTGCTTGTGCCTTCGGGCCTACATCACAAAACAGTAGGATTACGTGTGTTTGAATGTTTGTATGTCATGCATCATATTTTGAAAATTTATGCGAAAATAAATTTACATGAAATGGCATGGTAAGGAATGAACAGACTGTAACAGTATGTTAAGGGAACTAATTCGCCCCTTAACCAAGAGAGAGGATTGTATGACTTTGGGGGAAATGATCCAAACCCCAATTTCACAAGGGGATCAAATCATTTTGTTAAGGGAACTAATCCGCCCCTTAATCAAGAGAGAGGATGTATGACTTTTGGAGAAGTGATCCAACTCTCAATTTCACAGGGGATCAGATCAGAAACGATGCATATGCAGCTGAGATGAGAAAGTAGAAACTGCATATTTAGGAATTTATGTTTCAGTATTACATTTCATTATTGCTTTACTTACTTAGCATTAGGCTAATAGATGAGTTTTGTGATGTAGGTGAACAAGTGTCGACAGGTGTGTTCACTGAGTTTGCTGAGAACTAGTCTGGTTGGAGGAGTGCATCTATGTAACAATCTGGCAACTGATGAGGCGGTTTAACTGGTGTCAGTGGATGAGAAAGTTTAGTGAACTATGTGATTCAATTTAAGTATGTTGTGAGTTTCCATGACAGTGATAGTTTTGATGTTTGAATTCAATTTGAAGCTTTTCTGATAATGATACTTTGTTGGATTTAAATAGTTTGAACGATTTTTAGTAAAATGCTCAAATTCTTTTGGTAGTCGGAGTTTTCTTTGTTAGAGTGAAAATGTTGCTATGCTGTTTTCGTTGAGTATTTTTTATCTATCGGTAGATGAAGTCTATCGGCAGATGTAGGGTTGTTGTTCTGTTGTCTATCGGATGATGTCTTCAGTAGAAGCCATCAGAAGATATAAGTAGAAAATTTGTTGTTTTGTAACCGGATGATGTCGAGTAATTTATCCATCGGATGATGTAGTAGAAGTTTTGTCGTTTAGTGATCGGTGGATGTCGGGTAATAAATCTATCGCATGATGTAGTAGAAGTTTTTTCGTTTAGTGATCGGTGGATGTCGGGTATTAAATCTATCGGATGATGTAGTAGAAGTTTTGTCTTTTAGTGATCGGTGTACACAGTTGTTTTTCGGAAGACGTGAGTAAAAGATTTGTCGTCTTGTGACCAGCAGAGGCTGGATGAACGAATCATCCGGCTGACGTCATCGGTAGATGCGAGTAGCAAACTTGTCGTTTTGCGATCGGCTGAAGTTGGAAAAGTGATTCTTCCGGCTGACGTCATCGGCTGAAGTTGGAAGAGTGATTCTTCCGGCTGACGTCATCGGTGGAAGTCTTCAGTTTATTTTATTTTATTTATTTTTTGTTGACCTCGTCTAGCGGCAGATGCGTTTGACCTTTTATAATTTTCACGTTTCCACGCTTAAGTTTTGGGCGAACCAATTCCTACTATTTCAATTGATATTTCCAAATATTGATTTACAACCCCTTTTAATCTCTGCTTGTTTTCAAATGATTTTTCCGTTGTGAATTGTAACGTTGTGGTTTCAGTGAACATCGAGTTTTGACTTTCAAGTGAAATTTTAAGTTTGGTCCAAAATTCCTTAGTTATGTTCGGGTTTATGAGTAACGAACTGAATTTAGAAATCTCGGGGCGTTACAGTATGGTATTAGAGACATTCAGTTAAACCGTTCAAAAGATTACTCATCAGTGACAGTCGTCGCATGGGAGTACTCCAACAACTGTAAGTGTTCATGTTAACCTTAGTTATTAGATGTTTATGAAAGTAGTTAACCCTGTGCAGGAATTTAGTATAATGGCCAGACGCCCAGGGAGACCTAGAGTGCCAAGGGAAATGCCAAATTTGAGAGGTGAGGAGGAGCCTAGTGTGATTAGGCAGCTGACAGAATTGGTGCGTCAGCAAACAGACCTAGTGCGTCAGCAGTCCGATCAGTTAGGAGTGCTGTTAAACCGAGAGGTGCAGTGAAGTGCCAACTCGAGTTCTAGCAATGAACAATCTGGAGATAAATTTCGGAGACTAAGACCACCCACGTTTGATGGACAGTCATCTGATCCGGTTATTGCTGAAGGGTGGCTTAGGAAGATTGAAAGTATGTTTAGGTGCACCAACATTGGAGAAGGAGACAAAGTCACGTTGGCAACATTTCACTTGGCTGGTGAAGCTCAACTCTGTTGGGAAACAATAGAGACCACCACTGATGTCTTGGCGATGCCTTGGTCGCAATTCAAAGGCATTTCGACGAGAAGTATTTCAACAGTACTGTCCAAACTGCAAAGAAGTTGGAATTTCTAAACTTGAAACAGACAGGGTCTGTGGCCGAGTACAGTAGGCAGTTCGAGTCCCTGTCCAGGTTTGCTGGACATTTTGCTCACAGGGACGAGGATAAGTTGTTCAAATTTGTGCATGGACTGAAACTAGAAATTTACCGAGGAGTTAAATTTTGTGGTATTAAAGGCTTGTCATTCAGTGAAGTTGTGTCTACTGCTCTGGAAGTGGAAGAAGCTGAAAGGAAGTGTGCTGAACCAAAAGAGGTCCCACAAAAGTCGGTCCAGCCACACCATCAAAGGGGAATGAAGAGGCCTAGTGAAGGCCAGAGTAGCCAAGGAACAGGAGGGAAGGTAGAGAATGTCAGGAAATTTCCCCAGTGTCCCAAATGCTTGAAGTACCACCCGGGCGAGTGCAGATTGGGCTTCGGGAAGTGCTTCAACTGTGAGGAGGTTGGACACACGATCAAAGAGTGCCCGAAGCCTAGAATCACCAGATGCTACAATTGTAATAAGATCGGCCATATTAGCAGAGACTGCCCAGCTCCTAAGAGTGGCCCTGCTATGGTTAAACCGAGGATATTCTCCATGATGGAGTCGGGCGATGATGAACAGCCAGCTGTTGTGTCAGGTACTATACTGGTCAACTCTTTACCCGCTTTTACATTGATAGATTCTGGTGCAACATATTCATTCATAGCATCTGCATTTGCTGATAAGTTAGATGTAAAGCTTACCCCTACTGAGCATGTGTTTAATGTCATATTACCCTCGGGTGAACGCATGCACTCTAACCGAGTGATGCTTGATAGTGCTGTATTTGTAGGAAACATGAACCTACCTGCTAACCTCATTGTTATGGATATAAAGGGAATTCGATGTAATCCTAGGAATGGATTGGCTGTTTAAGCATTATGCCACAATCGACTGTAGGACTGGAGTAGTTAGTTTTCAACCCCCTGGTGGTTTGAAACATACCTTCCAAGCTCTAAAGAAGAGTAAGGAAATGTCTGTTATGACCTCTATAAATTGTAGACCCTCACCATGCGGAGAGTACTTATGCTTCTTGGCCAGTGTTTTAGATACACAACTAGTAGGAAAGGCAATTCCCCA
Source organism: Begonia masoniana (assembly GCA_022432975.1). Classification (NCBI taxonomy): domain Eukaryota; kingdom Viridiplantae; phylum Streptophyta; class Magnoliopsida; order Cucurbitales; family Begoniaceae; genus Begonia; species Begonia masoniana. Next base: position 40,237,182 of record CM039516.1, read on the forward strand.
AAATGTCTTAGTTGTCCAAGATTTCCCAGAAGTATTCCTAGATGACCTTCCTGGTTTGTCGCCAGATAGGGAAATTGAATTCGTTGTAGATGTTTATCCCGGCGCTGAACTTGTGTATAAGAATCCCTATAGATTAGCACCTACGGAGCTTAAAGAATTAAAGAAACAGTTGGAGGAATTATTGGATAAGGGGTTCATACGCCTTAGCTTTTCACCGTGGGGTGCACCTGTTCTCTTTGTCAAAAAGAAAGATGGATCGATGCGTATGTGCATTGATTATAGGGAATTGAATAAGTTAACTGTCAAGAACAAGTATCCATTACCGAGGATTGATGACCTATTTGACCAACTTCGTGGTGCACGAGTTTTCTCTAAGATTGATTTGAGGTCAGGTTACTACCAACTAAAAGTCAGAACCGAAGATATTCCAAAGACTGCCTTTCGCACAAGGTATGGACACTATGAGTTTCTAGTTATGTCCTTTGGATTTACAAATGCACTGGCAACCTTCATGGATCTTATCCATAGAGTGTTTCACGAGTATTTAGACAAGTTTGTTATTGTGTTCATAGATGATATTTTAATCTATTCACGTTCTAGTGAAGAACATGCAGAACATTTGAACTTAGTATTGGAAGTGCTAAGGCAGCACCAACTCTATGCCAAGTTTTTCAAATGTGAATTTTGGCTGGACAGAGTTCACTTCCTTGGTCATGTGATCTCTGGTGATGGAATATCTGTCGATCCAGCTAAGGTTCAAGCAGTTAAGGAGTGGCCCCAATCGAAGAATGCTGCAGATATTCAGAGTTTCCTTGGACTTGCAGGATATTACAGGAAGTTTATTGAAGGATTCTCAAAGATTGCAACACCCCTCACTCGGTTAACTAGGAAAAATATGAAGTATGTGTGGACTGAGGATTGTGAGCATAGTTTTCAGACCTTGAAACAGAAACTGACCAATGCTCCTATTTTGACCCTTCCCGTTGATGATGGTAAATTTAGCATTTACTGTGATGCATCCAAGATTGGACTTGGCTGTGTCTTGATGCAAGAGGGAAAGGTAATAGCTTATGCCTCTAGGCAGTTAAAAACACATGAGAAGAATTACCCCACACATGACTTGGAATTAGCTGCAGTTGTATTCGCACTTAAGATTTTGAGGCACTACCTGTATGGACAGACTTGTGATATATTCTCGGACCATAAAAGTCTGAAATATATCTTTACACAGAAGGAATTAAACATGAGGCAACGTCGATGGTTGGAATTTGTAAAGGATTATGATTTTGAGATTAAATACCATCCTGGCAAAGCAAATGTTGTGGCAATGCCTTGAGTAGAGTGACAACTTCAGCCTCAGCCTTGATTCTTGATGTACCATTAGCCTTAGAGTCTGAATTCCAGAGGTTTGATCTAGAAGCAATATCCAGTGTGTCAGCTATACTCTCAGCCATAACCTTAAAGCCTACTATTTTGGAGAAAATAAAGGAAGCTCAAATGAATGATGACGAGTGTAACAAGTACAAGTTAAGCATGAAATCTACGGACAGAACAGATTTTAACTATTCTACTAATGGGATCCTTAAGTTTAGAAATAGATGGTTTGTCTCTGCCCTTAAAAGACTTCGTGATGAGATTCTTTCTGAAGCACACTCTTCCAGGTTCTCTGTTCACCCTGGGAGTACAAAGATGTACAAGGATCTTAAACAGCATTATTGGTGACCAGGTATGAAACGAAGTGTGGCAGAATATATAGGATCGTGTCTGTGTTGTCAGCAGGTTAAAGCTGAGCATCAGAGACCTGCTGGAATGTTACAACCTTTACCAGTTCCCGAATGGAAATGGGAACAAATAACGATGGACTTTGTTGTGGGGTTGTCCAGAACAACAAAAGGACACAATGCAATTTGGGTGGTAGTTGACCGTCTAACCAAATCAGCTCATTTCCTACCAATAAAGGTGACTTACTCGATGGATCAACTTGCTGAATTGTATGTGCAAGAAATTGTTAGGTTACATGGAGTTCCAAATACCATAGTTTCAGACCAAGACTCTAGATTTACATCTAAGTTTTGGAAGAGTTTGCATTAGGCTATGGGTACACAGCTCAACTTTAGCACAGCCTTCCACCCTCAAACAGATGGACAGTCCGAAAGAACCATCCAAATATTAGAGGATATGCTTCGTGCATGCATATTGGAATTTCAAGGTTCCTGGAGCAAGTACCTATCCTTAGTAGAATTCTCTTATAATAACAGTTTTCAGGCAACAATAGGAATGGCACCTTATGAGGCCTTGTATAGGCGGAAATGTAGATCACCTTTGTACTGGGATGAAGTTGGTGAAGCACAGTTGCTTGGTCCTAACATTGTGCAACAAACTGTTGAGAAGGTTGCCCTCATCCGCCAGAGGATCTTAACAGCTCAAAGCCGGCAGAAAAGTTATGCCGATAAAAGACGCAGAGAACTAGAGTTTGAAGTAGGTGATGAAGTTTTCCTCAAGGTATCACCATTTAAAGGAGTTTTGAGATTTGGGAAGAGAGGCAAGTTGAACCCCAGATTTATTGGACCATTCACTATTCTGAAGAGAGTTGGGAGAGCAGCCTATCAGTTGCAGCTACCGGCTTCTATGGAAGGGATACACTGTGTGTTCCATGTTTCTATGTTGAAGAAGTGCTTAAGGGATCCATATCATGTTGTGGAGCAGCAGGACATTGAAGTTCATCCTACCCTTACCTATGAGGAGAAACCAGTAAGGATCCTAGACCATGCTGTAAAAGTGTTGCGCAACAAAGAAGTTCCACTAGTGAAAGTCTTATGGTATAACCAAAATATTGAGGAGACAACTTGGGAGCGCCAGCAAGACATGATGGACCAACATCCAGAACTGTTCAGGTACTGAATTTTGAGGACAAAATTCTTTTAAGGAGGGTAGATTGTAGCACCCGGTTCTATTAAACCAATTTCTAATCCGTTATTTAATAGTAAGCATGTTGTGGAAAAAATTTAGGAAAGTATTAATTAGGTTAATGAGTGACTAAGTAAGGGCATAGAGGTAAATTGAGAATTTATAATGGATAACCTATTTAAGGAAAGAGGCTTTGTGATTAAATGCACTGTAGCCGCCACTCTTTCCCTACTCTCCTCTCTCGGTTTTCAGCTCAAGAAGCAGAGCTCTCTAGGCAATTTTCTTGCTCAATTCTCTTTCAACTTAGGTACGTTTTTCCTCATAATCTTGTGTTTTAGCAGTTAGATAACTGAGGGAGTACAATGTGAGGATTTCAAAGATGTTGTTGATGAGAGTAGGTTCGGGTTCTTGGGGAATAAATGGGAATGTGCAAGCAGTAGAGTTCCAAACTGGTTTCCTTGTTCCTTTGGTTAATTTTTTGGGTAAAGTTTAGCGAAGGTTTGATTGATGTTCTGTTATGAACTTAGGTGAGCGAACTTCTAAGGTAGCTTACAGCCGAGCGATTTCCAGGAGACCAGGTAAGTAAAGTTTGCTTGTGCCTTCGGGCCTACATCACAAAACAGTAGGATTATGTGTGTTTGAATGTTTGTATGTCATGCATCATATTTTGAAAATTTATGCGAAAATGAATTTACATGAAATGGCATGGTAAGGAATGAACAGACTGTAACAATTGTTAAGGGAACTAATCCGCCCCTTAACCAAGAGAGAGGATTGTATGACTTTGGGGGAAATGATCCAAATCCCAATTTCACAAGGGGAATCAGTTTGTTAAGGGAACTAATCCACCCCTTAATCAAGAGAGAGAATTTCACAAGGGGAATCAGTTTGTTAAGGGAACTAATCCGCCCCTTAACCAAGAGAGAGGATTGTATGACTTTGGGGGAAATGATCCAAATCCCAATTTCACAAGGGGAATCAGTTTGTTAAGGGAACTAATCCGCCCCTTAACCAAGAGAGAGGATTGTATGACTTTGGGGGAAATGATCCAAATCCCAATTTCACAAGGGGAATCAGTTTGTTAAGGGAACTAATCCGCCCCTTAATCAAGAGAGAGGATGTATGACTTTGGGAGAAGTGATCCAAATCCCAATTTCACAAGGGGAATCAGTTTGTTAAGGGAACTAATCCGCCCCTTAACCAAGAGAGAGGATTGTATGACTTTGGGGGAAATGATCCAAATCCCAATTTCACAAGGGGAATCAGTTTGTTAAGGGAACTAATCCGCCCCTTAACCAAGAGAGAGGATTGTATGACTTTGGGGGAAATGATCCAAATCCCAATTTCACAAGGGGAATCAGTTTGTTAAGGGAACTAATCCGCCCCTTAATCAAGAGAGAGGATTGTATGACTTTGGGGGAAATGATCCAAATCCCAATTTCACAAGGGGAATCAGTTTGTTAAGGGAACTAATCCGCCCCTTAATCAAGAGAGAGGATTGTATGACTTTGGGGGAAATGATCCAAATCCCAATTTCACAAGGGGAATCAGTTTGTTAAGGGAACTAATCCGCCCCTTAACCAAGAGAGAGGATTGTATGACTTTGGGGGAAATGATCCAAATCCCAATTTCACAAGGGGAATCAGTTTGTTAAGGGAACTAATCCGCCCCTTAACCAAGAGAGAGGATTGTATGACTTTGGGGGAAATGATCCAAATCCCAATTTCACAAGGGGAATCAGTTTGTTAAGGGAACTAATCCGCCCCTTAACCAAGAGAGAGGATTGTATGACTTTGGGGGAAATGATCCAAATCCCAATTTCACAAGGGGAATCAGTTTGTTAAGGGAACTAATCCGCCCCTTAATAGGATTGTAGGCTTTGGGGAAATGATCCAAATCCCAATTTCACAAGGGGAATCAGTTTGTTAAGGGAACTAATCCAGCCCCTTAATCAAGAGAGAGGATGTATGACTTTGGGAGAAGTGATCCAACTCCCAATTTCACAGGGGGATCAGATGAGAAACGATGCATATGCAACTGAGATGAGAAAGTAGAAACTGCATATTTAGGAATTTATGTTTCAGCATTACATTTCATTATTGCTTTACTTACTTAGCATTAGGCTAATAGATGAGTTTTGTGATGTAGGTCAACAAGTGTCGACATGTGTGTTCACTGAGTTTGCTGAGGACTAGTCTGGTTGGAGGAGTGCATCTATGTAACAATCTGGCAACTGATGGGGCGGTTTAACTGGTGTCAGTGGATGAGAAAGTTTAGTGAACTATGTGATTCAATTTAAGTATGTTGTGAGTTTCCATGACGGTGATAGTTTTGATGTTTGAATTCAATTTGAAGCTTTTCTGATAATGATACTTTGTTGGATTTAAATAGTTTGAACGATTTTTAGTAAAATGCTCGAATTCTTTTGGTAGTCGGAGTTTTCTTTGTTAGAGTAAAAATGTTGCTATGCTGTTTTGGTTGAGTATTTTTGATCTATCGGTAGATGAAGTCTATCGGCAGATGTAGGGTTGTTGTTCTGTTGTCTATCGGATGATGTCTTCAGTAGAAGTCATCAGAAGATATAAGTAGAAAATTTATCGTTTTGTAACCGGATGATGTCGAGTAATTTATCCATCGGATGATGTAATAGAAGTTTTGTCGTTTAGTGATCGGTGGATGTCGGGTAATAAATCTATCGCATGATGTAGTAGAAGTTTTTTCGTTTAGTGATCGGTGGATTTCGGGTATTAAATCTATCGGATGATGTAGTAGAATTTTTGTCGTTTAGTGATCGGTGTACACAGTTGTTTTTCGGAAGACGTGAGTAAAAGATTTGTCGTCTTGTGACTGGCAGAGGCTGGATGAACGAATCATCCGGCTGACGTCATCGGTAGATGCGAGTAGCAAAACTTGTCGTTTTGCGATTGGCTGAAGTTGGAAGAGTGATTCTTCCAGCTGACGTCATCGGCTGAAGTTGGAAGAGTGATTCTTCTGGCTGACGTCATCGATGGAAGTCTTCAGTTTATTTTATTTTATTTTTTTTGTTGACCTTGTCTAGCGGCAGATGCGTTTGACCTTTTATAATTTTCACGTTTCCACGCTTAAATTTTGGGCGAACCAATTCCTACTATTTCAATTGATATTTCCAAATATTGATTTACAACCCCGTTTAATCTCTGCTTGTTTTCAAATGATTTTTTCGCTATGAATTGTAACGTTGTGGTTTCAGTGAACATCGAGTTTTGACTTTCAAGTGAAATTTTAAGTTTGGTCCAAAATTCCTTAGTTATGTTCGGGTTTATGAGTAACGAACTGAGTTTAGAAAGCTCGGGGCGTTACACTTTTAACCGAATTAAACACCAAGCTTTTTTATTTTGATCGGATTAAAGGAGCATGTGAAGAAGACAAAGATTTTAGTCCATATTATAAAAGGTGTCTTATCAAGTGTGAAGAGGGGTATCATATATTCAATGGATATCTTTTCAAGAATTGATAATTATGCATTCTGATTTGTGATCTCTGTGAATCCCTCATAAAAGAAGTGCATAGTGGTGGATTAGCGAGCCACTTTGGAGAAATGAAAACTTATGAAGTTGTTAAGGAGCACTTCTTTTGGCCACATCTCCTTAAAGATGTACATAAGGTGGTCGAAAGATGCATTTTTTGCAAAAAGGCTAAAAGCCAACTACTCCCATAAGGATTATATTTGCCATTGTCGGTTCATAGTCATCCATGGGTCGAAGTTAGCATGTATTTTGTGATGGGATTACCTCTCACAGCAAAGAATTCAATTACCACAACGAAGCACAATGAACACTGAAAGTGCAACTAAGGCCAAGCAAATCAAGTCTATGCATGAAAAGGTAAGGAAATCCATTCAAAAAAAAAAAGAATGAATCTTATGCTAAGGCAAATAACAATGGGAGAAACAGAGTGGTTTTCAATGAGGGAAACTTAGTTTGGCTACACTTAAAGAAGGAAAGATTTCCAAAACAAAGGAAATTCAAACTTCTACCAAGGGCCGATAGACCCTTCAAAGTCATTGAGAGAATCAACAACAACACCAACAAGCTTGAATTGCCGGGAGATTTTGGAGCTTCGGTAACTTTCAATGTACAAGATCTATCTCCTTATCTTAGCGAAGAAGATGACACAATCGAGGTCGAATCGGATTTGAGGTCAAATCCTCAATCACCAGGGGAGGATGATGTACTTCGAGGATCCTTTACAAGATTACGAGCAAAGAAAACTAACAACTTGTTCACTCAATGCACGTTCATAACCTTTCTTGATGATTTTGAAGTCGAACCAAGTGCAAGGAACATGGAGATTTTGAAACATCTACTACAACATATCGTCAAGGAAGAAACCAAGTTGATGAACGTCCAAGAAGCCACATCAAATGAAGGCACATCTACAATCTCCATAAAGACCTAATTTATCTATAGTTATGCATTTTAATAAATTCCATGCATGGTTGCCACGTGCATTTAATAAGTAGAGCCAGTTTGTTTAGGTTGATTTTCCTTAGGTTTAATTTGGTTTTACTTTTGTTTATTTTTACAATGCCAATAATTAAAGGTATTTGTATTCCATTGTTGTTGCCTTTGAGAAAATAGAAAATCAAACTTTTTTTCAATTCTTAGAGTTCATCTCCGTTTTGATTACAATTCATTGGTTGTTTTATCTTATGCTTGTTTTGTGTTCTAGGATCCATAGTTCTTGATTTGAGATACGTGGATTTCTTCATTACTATCATCTTCCCTAATTCTTATTCAAGAAGAATGATGTTTCAGAACTCTCATCACCATCGGTTTAGAAGCATCTATTACTAGACAACTGATTATCGGTTTTGGTGTGCATCCGTGATATTCCATCAAAGTAGTTGGATATTCTTTGCATCACAACCTCTTCTCCCCAACAAATTTTGGCATGAAATTGGGAGGACTTATTCTTCATTCATAGATTGAGAACTTGTCCAAATTTTGTATTAAGACGATTTTATTTTTCACATTGCATCTACCATTAAGGCGACATTTTTATCTAATCCGAAACTTGTTTCAAACCAGCAACGACCTCCAACAAACTTATCATATCTTCCTGATTTTAAGGCTTTTGAATGAGATTTTTTTGAGGACATATCATGGGTAAAAATTTCAAGAAAAAATATTGTGATTTATTTGGGTTTCGATCTGCCACAATTTGTGCTATATTCTATTGGGAAAAACCCTAGTCCAAGCTGATTTTGAAGTTACCACCTTCGAGGCACATCAACGAAGCTATCCACTCTTCTCTTTAATTGGATTGGGAGGGAGTCGTTGAGGTGAATGACTAACTCAGTAGAAACATAATACCTAATGCATCTTGTTTTAAAAACAGATTTTCTATCTTTATTTTAAAACTGTGTTTAAAATTTAAATTATGCATGAGTTATAAAATAGTTAAGGAAACCTCTTTATTTCCTTTTAACAAAATCGGATCCACGAGCTCTTAGTGAGATAGTCATAAAACATGCCACGTACATAGGTGGCTATACAATGAAAATACCCTCACCGTTTTCCACAGAAAACATTCTTAGTAAAAATAGAATGTCACACAAGGACCACTCTGACACACTATTACAGAAAGACGGTGATCCGAAACGTCTCATGAGACCGAAGAAAATTGTAATGGCGATATGAAGATCCAGCCCATCACTCGAGTTGTCGGCGACCGAAAATCTGTCACTACACCAACTCGAACCATAAACACCATCATCAGGTTTAGGGACTCGAAACCTAAGGAGAGCGTCTTCACAGTCTTACTGCCAGTTTTTCATATGTACATACAACATCACCTTCACGCAACAGAAGGTGTACGGGATAGCCTCGTGATACTTCGATGCCAAGTCTACTCAAAGTATCAAGAGGATTCATCCTCCCAACATAACATAGCAATACTCAAATCATGTAGTGTTGAAAATTAAACATGAGAAAATCATACGTACATATACGTATAAACATCGACGTGCTAGCGACCAGACCTTGTCATACTCTTATAGGTGGCAACCCACCAAAATAAAGTTTTTCGAAAACATGATATGCAATGTAGAAGCTGATGCGAATCTTGGATCGAAAGGACCCAGGACTCGAGAACAACGCAGTATAATTCACAGAAATGCATTGGATTCAAGAAAAATAGGGAACTTGACCCCAATCGAAGAATTCGATGGAACCGAAATTATCAAATAACGGAGTTTGACCCAAACCATACCTGTTAGTTGATCCGAAACTATCAAATAAGAGAAGCTTGACCTGAACTAAACTTGTTGGTTGAACCAAAGCTATGAAGCTTGATCTTTCAAATCAATACTTGAAGAAGATCATGTTCTTTGTAAAGAACTAAAGAGAAGACTATCTCAACTAAAAAAAAGCAAATTTTCATTTATCATCAAAACTCCCAAAACAAAGTCTACTTCATATGTTTAAACAGGCAAAATAAGTAAAATAAGACAATAAAATAAAGGGTAAAGTGCAATTTGGCCCCTACAACTAGGTGAAATGGGCAATTTACACCGTAAACTTGGGTAAAGTGTAATTTGGTCCCTACAACTAGGTGAAACGGGCAATTTACACCGTAAACTTGAATAATAGGCAAGAACAACCTTAATGTATTGATAATGGGCAATATGGCCCCTACCGTCATATTTTCTATCAAAAAATAACATTTTTTCACTTATTCATTTTTTTTTTTCCGAAATGCCCCTCACTGGACCGAACTGGACCAGACCAGTTCTGCTAATTCCACTTTTATTTATTTATTTTTTTTAAATCCTAATTCTCAGAAAAGAGAAGATAGATGAATAGAATTAAAAAAAATAAAAAACCAAAGTGCAATTAGTCGAACCGGTCCGGTTCGGTTCGGTCCAGTGAGGGGCATTTCGAGAAAAAAATGAACAAGTGAAAAAATATTACTTTTTGATGGAAAATATGACGGTAGGGGCCATATTGCCCATTATCAATACATTAAGGTTGTTCTTGCCTATTATTCAAGTTTACGGTATAAATTGCTCATTTCACCTAGTTGTAGGGGCCAAATTGCACTTTACCTAAGTTTACGATGTAAATTGTCCATTTCACCTAGTTGTAGGGGCCAAATTGCACTTTACCTTAAAATAAAATAAAGAAACCCTAAAAACTAAAGGTTTGGCTGGCAATCTGGTGCGCGTTGTTGGGTCTAGGTGTGCACAGCTAGATCTAGGCACACACAATCCATGTTCTCTTGCAAACTTTTGATGTTTTTTGGGCCTAATGTGTCCTTCCTTGCTTCTTTGGTTTGTCATTGGACCTCCTATGTTTTGTAATGGGTTAAGGTCATTGGGCTTGAGCTTATTGACACCTTGGATCACATCATTCCCTCTCACTTCAAGAAGATTTGTCCTCGAATCTTTGTCCTTGGAGATTGAGCCCGTGAATTTGTTGTTTTTCAAACAACCCCCATAGAATGCATCTTTAAATTCCTGCAAATTAAAAACGACACTTGGATGAGAAAGCGTTAGTTGTGAGATAAATAATCTTTCTTGCACCAAGGTACAAGTGTATGTGGTTTTGCCAACATCACACTTTTTTTCGCCGTTTCAACTTTCTCTTGTTAAACTTCCATAAAATTTGGAACTTTTGGAAGAAAAATAACCTCCTCTTTTAAGTGTTCCTTGGTCGGTTGTTTTTCTTTGTAAAGTCTGTTGCACTCTTGAAAGTTTTTTTCTTAAAAGCTTCGATTTTTAGAGGAACAACAATCTCATCTTCCTTGTGCTTTTTGACGGCTACTTTTGTCTTTTTCTCTTCATTGTATATATAACTATTGATCATAAGACCAAACTTTTTGTTCCATTCCAAAAAAAATTTGGATGCACTTTGATCTTGGGATGGAGGAATCACCTTTTGATATCGCTTAGGTTTTCATCCCTTCTGTGTATTCTTGTATCCTTTTCTCTTTTGTAATTTCCATACTTAAGTCCAACATCCTCATAATCACGGTTCATGTGTGCTTTGCTTCTCCACATGTGACTATTGGAAGGGGATTCCATCCAATCCAATCTGATGTTTAATGCCTCAACTTGATCTTGCATGACACTCATGAATAATTTTAGATCCACTTTGTCTATTCTCCACTCATGGTTTTCGGCCAACAATAAGGAACCATAAGTCAAAGTTATATTAATAAAAAATAATTATGATAAAGCAAAATAATGTACGGACCTTCCTCTCCCTCACGTGTTTCCACTTAATGGATGTCACTCCACTCATGTTGATGTACTTCAACAAAGGTAAGAAAGTTGAAGCACAAAAAACTCTCAGAAAAAAAATAAAATAAATAAAACACTTTGGCCAAAAATGAGTCACTTTCCAAATTGCACAACTTCTTCAAAAAAACTTCAATGGAGCTGAAATTTCAATGGAAACTTACTCTGGGTGTGGTGGAAATACCCTCAGAAAATCAAGGCCTAACTCAATGAAATGAGGTGATATAGATGAAATGGTGCATGTTGGTCTGGAAAGTGATAATGTTGCACTCTCTCAGGTCTTGGCTCTCCTTGAGGTTGAGCTCCAACTTGCTATGGTGATAGCTTGATACACCCTTGCTAAATATTCTATCTTCAGGGGAGGAGGTAGACAAGGGAGCAATAAAGATGGAATCCACTACACTCACGAAAAGGGGGACCAACAACTCACACAAGCACTCGGATATAACTCACTGAAGAAATGTGGACTTAATACTGAAAGCTTCAAGGTTTTTGAAGAAAATGAATCTTTAGTTTTCTATTCAAAATTAGCTGTCCTTCAGCAGCCATAAGAGTGGTTTATATACCACTTTGCTTTACAAAATTAGGGTTCAAATGTTCAGCCACAAAGAGCAGACAAGACAAGGGTATTCAGCTAGCACTCCTAGCCGAGTACAAAACATGCTTTGTCAATTTTGGCAAAGCCACCCCTCTCTCCAAGTGTCACTTTCAAATGGTCATTTCTTCTACAAAACACAACCAAAATGAAGCCTCTAATGCTAAGAGTTTTCGGCCAACACAAGAAGGTAAGATAAACTACTAAGAAAATAAACTAAATTATCGGTTACATCACTTTGCTCCAAGGGAAACATTGGTCCTTTCTTCAAGCTCAGTTTGGACTTGAGGATGCTCACATGTCAACAAGTGAAATAGCCTCTCTTTGTCTTGTGTGCTCAGCTCTAGCTTCAATTGGTCTTCAACTGCATCACCTATAAAATGAGTACACAAGTTAGTTACACTTTTGGCTCGTGACCAAGTTATTGCTCCCCTTGGTGCATCATCCCCCTCGAGTGGTTGAGGATTTGACCTTAAATCTAAATGGGTGTCCTCTTTTTCCTCTTCTCCTTCTCCAAAGTAAGGAGATAGGTCATGAATGTTAAAAGTAGCTGAAACTCCGTAATCACCCAACAATTCAAGTTTGTAGGCATTGTTATTGATCTTTTCCACTATTTTGAACGGACCATCTGCTCTAGGGAGGAGTTTGGATTTGCTTTGGTTGGGAAATCTTTCATTCCTTAGATGGAGCCAAACTAGATCCCCCTCCTTGAAGATGATTTCTTTCCTTCCTCGATTTGCATGTTTGGCATAAGTCTTGTTCTTCTTTTGAAAAGTCTTCCTAACATTTTCATACATGGTATTACTTGTTTGGTCTTGCTTGCTCCACTAGGATTGTCATTTCTTTTGTAGGCAAAGGAATAAGATTCAATAGTGTAAGTGGATTAAAGTCGTACACCACCTCAAAAGAAGTCATTTGGGTCTAATTGTGCACACTTTTATACGAAAACTCAATGTAGGGGAGTTGAATGTCCCAATAAGAGAGTCGCTTGTCTACTATGCTCCTCAATAAGGTTCCCAAGGTTCTATTCACCACTTCGGTTTGGCCATCGGTTTGGGGGTGAAATGAGGTGATAAATTGCAATTTAGTGTCTAACTTCTTCCATAGGATTTTCCAAAATGAACTCAAGAACTTGGTATCTCTATCCGAAACGATGGATTTGGGAATCCATGCACGCTGACCACTTCCTTGAAAAATAATTCGGCTATGTGGAGTGAATCATCCGTCTTGGAATAAGTTATGAAATGAGCTATTTTTGAGAATCGATCTATAACTACCATGATATAGTCATTTGTTCTAATCGTGTGAGGTAGTTCCAAATTAAAATCCATACTGACTTGCACCCAAAGGTGGCTTAGAATTGGTAAATGTAAGTAGTGTCCTTGGGGTAGAACTCAACTCTTGGCCTTTTTGCAAACTATGCACTTTTCTAACACTTCATGCATATCTTTATGTAAATGTGGCCAATAAAAGTGTTCTTTGATCGTCTCCATGGTCTTCTTTTCCCCAAAATGGCTAGCTAAACCTCCTCCATGAACTTCTTTGATTAACGACTGACGGATTCCACCACTCAGAATGCACAACTTCCCTCCTTTGAAGATGTAACCATCCACTATACAATAACCCGCCATACCATTGGCCGAAGTCTTGGTATCCTTCATAAGCTTCTTTGATCCATTCAAACCCAAAAATTTAGTACTCAATTCGGTTAAGATGACGTACCTCATAGAAAGGGCGTCGGCCATTATGTTAGCTTCTTTTTCTTGTACTTGATGATGTAGGGGCAGTGCTCAAAGAACTTCACCCATTTAGCATGTCTCCTATTTAAGTTTCTTTGACTCTTAATATTTTTGAGAGCTTGATGATCGGTATGAATGATGAACTCCTTAAGAAGTAAATAGTGTTGCCAAACTTCAAGAGCTTTAATGATGGCTAAGAATTCCTTGTTATAGGTTGAGTAGTTGAGAGCAGCTCCCTTGAGTTTCTCACTAAAATATACAAGAGGCTTACCTCCTTGCTGAGTAATGCTCCAATCCCCACTTCGGACACACACTCCACTTCAAAGACCTTGTTGAAATTGGGTAACATAAGAATAGAGGCATCGCAAATCTTTTCCTTAATCAACTCAAAACTTTGTTGACAAACTGAAGTCCAATGAAACTATTTCCCCTTTTTGGTACAATCGATTATCGGAGTCATAATCGAGCTAAAATTCTTAATGAATCTTCTATAAAATGAGGTTAAACTGTGAAAACTTCTCAGCTCTGAAATCCCCTTTGCAACCGCTCATTCCTTAATGGCCTCTATCTTTGATTCATCTACTTCCATGCCTTCTTTTGTGATGATGAACCCGAGAAAGTGCACTCTCTCTTGAACAAAAGAACATTTTTTAAGGTTCTCATAAAGCTTAGCATTTCTAAGAGTATCAAAGATGACTCTAAGATGCTCTAAATGCGAGGCAAGATCCAAATATCCCAAGATATCATCAAAGTAGATCACTATAAATTTTCCCAATAATTCTTTAAGGACAAAATGCATAAGTCTCATAAAAGTACTAAGAGCATTTGAGAGGCCAAAAGACATTATAACCATTCAAATAGTCCATACTTAGTCTTGAAAGTCGTGAAAACTTCTCACCTCTGAAATCCCCTTTGGAATCAGCCATTCCTTAATGGCTTCGATCTTTGATTCATCGCATTTTTGAGAGTATCAAAGAGGACTCTAAGATGCTCTAAATGCAAGGCAAGATCCAAGCTATATATCAAGATATCATCAAAGTAGACCACTATAAATTTTCTCAAGAATTCCTTAAGAACAAAATGTATAAGTCTCATAAAAGTACTAGGAGCATTCGAGAGGCCAAAAAGCATTACTAACCATTCAAATAGTCCATACTTTTTCTTGAAAGTCGTTTTTCATTCGTCTCCCACATTCATTCTTATTTGGTGGTAGTCACTTTTTAAGTCCACATTGGAAAAAAATGAAGCACCACTAAGCTCATCCAACATGTCTTTGAGCCTAGGAATGGGAAACCTATATTTGATTGTGATTTGATTGATGTCTCGGCTATCCACACACATTCTCACAGTACCATCTTTCTTTGGCACCAAAAGCGTGGGCACGGAATGTGGACTCATTGTTTCTCATATGTAACCATTTTCTAGCAATTCTTGAACTTGCTTATGCAACTCCTTGGCTTCTTCCGAATTCACCTTATAGGAATGATGGTTTGATATTACAACTCCCTATTGCAAATCAATTTGATACTCAATACCTCGAAGGGGTAGTAACCCTTGTGGAAGTTCTTTTGGAAAAACATCTTGATAATGGTCCAAAAGTGCTTGGACTTTCATGGGAATTCACCCAATTCTTCCATTCTCTCGCGAAACAAAATTAGGATTATAGGGCCCTTGTTTAGAAGAAACTTTCCTAACTCCATAGACATGAAAAGGGTGGACTTATCCTTTCCCTCCCTTCTTACTTCTTCATCTAGAGTCACTTGCTCCGGTTTGAGTGGAGTTAGTTTGATCAACTTTCCTCCAAACTTTGAAAGAATAAAAATTTTAATATCCATCATGAGATGCCCTCCTATCATGTTGTCAAGGTCTTCCCAAAAACATAAGCACTCATTGGTACCACATCACAAAGGGCCTTATCCTTGTATCCCCTAATAGAAAACTCTATAATTACTTGCTTAGAGACTTTGATATCTTCTCGGTCATTCAACCACCTTAATTTGTAAGGGTTAGGATGTAGAGTAGTTTCCAACCCTAGTTTGTCCACAAGGTCACGAGAATCAACATTGGTACAACTCCCCCATCAATGATGAAAGAGCAAACTTCCCCCTTGATCAAACAACGGCTATGAAAGATGTTCTCCCTTTGACAATCATCATCGTTGGACTGTGTAGTGAGGACTCTTCAGATGACCATTAAGAGTGGTCCCTCTTGAGCGTGGAAAACTTCTTCTTCCCCTTCAATGCCTTCACTAACTTCTTCTACTACTTCATATTCACTCACTACCTTGTTGGTTCCTTTGCTAAGAATCATGACTCGCTTATTAGGACATTGGGAAGCAATATGGCCAAATCGAGGCACTTAAAACACTAAATATCCGTTGCCCTAGGCCGAGTAGTATCATCTACCATCTTCTTATCCTCTACTCCTTTTGTAGGCCAACTCTTTATATTGGAGTCATTTTCTTCTACTTTGGGTGGTGGTTTGTAAGGACCTACGGTTTTGGGACAAACCGGCTACTAGTTCCTTTTCCTTTCCTCTTCAATTGTCTCTCAACCTTCATAGCGAGTTGAATGACAACATCCATTCATTCAAAGGTTTGTCGTTCCACTATATCTCCAATCTCGCTATTTAAGCGTATTATAAATCTTATTATCACTAGTTCTTCGAGTTCCTCCAATCCACTCATAATCTTAAGTGTTTCAGACTCAGTTAAGTACTCTTCTACCGAGGAAGCATCTTGCTTCAAATTTTGTACTTGTAGGAAAAATTCTTGCTTGTAGTGGCTTGGTACGAACCTCATTCTCATCAAGGATTTCATAATCCTCCAAGTCACAATTTCCTCATCATCCTCTCGCCTTCTTTGAGCTGTTAGATTATCTCATCATAAACTAGCATAACTGGATAGCTCTATAGAGACTAATTGTATCTTCACTTTGTCCGAGTAGTTATAGTAATAAAACACCTTCTCTATCCAATCTAAGAATGTGTCACCATTACAAGAACCATTAAAGGGTGGAATTGATACCTTAACATGTTTCAATTTGTCACTGGGGTCGTGTCTTGCATGCAGGACTATCTTGGCCTTCATCCTTAGTTTCCTCCTCATCATTGACCACTTCATGACTATTTAACTCATCTAGCTATCCTTGGATGCTAGACTCACCTTCCTTCGGGTTTGGTTCGCCGGTTGCTTATGTATTAGTGTCTCAGGTTTGTGGGTTGTTGGCTCCACTCCTTATCATTATCTTGGCACCAACAAACATGAAACACAAGGCACGAAAAGGGGGCAGGAAAGACAGAGCTCTGATACCAAATGCTGTAATTCAACAAAGGTAAGAAAATTGAAGCACAAAAAGCTCTCGAAAAAACAAAAACAGTTTGGCAAAAAATAAGTCACTTTCCAAATTATACAACTTCTTCAAAGAAACTCCAATGGAGCTGAAATTTCAATAGGATCTTACTCTGGATGTGATGGAATTGCCCTCCAAAAATCAAGGCCTAACTCGATGGAAATGAGGTGATATGGATGAAATAGTGCACGTTGGTCCGGAAAGGGATAATGCTGCACTCTCTCGGGTCTTGGCTCTCCTTGAGGTTAAGCAACCCAACTTGCTATGTTCAGATCTTGATACACCATTGCTGAATGTTCTACCTTCAGGGGAGGAGGTAGAGAAGGGAGCAATAAAGATGGAATTCACTATACTCAAAAAAATGGAGACCAACAACTCACACAAACACTCAGATATAACTCACCGAGGAAATGTTGACTTGATGGCAAAAGCTTCAAGGTTTTGGAATAAGATGAATCTTCAGTTTTCTACTCAAAATTAGCTACCCTTCAGCAGCCATAAGAGTGGTTTAAATACCACTTCCCTTTACAAAATTAGGGTTCAAATGTTCAGCTATAAAGAGGAGACAAAACAAGGGCATTTGGCTAGCACACCTAGCCGAGTACAAAACATGCTTTGCCAATTTTGCCAAAGCCACCTCTCTCTCCAAGTGTCACTTTCAAGTGGTCCATTCTTCTGCAAAACACAAACAAAAGGAAGCCTCTAATGCTAAGAGTGTTTGGCCAACACAAAAAGGTAAGATAAACTACTAAGAAAATAAACTAAACTATCAGTTACATCAATTTGCCCCAAGGAAGACATTGGTCCCTTCTTCAAACTCGGTTTGGAATTGAAGATGCTCCCATGTCAACAAGTGAAATGGTCTCTCCTTGTCTTGTGTGCGCAACTTTAGCTTCAATTGGTCTTCAATTGCACACCTATAAAATGACACAAGTAGGTTAAACTTTTGGCTCGTGACTGAGTGGTTGCTCCCCTTGGCATATCACGTGTTGCGCTAAAAACAAATAAAAGCTTTTTTTGCAAATAATCTTCCCCCCCTTGCTTTTTACTTCTCAATCTTCTCTTATAGCTCTTTATGTAAGAACTTAATCAATGGAAAAATATTCAACAAGTGAAAACTATCAAAATCAAATCTTTAAGCTAAAAATTCAATCCTTCAAAAGTAATAAAAATCAAGCAATGGAAAGAACAAACTATTCGAATAGGAATTGAGCAATAATTTGAATATTCGAATAACAAATATCTATGAAATTCTATGACGAGATTTTCGAAATTCAAAACAAAGTTTTCGAATTTCTAAGTCAATATTTTTGAAATTTCAAGATAAAATTTTCTAAAATTCAAGATAACAAAGTTTTCGAATTTCAAGATAAGATTTTTTGAAATTCAAACAAAGTTTTTTGAATCTCAAGATAAGATTTTTTTTCTTAATTGAAGAATTAAAAAAAAAAAAAAAGAACTCTAGACTAGACGAAAAGAAAATAATGCAATGAAGGAATTCTTTTTTCTTTTTCTTTTCTTTTTTTAATTGTAGAATTTTGAACTATGAAACTCTACGAAGTAGAAAAAAAATAAAATTGACAGAAAGCAGAAAAGATAGCACCTTGAATTATAAGAGTTCTTGCTCTGATACCAAATTATACAAACCTCGAATCAAAAGGACCCGGGACCCAATAACAATGTGGAATAATTCACATAAACGCCTTGGATTTAAGAAAAACAAGAAACTTGACCTCAATCGAAGAATTCGATGGAGCCGAAGTTATCAAATAACGGAGTTTGACCCAAACTAAACCTGTTGGTTGAACCGAAACTATCAAATAAAAGAAGCTTGACCCGAACCAAACTTGTTGGTTGAACCAAAGCTATCAAGCTTAATCTTTCAAGTCAATACTTGAAGGAGATCATGTTCTTTGTAAAAAACTAAAAAGAAGACTCTCAACAAGCAAAAAACTAATTTTCATTTATCATCAAAACTCTCAAAACAAAACAAATTCTAACTCATATGTTTAAATAGGAAAAATAAGTAAAATAAGGCAATAAAATAAAATAATGAAACCCTAAAAACTAAAGGTTGGGCTAGCAGTCTAGCACTCGTTGTTGTGTCTGGGTGGAGCAACTGGATCTGGGCGCGTTCACTGCATGCACTCTTGCAGCCTTTTGATGTTTTTTGGGCTTAATGTGTCTTTCATTGCTTCTTTGGTTTGTCATTAGACCTCCTATATTTTGTAATGAGTTAAGGTCCTTGGGCTTGAGCTTATTGACACCTTGGATCACGTCAAAAGCATAAAATCTCTACTTCGACAATGACTACTCATCTTTCTTACAGAAGCGGCAATCTCTCGTACTGGCTCAACATCAACAAACTCGTCTGAACCTATAAGAGAAACCAAGTCATAAACATCCTACTTAACACTAGGGAAGACACAAGGATGAGTCCTTTACTGGGACTAAGAATTCAAACTGAAAACCTATGAGTAGCCGCGAACTTTGCCAATGCGACAAAATTTTCCAAAAACAAAGTCGTGTGGTTGACACCTTTTAGTCATTGTCGACGCTATTAATACTCAGATTAACCCACAGTCGACACTTCATATCTTTCGGGTCTATTCACGGTCAACACTTCCATCACGTGGTTGACACTACAAACCTCTTGGGTTTCAACCCAAATTGAAATAGCGGTCAACACTTCCCTCAAAGTGTCGACACCTTCGAGCTCTCGGGTTTTGCTGGAATGCACGAACGATCAACACTTCTCGAAGTGTCAACCTCTGAGTCGATTCCAATGAATGGGAGTTCGTGAAACTCACCCTTCCCCACCGTTGAAGTGTCGACCTCTGAGGAGTTCGTGAAACTCGCCCTTCCCCGCCATTTTTTTGCCTCCAAATGGCGAATGGACCTACAACACTCCAAAAATACCAACAATCAAGAATAATCAAATAGAATCAATCTTCATTGCTCGAATCCATCCTCAACCTAATTAAAACTCAATATTTTTGCAAATAGAGAGGAGAACGAGCATACCCTCAAAGAATGTCACCTAAACTCGAAGTCCTTCACCTTGGCTGCACCAATCGGAGGTCAAATTTTCTTCTCCTCTTCCTCCTCCTCTCAGCCCTTTCTCCCTCTCTCTAGCGGTGCTCATATGAGGAGCCAGAGTTTTCTAAACCTTTTTTAACACATTTCTCATATTTAAACATTTAACCCCAATTTTTAACTTAATTAATTTCTTAGCCATTTATTTACTTCACTAACTTCAATTACACGGTAACTTTCCAAATTACCAATTCCTCTCAAAGTTTTCTAAAAACCTGGCGTGGCAATCAAAAGACAACTGAGTCAACCCCTTGACATGTCGTCAGTCAATAGCTGAAATTTTGACACATGAAAATTATATAATTTAGGGAAAAATGCAAAAAAAAAGGAAAGAGATTTCGGAAATAGGCAAAAAAGGGACAAAGGTTTGTTTTTAGGCAAAATAAGGAAAGTTGTTTGAGAAATAGGCAAAAAAAGGAAAATCCGGCGATTTTTTGATTTAGGCACAGCGAGAGGCCGGCTGGTCCGAGTTTTTTTATTTAAAAATAAAGGAGAAGCCGGCTAGTCCATCAGACCAGCCGGCCTCTCTATTTTTTTTTATTTAAAAAAATAATATTTTTACTAAAAAATATAAGAGAGGCCGGCTGGTCCGACGACCAGCCGGCCTCTCTCCTTTTTTTTTATTTAAAAAGTTAATTTTTTCTTTAAATAAAAGAGAGGCCGGCTGGTCCGAGGACCAGCCGGCCTCTCCTCTTTTTTACTTTAAAAAAAGTATAGGAGAGGCCGGCTGGTCCTCATACCAGCCGGCCTCTCCTCTTTTTTACTTTAAAAAAAAAGTAAAGAAGAGGCCGGCTGGTCCGAAGACCATCCGGCCTCTTCTCTTTTTTTATTTAAAAAATTTCAGTTTTTTATTAAAAAAAAATTCTGTTTTTGTTTTTTATTAAAACATAGAGCCTCTCATTTTTATTTTTTTTATTAAAATAAGTAAAGGAGAGGCCGGCTGGTACGAAGACCAGCCGGCCTCTCCTCTTTTTTACTTTAAAAAAAGTAAAGGAGAGGCCGGCTGGTCCTCGGACCAGCCGGCCTCTCCTATCCTATAAAAGGAAACGTTTCCCACCATCAAATTCACACCTCTCCTATCAAAAAATTCTATAATATTCTCTAAGGAATATTTTTCTCCTCGGTGATATTTTTATTCGTCCGAACAAATGGTAAATTTTTTTGTTTTATTTTATTTTATTTAAGTTTTTTTAAAATTTTAATATTTTTGTTTTATTATATTTTATTTAAGTTATTTTTAAATTTTAATTTTTGGTTATGGATTACTTATAAATATATCTAACATATTTAAATTTTTGTTTTTTTTCAGGTAATGGAAATAATTGTGTAGTGTAAGTAAGTTCTGTCTAAGGAGACTGGAATTAAGTGGGTCTATTTGTGACTCATCCAGCCTTTCCTGGGAACTTTACTTGGAAAAGTAATTCTGTCTAAGGAGATTGTCCAGAACAATCTTTCTTGGGAATTACATCATCCGAATACTTTGTATCTTTATCTTTAGCATTTTGATAAAATAAATTTGTAGATTGCAAAATCTTATAAATTAATATTATTATTTAACATTTTTTTTATTATTTTTGACAGAATCTTGCCATGGAATTTTTTGTTAATGAAGAATGCAGAGATAAGTTTGAGAAAGATTTGTTGACACGTAAAATTATTCCTTGCATGACTGTCGACTTCAGTGGTTGGGAGTCTATAGGAATAAAAGAAATGTTTGACAATATCGGCTTACAATGGGTGCATGTGTTGGAAGGCAATGTATGCGAAAGTGCAGTTCGTTTTTTCTACGCAAACTTGATACCAATAGGAAGGCAATGTATGCGAAAGTGCAGTTCGTTTTTTCTACGCAAACTTGATACCAATAGAGAGAGATGAAGTTTTTATTGGGTTGAGTACGCGCATTCATGGCGATAACCTAATGTTATTCTCAGAGATGGTGAATGATTTGCTAGGATTTGCCATTGATGATGCGGAAAAATATTATCATCCTTCAAATGACTGTCTATTTTTCACATTGCCCGAGGGAGTCGAATTCTTACGACAAATTCACATCAATCCAAATATTGGTGTGTTTTCGAAGCCAAAAACACGGCATTTGAATGTGAGAGATCGGATTCTTCGCAGCATGTCTGCCCACTTCCTTCTACCACGTACGGGACATAGAAATCATGTGAGCTGCATGGACTTATATGTCATGGAAAAATTGTGCAACAGAAAGCCATTTGACCCTGGCTTTTTGATTTTAAATCACATGATTGAGATGAGTCGGTTATCCCAATCGGGTTTCCCGTACGGAAGACTGATTACAAAGATAATGGAAAGAGCTGGAATGGTGCTTTCCAGAGGCGCGCAGAATATGCCTACCAGATCCACCGACCGATTTGACACCACTCATTTGACTCGAATGGGTCTTGTGGAGGAAAATGGTGTTTGGATTACAAAGAGCGCTCAGCAGGCATCCACCTCACAAGCAGTGCCGATGGAGGCTACTACATCAGCAGCATTGTCCCCACACGAGGAGGAAGGTAGGCCCTGGGATATGAGACAGTTCATGCAGCAGATGCATGAGACGCAGCAGAAAAACCACCAACAAATGTGGGAGGTGATGGAGGAGACAAACAGTCAGATGTATGAAATGCAGCAGGAAATACAATCGATACATCGGACACACCACGAGGACCTGCAACGTATTATAGAGGTAGAACAAAACCATCAACGAGAATTGCAACTCCTTAGAAGCTGGACTGATGAGCAAGATGCCAGAAGGAGACGCCATCGCAGACGACATCAAAGACGAAGAGACAGAGAAAACGACGAAGCCGGTGATGGAGATAATAATGAATAAATTTTGATAATTAGACTTGTGTGATGTTAATGTTATGAATTATATTTCAAAATATACTAAAATAATAAATTACAATTTGTATCACTTTTAAAAATTAACTAAATTAAATATTATTACACTACAATCATCTATTTCCTCTGCCGCGACGGTGCATCGAAGATTCCTGCACATAATGAAATAAAACTATAATTAAAAGAAATAATGTGTATTTATAAGAGAAATGTGGCTAAATGTACCTGTGTATCGTCAAATGTGTTGAAACCCATGAAAGTGTCTTGCGAAGCCGCAGCGCCTGAATTCGATCCTCTGGTAGGACAAGTGCGAGAATTATGCCCTACCTGCCGACATGTACGACATCTAATTGTGGCGTTCCTCCTACTCGCGCTCATTCTTGAGCTTGAAGGCTCGTCGGGATCTCGCACTCTTGTCTTTTTGGGCCTACCAGGTTGGCGTCTTCTTGTGGGCGGGAGGATTTTGTTCAAAGGTGTACCATCTGGGCCTATGGGCGGCAGCCACATTATTTGCCCGCCAATTGGATGAATATAGTGTGAATACATCTGCAGGTAAGTTACTCTGTGATAGTATTCGTGCACATACTGTTCCTGGTCAACTCTCATCTTTTGCATACAGGGAATAGAATGGACGCACGGGATTCCAGTAAGCTCCCACCTGGTACATTGGCACACACAATTTTCCATGTCAACATCGAATTGTTCTAATCCGTTGTTGACCTCATATCGATAACCTCCCGTATGCTGGGTGCGCCAATATCCAGCTGCTTCCTTTAGCTTCGCAAGCTTGTTAATTATCTTAGGACACAGGAGGTGGTCTTCTTGGATCATCTTCTCATAATTTTTAACAATGCGAAACATCAATTTCTTTCGAATCCCGTCAAGCATGGTCAAAATTGGTTTGTTTCTGAGAGGCAACAACACTGCATTGAATGACTCGTACAGATTGTTTAAGCCCATATCGCACTTTGGAATGGAAGAGAATGCATGAGTCGCCCAACGACGAGGATCTTCTTCTCGAAGATACGCTTCTGCCTCAGGGCTTATGTCACGTAATTTCCCCATTTCATGCTCGAAATATTCACTCGTGGGTGCTCTGGCCGCACTCCACATTAGATCTTTGTACGCATCGCCCCGAAATACGCTTTTGAAATTCTGGTACATATGTCGGAGGCAGAAGCGGTGTTCAGCATCTCAAAATTGACGTTGCACAGCATTCTTCAACCCCTGAAATTTGAACAAATTACATCGTCAAAATAAAATAATATAATTATCACAAATGTTTTAAATATAAATAGAAATACAATATACCTTTTTTCGATCTGACATAATTGTCCACCCGCGTCCTGCTTCAGTTTCTAGGTCTCCCTTCAATAAATGCAAAAACCATTACCATGAGTCTGTACACTCAGATTCGACGTTGGCAACAGCAATGAGATATATTCCATCGTTGCCATCAATACCGACGGCTGTGAGTAATTGACCGGGACACGGGTCCTTCAGATGACATCCATCTAAACAGATTACAGGCCTATCGAACCGCAGCAAACCTGCCTTGCAAGCAGCCATGCACATATACAATCTTTTAAATACCATTGAATTTTCGCCCGCTGGGGTACCATTAATTGCAACTGTGCTACCCGGATTTGATCTTAATATTTCGTTTCCATACGACCACAGTTGACTGTACTGTACGTCCAACTTTCCTTCGTTAATAGTTTGCGCTATGTTTCTTGCTCTTATAGCAATATTGTTTGAAATATCGACCATATGTTCCATCTTCACAGTCTCGACAATAAAATGGATGGACCATGCAGGATCACTTTTGAACCTAGGCAAGTACTTATTTGCCACCCATTTTGCACTAGCGTTAGAATTCTCTATTTGCCTTGAACAATTGTGAACGTTGGTAAAGGTCGATATATGAAAAGTGAGCTCATTTTGCATCTGCGCAACATATAATCGCCACGGACATTGATCTACGCAAACAGCTATCAGTCGGCTACGGGTACATTTCTCGAAACTTATACCATAACCTTCTTTCACAGAATATTTGACTATTTCATCCTTGATAGCTTTTATCGAAGTATATCGTTTACCCACATGTAATTCTATGCTTGATATTAGGACACTTATCGGTCTGCTTACTACCTCCTCGTCATCCGAGCCGATCGGTGTCCGAAGGTCGTCGTCCAGAGTTCCGAAGGTTGCATACAATTGTATTTCTTCATTTTCATCTAGTTGGTCAAATGCTTGTATCTCACCATATGCAGGTGCAGCATCCATCATCCAATCATTATCAGCATCAGAATGTACTAACTCATTTAAATCAATTGATCTACTTGAATCTGAATTTGAATCCATGGTCGTCCCTAATGTCTACAAATATCACGAGAGCAATTAAACATTGTACTAGAACTTATAACGATAAAATAGACTAAAACATGTATCATTAATATTAAAAAAATATTTTAATATGATGAAAAAATATGTTAAATAAATATAAATATTAAAAAATTATATGTCAGGAAACGATAATAATAATACTTACTTGACAAGTGTAATTCTCAGGAAAGATTGTACTGGATAATCTCCTTAGACGTTATTGTACTGGATAATCTCCTTAGACATAATTACTTGGTTACTTTTCCAAGTAAGTTCCCAAGAAAGGCTGGATGAGTCAGAAATAGACCCACTTAATTCCAGTCTCCTTAGACAGAACTTACTTACACCGCGTGAAAATAAATTACCTGAAAAAAAAAATAATCAATAACCAAAAATTAAAATTTAAAAATATAGTAAATAAAATAAAATAAAAATATATAAATAATCAATAGCCAAAAATTAAAATTTAAAAATTTAGTAAATAAAATAAAATAAAAAATATATTTATACCTTTTCAAGAAAAATATCCTCCGAGTAGATTACGAGAGAATATGAGTAGATAAGAGAGATTTTGGATGTGTGAATTTGATCGGGGGGATTGAGATTTTTATAGTGAGGGAGTGGCCGGCTGGTCTGCTCTGACTGGCCGGCCTCTCCCCTATTTTTTTACTAAAAAAATTCGGAGAGGCCGGCTGGTCGTCGGACCAGCCGGCCTCTCACTTTGTTTTTTATTTAAAAAAAAGGGAGAGGTCGGCTGGTCTGACCACCAGCCGGCCTCTTCCTTTTGGGAATAATAAAAAAATATTTTTTTGTTTTAATTGTTTTTTTATTTTTTATTTTTACTGATACATAAATTAAAAAAAATAATAAATAATTACGTAAATTAAAAGAAATAATAAATAATTACAATCCTCATTGCATCATAATTAATCAATAATTACAATAATAATTAATAATCAATAATTTACATTTTCAACAACTCTAACACAACTATGAGAATCGATAAAACTCTTTATTTCATAAGTTTGCTCGTTTTCCATCCGTGTCGCATGTAGTTGCCATCCACAACCTTCTATGCATTAAGCCGTCAGTCGTCGTTTATCGCATTGATAGAATTTGATGCTATATCCATTTCGTAACGAATATTCAATTATTTCATTTTTAATTTCCTGCATACAATTATATTTCTTTCCCAAATAAAAATTCATTGACACTTCTTTAAAAAAAAATTACCTTCGTTCTCTGGAGGAGGAGAGGAGAAATATATGTTTGAAGTTGTGAATTTGAGCAATTTTTATAGGGGAAGAGTGGCCGGCTGGTTTTCGAACCAGCTGGCCTCTACTTTATGTTCTAATAAAAAAACAAAACAGAAATTTTTTAAAAAACAAAAACAGAATTTTTTTTAATAAAAAACTGAAATTTTTTAAATAAAAAAAGAGGAGAGGCCGGCTGGTACGAGGATCAGCCGGCCTCTCCTTTACTTTTTTTAAAGTAAAAAAGAGGAGAGGCCGGCTGGTCTTCGTACCAGCCGGCCTCTCTTCACTGCTCCAATAAAAAACAAAAACTAAAAAACAAAAACAGAATTTTTTTTAATAAAAAACTGAATTTTTTTAAATAAAAAAAGAGGAGAGGCCGGCTGGTCCAACTAAAAAACAAAAACAGAATTTTTTTTTAATAAAAAACTGAATTTTTTTAAATAAAAAAAGATGAGAGGCCGGCTGGTCCGAAGACCAGCCGGCCTCGTCCTTTACTTTTTTTTATAAAAAAAGATGAGAGGCCGGCTGGTCCGAGGACCAGCCGGCCTCTACTTTATGTTTTAATAAAAAACATAACTATTTTTTTTAATAAAAAAAGAATTTTTTTAAATAAAAAAAAAAAATTTTTTAAATAAAAAAGAGGAGAGGCCGGCTGGTCTTCGAACCAGCCGGCCTCCCCTTTACTTTTTTTATAAAAAAAGATGAGAGGCCGGCTGGTCCGAGGACCAGCCGGCCTCTCCTTTACTTTTTTTTTATAAAAAACTGAATTTTTTTTAAATAAAAAAAAAAAACTTTTTTAAATAAAAAAAAAAAACTTTTTTAAATAAAAAAAGAGGAGAGGCCGGCTGGTCTTCGTACCAGCCGGCCTCTCCTTTACTTTTTTTAAAGTAAAAAAGAGGAGAGGCCGGCTGGTCCTCGGACCAGCCGGCCTCTCCTTTACTTTTTTAATAAAAAACTGAATTTTTTAAATAAAAAAAGAGGAGAGGCCGGCTGGTCCTCGGACCAGCCGGCCTCTCTTATATTTTTTAGTAAAAATATTATTTTTTTAAATAAAAAAAGAGGAGAGGCCGGCTGGTCCGAGGACCAGCCGGCCTCCCCTTTACTTTTTTAATAAAAAAAAGATGAGAGGCCGGCTGGTCCGAGGACCAGCCGGCCTCTCCTTTACTTTTTTAATAAAAAAAGAGAGAGGCCGTGTAACAACCCGGCCCATGTACATCGAGGGTTTACACCGAGCTGTGCGGCCCACGTAGATCGAGGGTTTACACCGCCACGTGGCAGCCACATAGGCCCACTAGCTCAAGTGGTACTCCTCACTTGTAGCCCAGGTACTTAACCCTGAGGTCTTGGGTTCGAGTGGGGAGGAAGGCAAAAATAACCTACAGGGAGGGGAAAGTTCTGTGAGTACACGTGGTGGGCCTGTGTGGCTGCCACGTGGCGGTGTAAACCCTCGATGTACGTGGGCCGCACAGCTCGGTGTAAACCCTCGATGTACGTGGGCCGGGTTGTTACCGCAGCAATCGGGCGCTGCCCCCTCCCCTTGGCAGAAAGACCTGAACTGCCCTCCCTTTAATTAATTGCTTTCCTTAATTGTTTTTAAAAATTTTAAAGTAATTCAACAATTTGTTTTAATTGTTTTAAATGTTTTAAAGGTTAGATTTCAATTCCGATTTCGATTCTGGTTTCGATTTCGGTTTAGGTTCCGAATAGAGTTTAGTTAAAGATATTAGTTTTAAAAAAAAAATAAAAAAAATAAAAAAAATATAGTACGGAAAATACGAGTACAGTATTGGGGTCGTTACAGGCCGGCTGGTCTGATGGACCAGCCGGCCTCTCCTTTATTTTTAAATAAAAAAACTTCGGACCAGCCAGCCTCTTGCCGTGCCTAAATCAAAAAACCGCCGGATTTTCCTTTTTTGCCTATTTCTCAAACAACTTTCCTTATTTTGCCTAAAAACAAACCTTTGTCCCTTTTTTGCCTATTTCCGAAACCTCTTTCCTTGTTTTGCATTTTTCCCTATAATTTATAAAAACACTAGGTTTTACGGTCTTCATTAGCATCAATGATATTAGCTTTTCTCAGTAGTCAATTTAAGGACTTGCAAAATATATAAAAGGGGAGCTGGCGTCACTAGTTGAAATCAATTAACGGAGAGACTACAAAAGTGAGAGGTCAAATTGTAAAATCTTTTATGTCATTTGAATTCATCTGTGGATGTAGGACATTTTGTTCCAATCACATTAATTTTTTTTTGGATAGATTAGATTTCATCGTTTTTGCATAAAAAGTTGAATGTTAAATTAAAATAATTTTTAAGGAAGTGAGTATATTTTGAAGAGTAATTATCAAAATGGACTCTAAAATATCAGGGTATTTTCAATTGACATCTTAAACTTTTAATTTCATCAATTAACACTTCATAGTTTATGGCGTTAACAATAGACACATTACCGTTAACGTCTATTAAATTTTTCGATAAACTCGTTAAATTTCTCTCTCTCTCTCCTCCTAATAATTACCCTATTTTGAATGCTATAAGATGGTTGGATCTAAAAAGATGATTTTAATGAAGTAGATAAAAAGTGAAAGATTGTGATGAAAAATAATGTTTTTAACAAGGTAGCCTTTGATTGATCATTGCATTAAAGAAAAAGGGAATTGAATGCTCTAGAAAGTAATCGTAGGTTGGATAGGGAAAATGGAAGGAGAAGATGTTTGCCTAAAATAATATGGCTTCCAATTGAACTAGGTAAACCGAATCAAATAGATGATTATGGTATGGTTCGATTTGGTTAGAAGTTCTTGATACCATACTCAATTTCTTTTCACACAAACCGATGGGAACCAAATCAATATTATAATGTATATATTTTAAATTTTTAATTTTAAAATTATAAATATCTTACCAAATCGATCAAAATCAGTCCAAAGTAAGCATAAACCGGCCAAACTGATCAAAAATAAAGTCCAAACCAAAAAAGACTAAAATTGAAACCGAACTGGAACTAAACCAAGTAAAAACAGAAAAATTGGTATGATTTTAGTTCGATTCCAAAATAAGATCAACTTGGTTTCTTTTTTACAAAAAATTAAAATTAAACCGGTCAGTTAGGTTTCAATAAGGTAGTCTCGAACTAACTCAAATCGAATCGAATCGAACCAAACCGAACCAATTTTACTTCGAGCTAACAATCCAAGTATGACTCAGTTCGTTTAGCAAAGGAGTTAGGCGTCAAGCTAGCTCGTGAGCTCGAAGTTAAACCAATCAGGCAAACTACACAAGTCTATTAGTCTAGTGGAGCAGGTCTTGCCTTGGCAGGTAGGAGTTGGAAGGTAATCTTTTTTAAATAAACGAATTCATCGGTCATATGACACGCCTAGTCAAGGAAAAGTATTTAATTAAGGTATGAAAGTAGCCACAATACCCATATTACTTAGAATGTTGCAGGCTTTGGTTAATCCTCCATTTTTGTTAGCAGAGAGTGGCAAATCCGTGGATCTTTCTCAAACCAAGTCGGCACAAGCGACGTAGGGTCTCTTTAAATTTAGGGAATTGATGTCTTGCTCCATCTGCCCTGGATGGGGGGAGGAGGGTAGAGAAAAGTAGTGTTTTCTTAGAGAAAGAGAAAGAGAAAGATAAAGAGAAAGAGAGAGATGGCGAGGGATGAAGAAGAAGTAGTTTTGATTACTGGTTGTTCTGAGGGAGGAATCGGGCATTTTCTGGCTCGAGCTTTTGCAGCGAGAAATTGTAAGGTGGTGGCTACGAGCAGGGATCGGAGAACGATGGCGGATCTGACTGATGATCAGAGGTTCGTGGTGGAGGAGCTGGATGTGCTGTCGGTGGACAGCGTGGAACGCGTGGTGTCGAAAGTGGTCGGAAAATTTGGCCGGATTGATATTCTGGTTAACAACGCCGGCGTTCTTTCAGTTGGCCCTCTTGCAGAGATTCCGCTCTCTTCTATTGAGCACACCTTCAATACCAATGTTTTTGGTATCTCTCTCTCGCTCTCCCCCTTTAACTTATTTTAGGCTATTTGTGAAGAAGAATTTCAGAGCATCAGTTCATCCAGAATCCATGTCTGAAATATATGTCTCTTGCTAGTCTATGAAACTCTGATATATTACCATTTGAAGCTACTTTATTGTTTCAATGACTACTAGACCTTTGTGGGTCATAGGTAGGATTATCTCGGAGGGTCAAATCATTCTTCCTCGCATTCTTTTGTGGTCCCCTTTCGAGTCGTGACACTTTTCAAGGGGAACTACCGAAATGCCGACTACTCTAGGTCTTCAATTAGTCGTCGAATGTAATCGTTAGACATATATGACTCCGTTTATGCTGATTTGTAGATTGTTTGTTCAGTCATTATCAACTTTGCTTGTTATTTTGTTCTTTCAAAGATTAGAAGTGTGAATAAGCCTCGAGTTTAAAGAGAAATTTATTGGTTTTCTATTATTTTCAAATGGTATTTCGATAATTCAAATATAGAATTTGTCTAGTTTGTAAATTTCATAATTTGGAATTCAGTTTTGATCTGTAGTGGGTGAACTACAGGTTCAATGAGATTAATTCAAGCTGTTGTTCCTCACATGGCCGCCAGAAGAAAGGGAAAGATTGTAAATGTTGGAAGTGTTACTGTATTGGCTCCTTTACCCTGGGGTGGTGTTTATACCGCAACAAAAGCTGCTATCCATGCCATTTCAGATTGCTTGAGGTTTGTTCATCGCAATTCTATCATCTTGTAGGATATTAGTAAGATTTCTTTGTTGAGAAATTTAATAATAGAGAGCTTAAAAATGTGATGATCTTGTTACAATTATTAGCTATATCTTACTGGGGGCCTATCAATTACTTACATCAACGAAAGAATAACATTTTAGAGTGTAAATTTAGGAGTTTGCACCTATCATTACTCTCGAAAATATTTCATTGTGGTCATTGTTATTTTTACTTTGTGTATCGAAATTAGAGCTTGAACCATACAGATTGGCTCGAGTCCAAGATTTGTGCATGTCATAATATAAATTTCCCCGAAAATGTCTTCTTTTGTCATATACGAAGATTTAGTGCCGTAAACGTCAAGGATAAATGAGGTTTGCATGTGATGATATTCATTTGATGCAGGCCTCCCAAGTTCAACCATTTACATATTACCAATGAAAAGCATTATCATTTTTAAATGAGATTTTCTTAGGTTTATTACGTTCGGAACTGAGCCAAACATGAAAGAGTTGTCGAATCCTCCTTGGAGATGACGATATTCTAATGTGTCTTTCTCTTATTAGTATTGATTAAATCAACGAGAAGATTCTTCATTTTACATAGGAGAGTTGTCTAAATTGTGCGCTTCATCGCAGGTTGGAGCTGAGACCTTTCGGGATTCACGTGATAAACGTTGTGCCGGGAGGTATAAAATCAAATATTGGAAACTCTGCAGTGGAAAAGTATAATCAAATGCCGGATTTAAAGCTCTACAAATCATTTGAGGCATCAATATTGGCTAGAGCCAACGTTTCTCAAGGCCCCAACTCAACTCCCACTGATGAATTTGCAAAGAGGACAGTGGCTGCAGTGCTCAAAGCTAATCCTCCTGCTTGGTTCTCCATTGGCAGGTCCTCGACCCTCATGGCTTTTGTCTATTATCTGCCCCTCTGTGTTAAAGATCTTCTCATTCGGCTTTTTGTCAAATGAAGTTGTTTTTGTTTTGAATGAAAATAGCTGTTATTTTCTAAGAATGGTGCCATTTCTCAAAAATAATGTGAAGGGTGATTGAACATCTGTTCGTAGAAACTATGTTATTTTTCAATCCTTGGATCAAATAAATTGACCTTATCCTCAAAGTACAAGGTCTAAATTGTCAATTGCTCTTGATATGAACCTTTCAAAGCTTGGCAGTGACATGGAAGAAACCAACCAAAGGATCTTGCATTTCAGCTATCCTCGTCTTATTTCTTTCGAAGTAAAGAGATTGAAGTAAAGGAAGATACCATGAGATACAGCAGGTTCAGGTCTGCATTTTGGATTAAAAAACAGTTCAAGAGTTGATTACAAACTGAAAATAGAGGTTCATCAAAAGTTGATGCCATTCCAACCAAGTTCCGGGAATGGTGGACCAGTTTACTCATAAAGAAAGCTTCGATTCGAGAAAAAAACTAATCATGGTTCTCAAGAGCAAGCCTTCGACAACCCAAAATCCATAGAAGAATCAGATCCATCTGCTTGGCTGGAACAAATCCCTCCTTAAAGAAAGCAACACCTGCAGACCTGCAAAGAGGCAATTCTATAACATTTTCCTAATCATTATCTTAACATACTGACCAACCCATAAGAAAAGCCAGATAGCAGCTAGCATAAATCATAGCCTTCATCCTTATGTCTTGGTCTTTTTCCCCTCTTCTGCGAGTTTTGCGGCAACTTGATCGTCTGACAATGGTAAATAGTAAATTCGTGGAGTTGCTTTGGTCTTCCGAAAGAGGTCATCCAGAGTGACAATAGGGGCATCAATTTTGTGGACGATCGGAGGAGGCGGTGGAAGAGGAAGCCACTCCTTCGCCTGAGGTGGATTGGTAAGTGGTGGCGGTGGTGGTAGAGAAGGCGGGGGCGGAAGTTGCTGTCGGGGTTGTCGAGGCGGGGGCTGGGGATGCAACACGGGTACAGGAGATGGAACTACTGGAGCAGAAGTAATGGTCGGGGTTGGAGGCTGAGGGGCCTCAACCCGCTTTTTCACCTCTTGAGGATCGACAAATTCAGCTGCCAGAAGACGCCCACCATTTGGGGGCCACTGCAAATTATAAACAGCATTTCTAGTCTCCACAGCTTCTTCCACTGATGAGAACTGCATTATCAAAGTAGTTTCACGTAGTGATTACTTATATTAACCAAATTCCATTCAACAAGGCGCCAATAAAGAGTGGCGGTGAAAAGACATTCTTTCTAGTACTTAGCTGCTAGAACTATCAAAACCCAAAAAAAAAAACAAAAAATGAGAGAATTCTTACAGTGACATAGCAATGGGTCTTGATGTGGTCCATCCAGAAACTGGTAACAGTACCAGTCTTCCCGAGAAGTTCTTGTACGGCTTTCAAAGTGAAAGGACGCAAAAAATTAACAATTCGGAGAGAATTACTGGGAGATATCAGTGATGGTGGAACTGCAATAGAACGACAAAAAAATAAAGTCACAACAGATGGGTATCATTAGATCCCAATCAAACAAGAAAGAGTTAGCTCACCGACACGTTCCTTAGCTGCACCTTCACTAACTGTGGAGTCAGATCTAGAGAATTGTTTCCCATTCGTGGATAGAGATGTGTCTTTGGGTGTAGCGCTAGGTGTAAGATTGGAACCTTTTTGTTCCGGAAGTTTGATATTTTCAGTGTTCCACCTACGTTGCCTCTTCCCAGGCTCATTGCCAACAACAGCATGGTCTGTCAAGATAATCTCATTGAGTCAAGTTAGGAATATAAGGATTAGAAACCAATTAAATTCAGTTAGTTTTTACAAAATATACGTTAAATTAGCAAACCAAAGGTGGAATGCAGGGGGTCAAAATCGTGGGTGATAGTAATTACCAGGAAGCTTTCTTTTTTCAGCAAGCAGAGCAGAATGATCTTTCTTCTCAACATTGGGATCCTTTTTGTCTCCTACAAACTCACTGTCACTTTCCTTTTTGATGATAGACTCGTGAAATTCATGTTTTATGAAGGTCACTTCACTTTTGTCCCTCATCTCTACCTTTTCTGGATTACAATTTGAATCAACCTGTTTGCTCTCGAATGCATCTTCTTCCATGGAATCATCCCCAGAACTTCTGTCTAAATTCAACTTTTCTGAGTAACCTGCATCTACTACTTCGATGTTCTTGCTAATTTCAGCATCTGTACCACTGCTGTCATCTTTTTCCCCAACAAATGCTGTATTCTCAAGTGGCTCTTCAATATCCATCGGATGTGATTTTCCATCAGCTGCAACAACAGTTATGGATGATGGCTCCACCATCTCCAGCTTAACATCGAGTTCTAATTTGACATTTTCAGCAGATATATTATCCTTTAGTTCAATTAATTCATTAATTGTCACAGTATCAGTAGTGATAGAATCAGATGTTATTACAAATCCAGTGGCAGGGCCGACCTCAAGTACCTGGTTTTTTGGAGAAGAAGGGTTAGGCATGATAAGAGCTTCCTCGGAAGACTTCATCGCATTGGTTTCCAAATCATGCTTTAAATCTTCATTTTCGACCTGAGGTGCCTTTATCTGAGGCTGTAAATTCCTGTCCTCATCTTCACTTTCAATGTTCTGCCCACCATGCTCACTTGATGCAGCCTGAGATACTATAGTTTCCAGAACTACAACGCTGGTTTCATCATCACTAGCATGTGAAACAAGCTCTTCGTCTATTCTAGAAGAATCATTGCCATCGAGTGCGACCCCAGCTTCAGAGCCTAACGAGTCTGATAGAGCTATACCATGATTGACCTCAGTTGGAATTGGAATATTAACTTCGCTCTTTTTCTCATCACCCCCTTGATCGATAACTTGCTTTTTAACATCAGCAACATCTGGCACTGCCTCTGCATCTTTGACCAAATCTTCTGATTCAGAGTCTGAGCCCAAACCATTAGCTTTCTTATCATCTGCCCTTTCAATGCGAATTGCTTCATCCAAACGCTTAATCAAATCCTCTTTCAAACCCTTAATGGGTAATTTCCGTCTCTTAAGCTCTTCTTTGAGCTCTGTAACCTTCCACTGGTCAATTGGCCGATTGTCCAGAACAGGGTATGTTGGCGCCATGTTACCTGATTAAAACTCACCACCAAAACATAGATCTAAAATTACATAAAAATCAAAATTGGCAACTAAGACAACTCATTACAATGCAGAACCACTCAATACAATACAGCAAGCTAAAAAAGTAATGCAAGCTCATTAGAAACAGAAATGATACAAGAGATGCATGTAGAATTTGTGAGTAATTATAGTGACCAAAGCATATGACATTCCCCGATCAAACTCTACAATGAACTTCAGGATGAACAAATGTCTCCCAAAATCAAGTAAAAATATAAGATTAACAAAAAAATGCTATTGTATCTTCCTAAGCAGTCATCTAATCTCAATTTAAAATATTATTTTCCAAACAGAATAAGATTACCCATACAAATTCAAGCATTTCCATCAGACAACATACGAGAAATGAAACTCTTCGTATATATTAGACACAAACCATTACCTAATCCTTTATATTCCTTAATGTTAAAGATGAACGCGAAAAACGAGAAACTAACCAAAAATTTAAAAATAACTTACAGAATTTACTTCCCTCGCAGCGCCAAAACAATTCAAGGGCCAATAATCCACAAGAAGATAAGGGAAAACGCTAACCCCACAAGGAAAAACCCAACACTAGATGATAGAGACGATAGAAATCATTCTACAACACAAATACACAAAACCCTGCTTCGACTCTTTTCTGTTTCCTGAAAATCAATGAAACACAAACAAAAAATTTGAAATAGAGAAAACGAGAACCTCAGTAAGAAATATGCAGAATCAAAAATTAAAAAATCGATTAATTTTCAGAAATGGGGGAGCGTTTAAAGATTGGGTCATCTAGGGTTTTCGCTCCTCATATTTGTTTTCGTACCGAATGGCAAACGTCTGTTTTGAGAGACAGCCAGAAATGAATAAAAACCGATATTTTCACCACGTAATTCCCAAAATACCCTTCTTCAAAATTGTTTGTACTTTAATTAAAAAAAAAGTAAGAGTAATTATCGATTTGAACCCTGTACTATACACTTTGTTTTAATTTGCTCCTTGTACTAAAAATATCGGCAAACCGAACCATGTACTTTGATTTTATTATCATTTTTGACTTTCTATCAACAATTTCATTAAACTCTCATTTAAAAAATTACCTAACGATCTTAGATTCAGTTAAAATTTTTACCACATGTTTACTACTTAATGAAAAGATAATCTGAAAATTTTCGTGATATTTTAACACATGTACAATTTATTGT
Source organism: Begonia masoniana (assembly GCA_022432975.1). Lineage (NCBI taxonomy): Eukaryota > Viridiplantae > Streptophyta > Magnoliopsida > Cucurbitales > Begoniaceae > Begonia > Begonia masoniana. The sequence continues at coordinate 40,273,670 of CM039516.1, forward strand.
AATTTTATTTTAGTATTTTATAAAAATATTATAATAAATCATACAAATTTTAGAAAATCACAAAATATTTTCTATTATCTACCCATAATAGGTTGAGCATGTGAAAAAGTTTTCAAATACATCAAATATCGTTTGATATTTTTAAAAAAATTAAATTATAAAGTAAAGAAGAAAATGAGATTAATTTAAAACAATACCAAAAGATATTGGATTTATTTGAAATTTTTTCCACATATTCATCACATTATGGGTAGATAATAAAAAAAAATTCAGAAGTTTTTAAAGCTTGTATGAATTATTATAATATTTTTATAAAATACTAAAATAAAATTACAATAAATTGTACATATATTACAAAATAACAACAATTTTCAGATTATTTTCTCATTAAGTAGTGAACATGTGATAAAAATTGCAACTGAATCTAAAATCGTTTGCTAATTTTTTAAATGAGGGTTTAATGAAATTGTTGATAGAATGTCAAAAATGATAACATAATCAAAGTATAAGGTTCGGTTTGCCAGTTTTTTTAGTACAGGGAGCGAATTGAAAAAAAATGTATAGTACAGGGTTCAAATCGATAATTACTCAAAAATTAAATTAAAGAAACTGAATAAAAAATAAATAAATAAATAATTTTTAAAAAAAAACATTAAGAGAAAATAAAATAAAATAATGTGAAAAAAGGGTAAGTTTCATAAAATTAGGAAGTTTTTAACCTTTTTTTATGCAAATAAGCTCCTGAATTTCTATTTTCTATTTTCTATTTTATCTAGAAGGTGATTTCCAAAGAAAAATTTTAATTTTGCGTAGGAAATGGAGATGAGATTTTTAAACAAATCCAAAAGAAGATTTGGTCTTATTATCAAATATATGATTTCAATTTTGAAGTGGTTTTTTTTGTTTTTGAAAAAGTTATTTTTTGTTTAGACCTCTCATGACTTAGCCTCTTAATTTCTCTGGAAATCTCCATTATGGTTTCTCAGCCAAAATCACAATTTTTCTCTTCAAGTCGCCCTCCAGATAAAATAGAAATTGAAAACTCTAACGGCGAGAACTTGCATGTCGATGCCTCTTAGTTCATTAACTTATTTGTTTAAAGAAGTTTATAGATATTAAATTTGAGGGTAAATATTCTCTTCTTCTTATATTAGAAATTTCTTTTCCTTTAGCATATTATGACAATGCTTCCATCCTTTACTATTTTCATTTAATCATCCTCTTTCTTTGTTAACTTATTCATTGAGTTTGAATTGTTTACCTCTCTTAACTCTAGTAGATCATTGTCTTATTATAACTTTGTTTCTTTGCTTCTTAAATTTTATTGTTGAGCTTATCAATAAAGAAGAAAAGTGAAAATTAAAGAGTAAAAAAGGTAGGAGTGTGTGAGGGTCAAGGCTCACACCCCGATTACCGTACAAGTCGGTTTAATTAACTGAAAATCATCAATCATACATGCACAATGAGCCGTACAAATATATGAAAATTCAACCTACAAACTATACAAAAGTCTCAATACTGACTAAATTTAATTTACATGCATGATTAAACCAAAACTGAAATACAAGAAAAGAAGTCTCAAAAAACTACTGGGCCTAAGCTTTGTTGGGATCATCAATTCATCATGTCTAAATTGAAGGAAATAATATTTTTAACTTTATAAATCTAAGTAAGAATCATGATCTAAGAATTCACCAAAGTAAACTGAAATCACATCTAACTATCTACTAATAATGTACATAGTTAGTAATCACAACCATCACTTCAAATTCAACATTGATCAACACTCGAATCACACATCTCATGTTTTATGTGTTAACCAAATATTTTTGATATTTTCTGAAAAATTACAATTAGTTCTGCGGTGTCACACAGGGTGTTACAAGATGTTACGTCTGAAACCGATGATAAATGCAATGATGGACAATATAAAATGCGGAAATAAATGACACAGGAGGTTGGTAACGCAGTTCGGCAACCAGCCTACGTCTGCGGGGCCACGCCCAGATATAAAAACTTTTCCTTGAGTTTACAAAGTTACAAGACACTCGGACTTATACAAATAAAGACTTCCTCTTATCTTTATCGCCGCCTCTAGCTAACTTCCCCAACGAAACAGTTTTTGCGAGATCCCCTCGATTTTAGAACGACCTCTCCCAAGATCTAGATAACAACAAGATCCCCTCGTTGTTGGTTCCTCCCGAAACCCGTGTTATGGCAAGATCCCATCGCCCACGATCAAGAACAACAAGCTCCCCTTGTCTAAGAAACAGAACTCCTCCTGAGTTCGGATGTTGTCTCCTCCCGAGACAGAGCTTCAATGAAGAACAAAAATTATTGCCTCCTGGGACACCTCCTGGAACACCAGATCGAAGTCTTCGGATGCAATATACAACACACTCAGTAGAACGATGAAATCCACAGATTATGTCGAGTGTGTAAAACAATCACTTACTCAAACGCAGAAGCGATGAGAGTGAAAGAAAAACCGACGGCTCGGAAAAAGGAAGAAAACCTCCTCACGCGTAAAACAAAACTCCGTCGTCAATCAGTTTTCACATAATACGAAAACCTTAAATAGTCTTGGTAACTTCCATATCTTCAATTTGTTCAGTTACCAAATAGGATTTAACGCCGCATGGAATAAGGAAACACAATCTTAACAAATTCGGTTGTGTGACACCACGTGTGACACTTTAGGAAAGTTTCTATAACTACTCGGATATTCGCCCAAAAATTCAGGAAAGCATCCCATTAATCATGGGAACTCAAAGCCCAGCAAATCATGCCAAATCTACAGCAAATCGGTTTTCCAAATAAAACTTTTCCAAAAAACAAGTGCATATACCTTTTCCAATAACTTTCCAAATAATCATGTTTCCTTATTTTTCTCTTCCACAGAATCTTCATTACTGTTGACCAGACGCCAGCCAATAAACAGAATCGATTATTGCTTGATCACCAAGTATTAAATCATCAAATTAAGAAATACTGAAATTGATATATTTTCTCCATAAATATGAATATATTTTGCCAAAAACACAATTATCAACTCATATGCAAATCTTTGCATTTACAATCTCCACCTTTGGCATTTTTTGGCAAAATCAATATAATCAATAATTTCAAAAACTCCCCCTGAAAGTAACTCCCCTGAATTGAGACTTCAATCATCATAAAGCATATCGAGCATATTACCATAAATCCATAAATCCAAAATACTCCCCATTTTTGCCATAAAAAGACAAACATGTATATTAGAGAATATCAACTTCTATAAAAGCATCATAATCACCATAGGGAGATAGCCAAAATCAGAAATATATAATATCCAGATAAGCACCAGAATCGCCATATATAAGAGAGGGAAATGGGAGAGCTAACCGTGCATTTTTGCCGTCTTCATGTTTGATAATTTGGTCAAATAAAATCAAAAGATATTGAATTTTCAATTTTGAACAGCAAGGCCGCTATTGTCTTGTTAACACCAGTTCCATGAGAAATCGGCATCTAGAATCTCATACTTATCCGTAAGTTGTGAAGCAGGAAAATCTTTTCCATGGGGCAAGATGCGTCTGACAACCCCAGTGACATCAGTTGAAACTCCTGACTTTTCAACAATTTTGGTCTCTTTAACCTGTTTCTTCACAGAAGTAACTTTTTTTTTCTCAAAAATATCGCCAGCAGCTTCTTTAGCAGACATTTTTCTGACAAGGTCATCAAGTATCGAATAACAACTATTTTTTTTTTCTATCTTCGATTACCATTTGCTGATCATTCAAAGATTTCAGCTCACCTTCAAGTATCTTGATAAAAAAATAACAATGCAGAATCAGAATCAGAATCAGAATCAGAATCAGAATCAGAATCAGAATCAGAATCAGAATCAGAATCAGAATCAGAATCAGAATCAGAATCAGAATCAGAATCAGAATCAGAATCAGAATCAGAATCAGAATCAGAATCAGAATCAGAATCAGAATCAGAATCAGAATCAGAATCAGAATCAGAATCAGAATCAGAATCAGAATCAGAATCAGAATCAGAATCAGAATCAGAATCAGAATCAGAATCAGAATCAGAATCAGAATCAGAATCAGAATCAGAATCAGAATCAGAATCAGAATCAGAATCAGAATCAGAATCAGAATCAGAATCAGAATCAGAATCAGAATCAGAATCAGAATCAGAATCAGAATCAGAATCAGAATCAGAATCAGAATCAGAATCAGAATCAGAATCAGAATCAGAATCAGAATCAGAATCAGAATCAGAATCAGAATCAGAATCAGAATCAGAATCAGAATCAGAATCAGAATCAGAATCAGAATCAGAATCAGAATCAGAAGAATTAGAAACATTGTCAAAAGCTGGAACACCCTCAGGAACACCTTCTAGAACATTAACCTGATCACTTGCCAAAAGCTTGTAGCTATTTCTAATCTCCTCCATAAACCAATATAATGAATCTTTGAAGAATAATTCAGGTCTCTGCAAGTTGGGAAATAAACCCAATACAATAATGATGCTCCAAACTTCATTAAAAATAGACTTCCAATATTTCATGAGACTAGTCAGAATTTTGCATGTCGCATACGGTGTTGCTCCACAGAATAATATAATGTCCAGGATAATCACTTTCAGCAAAGGATGAGCAATAACCAATAGATTGCCAAAAAAAATAAAAACAAACGCCTAATGCAAATGGCGAATTTTTTTTTTTTAAATAATAAAAAAAAAAAACAATAACCAGCTTACATAACACAGAGGCCTAGGGCAGACCTCAGCTCTTCAAATCGTACACCATCCAATGCCTTGGTGAAAATATCGGCAATTTGTTTTTCGGTCACCATATGCTCCAAATTAATAACTTTGTCCTCCACAAGAGATCGAATAAAATGATGTCGTATATCAATATGCTTTGTCCGTGAATACTGAACAGGATTTTTAGAAATATTGATAGCGCTCAAATTATCACAATAGAGGGTCATGACACACTGTGTGACACCATAGTCCTTCATCATTTGTTTCATCCAAAGAAGCTGCGTACAGCTGCTACCTGCTGCTATATACTCTGCCTCGGCTGTAGATAGAGAAATAGAATTCTATTTCTTGCTAAACCATGACACCAAGTTGTGTCCAACATAAAAACATCCACCTGAAGTGCTTTTTCGGTCATCGGAGCTTCCTGCCCAATCAGCATCACAATAACCCACCAGATTAGCATTAGAATCAAAAGAATACCACATGCCATAATCAGTTGTTCCACTAACATATTTTAGAATTTGTTTAACCGACACTAGGTGTGACTCCTTCGGATTTGCTTGAAATCGAGCGCATAAACCCACGCTATAGCAAATATCTGGTCGGCTGGTAGTAAGATATAATAGGCTTCCAATCATGCTTCTATATAAACGTGGATCAACAGCAATACCCTTCTCGTCTTTGGAAATTTTCTCGTGTGTCCCAAGGGGTGTTCTACCCGGACGTGCATTCTCAAGCTTAAACTTCTTCAACAAATTATTGGCGTATTTGGCTTAAGAAATAAAAATACCATTCTTTTCTTGCTGAATTTGAAGTCCAAGAAAATAAACATATATTTGAGCAAGTAAAAACTGACCTTTGGCATGGCGGACGAAGAGGGTTTTATCTTGTAACGCCCCCGAACCCACCCTGGCTCGGTGCACTACTTTGCTAACCAGTCCCGCGTTAAAACGACATTTAAAAATAATTTTCGTAAATTTTTTGACTCGTTTTCGGATTTTTCAAACCCTCGAGTTTTGTTAGAAAGTGTGCCCAAAATACAGTTAAAATGCGTCAGAAAATGTCGGGTTAAAACCAGTTCGAAATAGGACAATTTAAAAAAAATTAAAATTTAATGTTTTTTTTTTATAAAACAGTGGCGATCAATCGCCACAATGTGGCGATTGATCGCCACCCTCTCTGGTGCTACAGTACCAGAGAGGCTGGCTGGCGATCGCCCTTGCACTCCCAGCCGATCCTCACCCCTTTTTCTTCAATTTTCTCCAAGCTAAACACTTCAAAAAATTCCGAAAATTTTACCGTACACTCCCAACACCTAAATCTTCAAGTCCCGTAAAAATCTTGGAAAACCGACTTAAAACGGATAAATAAAAAAATAACAAACGTAACCCAACATTATTTCGTTTAAAATCAAAATTGGACGGCATAACGCCTAAATCCTTTAAAACCAAAACCTGCAATATAAAACCCGAGAATATATAGTTTAAATTCCCAAAATACCACCACCATTACTCAACAACCCAACTCTCGGCAGTTGAAAAAATTCATTACGAAAACCTTTATAACAAAACAACGTGCCAACACGTATCAAATCTCCCAATCACTAATCAGATACATCAAAAATACCAAAATAACCATCACTCACAACTCCCCGAAGACCATGATCGAGACGCCCCGACAACTACCTGCACCGGCATGCCCTGTACATCACCAACTGCGCTTCAATCCTAGCTTTCCTTAGGCCCTCACCTGTACTCCCGACTACACCTACACCACGGAACACAAAACATAAGTCTAATGCTTAGTAAGTAGGGAATAATGCATACGACAAACATAATGCAACACAACCCCTAATACATGAAGTTTCTACTCGCTCAGTTGCTCTTGTTTCGTTTACTTTTTGTTGTTTTCATTAACAGAACCGAAGCTCATCATACATGCTAACATCGCACCTTAACGCGACGTGACAACTCCCATGGAGTTACCCGCAGGTGCTACCCTAACGCGACTAGGCGACTCAACTATAGTCCCTCGCAGGTACCACCTTAACGCGACGTGACAACTCCCATGGAGTTACCCGCAGGTGCTACCCTAACGCGACTAGGCGACTCAACTATAGTCCCTCGCAGGTACCACCTTAACGCGACGTGACAACTCCCATGGAGTTACCCGCAGGTGCTACCCTAACGCGACTAGGCGACTCAACTATAGTCCCTCGCAGGTACCACCTTAACGCGACGTGACAACTCCCATGGAGTTACCCGCAGGTGCTACCCTAACGCGACTAGGCGACTCAACTATAGTCCCTCGCAGGTACCACCTTAACGCGACGTGACAACTCCCATGGAGTTACCCGCAGGTGCTACCCTAACGCGACTAGGCGACTCAACTATAGTCCCTCGCAGGTACCACCTTAACGCGACGTGACAACTCCCATGGAGTTACCCGCAGGTGCTACCCTAACGCGACGTGACAACTCCCATGGAGTTACCCGCAGGTGCTACCCTAACGCGACTAGGCGACTCAACTATAGTCCCTCGCAGGTACCACCTTAACGCGACGTGACAACTCCCATGGAGTTACCCGCAGGTGCTACCCTAACGCGACTAGGCGACTCAACTATAGTCCCTCGCAGGTACCACCTTAACGCGACGTGACAACTCCCATGGAGTTACCCGCAGGTGCTACCCTAACGCGACTAGGCGACTCAACTATAGTCCCTCGCAGGTACCACCTTAACGCGACGTGACAACTCCCATGGAGTTACCCGCAGGTGCTACCCTAACGCGACTAGGCGACTCAACTATAGTCCCTCGCAGGTACCACCTTAACGCGACGTGACAACTCCCATGGAGTTACCCGCAGGTGCTACCCTAACGCGACTAGGCGACTCAACTATAGTCCCTCGCAGGTACCACCTTAACGCGACGTGACAACTCCCATGGAGTTACCCGCAGGTGCTACCCTAACGCGACTAGGCGACTCAACTATAGTCCCTCGCAGGTACCACCTTAACGCGACGTGACAACTCCCATGGAGTTACCCGCAGGTGCTACCCTAACGCGACTAGGCGACTCAACTATAGTCCCTCGCAGGTACCACCTTAACGCGACGTGACAACTCCCATGGAGTTACCCGCAGGTGCTACCCTAACGCGACTAGGCGACTCAACTATAGTCCCTCGCAGGTACCACCTTAACGCGACGTGACAACTCCCATGGAGTTACCCGCAGGTGCTACCCTAACGCGACTAGGCGACTCAACTATAGTCCCTCGCAGGTACCACCTTAACGCGACGTGACAACTCCCATGGAGTTACCCGCAGGTGCTACCCTAACGCGACTAGTGACAACGCCCATGTGTAGGTTTTCAAGGTCCCTACGCATGGTGGAATTCACTATTATTCATAATAATAGTGACATGCGTTACCCTGTGACTTTAAAACTATTTTAAAATCATCAAAAAACCATAAATATGATCGTTAGTCTAAAAGAAATTATTTTGGAAAACATGTAATTTTTCAAAATGTAACAATTACATTGAGAAAAATTATTAGAATTAGATTGTGATATATTACAACAGAAAATCACATTTTTGGAGCAACGCTTTTACTCAGGTACTCCCGTCTGATCTTAACAGCTTTAACTCAGGATCAGGTGTTTTTCCCGAAGACTTTGATACCGTCGAGTCTTCTCTGAAGATCTTTACACTTAAATCTCCTGACGTGTGGGCGTCTCTCTTACAAGAATAACACACTCATATATTTGTGGAGAGACGTGTTCTCAACACATGAGACGTCTCTCTTCGATCTTAGAAAATGGTTTTCTAAAACCGAATACGGAAAGGTCACACCTTTTCTCTCTAGGGATTTGTTTTTCGGTTGTTCACCATTGTTCCTGTCAAATCACATTTGACAATTTTTATAGATCTGTTTTAAAATTAATTTTTATATTTATTTTAATAAAAACTAATTTTTTTTTAAAATAAATCTTATCTAATCAAATCTAATTTGATTAGAAGTTGATTTATCTAATAAATCAATTTATCAATTAATCATATAATCTAAAAACAGTTTTTAGAATATATTTATGAAAACTACTTTTCAAGATAATCTCATCTTATGAGATTCTTTAGATCTACTTTTAAATAGCAAACAAACTATAAGTCAATTGTCGATCGAATCTAATTTAATCAGATTTTCCAGATCTACTTTTATTCAAATTTCAAAAAATCTGATTTGATAGTTTGTTACATAACCACTTTAAATTTGAAGATCAAATCTCATCTGATGAGATTCTTTAAATCTAATTCAAATCTCATCTGATGAGATTTTTCAAATCTAATTCAAATCCCTTAAAAATATCTCATCTAATGAGATATTTTATTTTGAATTCAAAATAAAAACTATTTATATATTTTGAATAACAATATATTCATTTTAGTGTTTATAAATGATTAATCATTATTAATCATTTATATATTTATTCTTATAACATGGAAATTAAATAGTGATATAAGATAACAGAGGGACCGATGGACCTATAGTTCTAAGCTCCAATAATATTTGTTAATTAATATAAACTCTTTATATTAAATAACACAATTATTAACTCTAGAGTAATTCCACTAAATACCTAGAGTTGCACTCTTAGAACTATAAAGTATATTTACTCAAAGTAATGTCCATTGATATAGTCATTACATATGTATTAATCCTCCATTAAGATTCGTAATAGAGCTAGGTATAAAATCCGTTAACCTCTCATATTACATCTTTATCCTTGACTACCATTAGTTCTTGATTGAATAATTAATTCATAACATTTATGAATTTGCGCGCTAATTATTCAATCCCTGAACTAACAAACAAGGGAATCTTGTATTATGGATTTCATTGTATCAATGTTAGCATTCCCAGCTACTCATTTAATTTATTCCCAAAATACAAGATTTATGTAATGCAACTCATACAAAACTGTATCGAGTAAATCAAAGAATAAATTAAAATGAAATAGGAGTTTACTAAATACAATGAATTAAGATCATACATATATAACCATCATTATGAGAAAATTAATTGTTCTTCATTTAACGGATATTATAAGAACAATATAATTTCATCTGGTCCAGTCCTATATAATCATATTATATAAAATACAATCACTTTATGTCACTACATATATAGTTGGGATTTGACTATACGTTCTCAACGAAGTGAACTGTATTTATGACTTTATTAATTTGAAGATTCTATACTTCAAATATAAGTCATGGACTATTGTAATTATTTCTTTTTAAATTTAATCCCACATATATCAACATATATGTAAATTTAAAATTGCACAAATAATCAAGGATTTTCTTTGAATTTATAAAGCATATCGAATAATGCAAACATAAAATTAATCATAAAATTTATTTATTAATTACAGCAATAAAAATGTTCATAACATTTGGTTGTTGGGCACATTATTCCCAACACCATGGAGTTACCCGCAGGTGCTACCCTAACGCGACTAGGCGACTCTGACACAAACCACCTTACGATTCAACTCACACCATCCCTTACGGTTCAAGCTCACCATGCAAAACCATGCTTAAAACTCGTTTCTCGTAGTTTGAAAACCGTGATGCGTGTCACACAATTACTCAACACAAAACTAAACAAAACAACCAAACAAAGCAAACAACTAATTCCCTACCGTTCCATGGTGTAGGCCCGAAGGCAAACCACACACATCCACTACTTACCTGGATTCCTTGTGCGTGCTCTTAATTATATGCCCGGTTAGCCCAATCGTCCACTCGTCCACCTAACATAATAAAAGAGAAATCACTTAGTAATACTCTAACCATACGTTTTAACCAACTTTTCAACCTAACACACAAAACCCAAAATTCCTAGATTTTCTATCGTCCAATCGAACTACTCGCTCGATTACCTAAAATAATGAAAACTCAACTTAGTAATTTACTAACAAACTCGAAAGAAATTCTTAACTAAAACTACCACACAATTCATTCTCCAAAACACAAAACCCAAATTGTGCACAATTTTGACCGTCAAACTTCAAACGGTCGTAACTCTCTCGTTTTGTCAACGGATTTTGACGTGCCACCCCAATCTGTAAACCTCTACACGTCTACTATCCATTGAAACACTTAAATCAACCATCCAAACACCATGGCCAATCAGAAAACCCCTCAACAGATTCGGCCAACTTTCTCTCCAAAACCGGATTTCACACACTTTCATCAATTTCTAATCAAACTCCTTAACCAATCTAAACTAACCTAACTAAAGCTTAAACCCTCAAATACATGAAGAAAGCACAGCAAAAACATAAAATTTCGTAGCTCCATTTCTAGGGTTTCCAAACCCTAACACAACTACACAAAAACTCCTCCAAATCACTAAAAACCAATCCTAAGTTGCATCAAACATAAAACCCACTTAAAATCTTACCTTAATCCTTGAAAAAGCTATGGAAAAGGAGGAGGAGGGAGGCGCCAACCTTGCTGGTTCGTGGAGGGGAAGAAAGAGGAGAAGATGGATTAATTTTGTTCAATTTTGTCTTTTTACCCAAAATTTCTTTTCACTTTTTATTTTCCTCCACAAGTATTTTCTAAAATTGCAAATTACTCCCCCCCTTTCACACTTGAATTCTCCAACGTGATAGGCTTCAACAATTCACCACTTTCTTTCCATTAAAGTTTAATTAATTTTTTGATTGGTTGGTACAACTTTGACTTCAACATTTTCAACCTTTGAATTTTCCAACTTTCACTTCTCATAACACTTCTAATACCCTTCAACAACAATAAATTCTCATACATTTCTAGCCTAGGCTAACTCATTCTACGTCGAACCTAGGCTACGCACCTTAAAGAATTTCTCGGGTGTTACAATCCACCCTCCTTACAAAAATTTTATCCTCAAAATTTGTGGTACCTTAATAATCCTTCAACTTACTCCCTCTAAACTATCATCCTATCATTTGAGTTGCCCCTCAAACTCTTGATTAAATGGTCTTATTTACCAATTGAGGAACAACAATTCATATATCTCAAGTTTCCTTTCTACTCTAGTACCTCATTACTTACTTATCACTTTCCTATCACTCTCATCTCATATACTCATTCCCCCAAAATCATAACATTTATTAGTTGTTTCCAACACAACTCTCTCGTCATTTAAATTTATCAAATATACTGTAAAGTCTCAAATTATAAACTCCAAAATTTTTATATTAAAACTTCCATAATTCTCCGAAATTCCTAAGTTCTCCCGTATGACCTCCGTGTGAACTTTCTTTCCTTCCTTTCCATATCCTCAAGACTTCTCAACTCCACCCAGAATACCAAATCCTTTAATGGCTAACCCTCTTATCTCACTCTTCGTTAAGATGAACTAATCTCTTTACTTGCTTTTTCCTAAATCCATCCTACATTCATTAGCTAACCTAGCAACTCTTAACTTACATTCTAACTTACATTCATTAATACTCGAGTTCTAGCTTACATTCTATTCTTAAGCTTCTCCACTCTTAAACGTATTGATTTCTTCCTAAGCTATCCATAAAATCAATGGTTTCGACCTCGTTACATACGAGTCAAATCTTCGAACCTTTCTAACCTAACCTTATCATGAACACAATCAAATGGTTTCACTACCTTTTCCCTAAGACGGTACCCAATTCTCTAAGGATCAACTATTTTCGTTCAACTTATTTTTACCTTTTGGCTGGTTCATGTAGTTGGTCCTTTCTTTGCTACGGGGCAGTCTGTGGCTATATGACCGAGTTGGTTACACTTAAAACATCTAGTAGCTTGGGGTTTCGGACAATCTCTAGAGATATGGCCAGCTTCGAAACAGTTATAGCACTTCCCTGAATACTGTCCACACTTCCCCGGATGGACTTTCAGGCATTTGGGACATTGGGGGTATCCTCTCTTCTTCAATTGTTTCCGCTTCTTTCCTTTTCTCTGTTCATTCAAAAGTTCTCCCGGCCTTTTCGTCCCCTGAAGCTGTGAAGAAGATCCATCACCGTCCATCTGAGTTGTAATTCCCGTGAATATTTGACCCAGAACTGCTGCCGGTTTAATCAATTTACCAGCAGCTTCCTCCACCTCGAAGGCTTTGGCCACCACTCGATTAAATGGTATTCCTTCAACTCTGAATGTCTTTACCAGCACCTCAATTTTCGGCTTCAAGCCCTGCACAAATTGAAATATTTTGTCTTCTTCTCGACTAACTAGGTGGTTGGCAAATCGGGACAACGATTCAAACTGCTGAATATACTCCCCTACCGATCTTGTTTGCTTTAATGCCATAAATTCCATACGCTTAGCAGTTTGGGTAGTCTTGTTGTAGTACTTGTCGAAAAAAAACTCCTTGAACACTTTCCATGTCATAGTATGAATATCTGGGGTAGCCTTCACCGTCTCCCACCAGCTTTGGGCATCGGTATCTAGGTGGAATGTTGCACACTTCACCTTATTTGTTTCCTCTACCTCAGCGACATTAAACATATTCTCAATGGTGCATATCCAACTCTCGGCAGTTGTCGGATCTGTCAAACGGCCTTCAAATGCCGGAGGCTTCAATCCCCGAAATCTCTCCCCACTAGAAATTATTCCCCGATTTATCATAACCCCAAACATTTCAGCTTGCCTCCTGACCATCTCTGCAAGCTGCCTTACTGACTCCTTCAATGGGTTTCTAGGTGGTTCCGATTCAATTCTAGGTCGTCCGGGTTGTCATGGGTTTCTCGGCATTTTTTTATTCCTGAAAAGGTTAGACGTCTAAGCTTAGAAAAGAAACTAACTAAAGTTAAAGAAATACTTACAGTCGGTGAAGCACATTGCATGGCGGCCGGCATTGTCGGGTAATCCAATGAAGGAATCGACCATTTTGCTCTGATACCAGAGAGGCTGGCTGGCGATCGCCCCTGGCGATCGCCCTTGCACTCCCAGCCTACCCTCACCCCTTTTTCTTCAATTTTCTCCAAGCTAAACACTTCAAAAAATTCCGAAATTTTTACCGTACACTCCCAACCCCTAAATCTTCAAGTCCCGTAAAAATCTCGGAAAACAGACTTAAAACGGATAAATAAAAAAATAACAAACGTAACCCGACATTATTTCGTTTAAAATCAAAACGGACGGCATAACGCCTAAATCCTTTAAAACCAAAACCTGCAATATAAAACCCGAGAATATATAGTTTAAATTCCCAAAATACCACCACCATTACTCAACAACCCAACGACTCGAAATCTTTAAAAATTCATTACGAAAACCTTTATAACAAAACAACGTGCCAACACGTATCAAATCTCCCAATCACTAACCAGATACATCAAAAATACCAAAATAACCATCACTCACAACTCCCCGAAGACCATGATCGAGACGCCCCGACAACTGCCTGCACCGGCATGCCCTGTACATCACCAACTGCGCTCCAATCCTGGCTTTCCTTAGGCCCTCACCTGTACTCTCGACTACACCTACACCACGGAACACAAAACATAAGCCTAATGCATAGTAAGTAGGGAATAATGCATACGACAAACATAATGCAACACAACCCCTAACACATGAAGTTTCTACTCGCTCAGTTGCTCTTGTTTCGTTTACTTTTCGTTGTTCATTCACAGAACCGAAGCTCATCACACATGCTAACATCGCACCTTAACGCGACTGGAACTCACAGGAGTCACCCGCAGGTGCTACCCTAACGCGACTAGGCGACTCAACTATAGTCCCTCGCAGGTACCACCTTAACGCGACGTGACAACTCCCATGGAGTTACCCGCAGGTGCTACCCTAACGCGACTAGGCGACTCAACTATAGTCCCTCGCAGGTACCACCTTAACGCGACGTGACAACTCCCATGGAGTTACCCGCAGGTGCTACCCTAACGCGACTAGGCGACTCAACTATAGTCCCTCGCAGGTACCACCTTAACGCGACGTGACAACTCCCATGGAGTTACCCGCAGGTGCTACCCTAACGCGACTAGGCGACTCAACTATAGTCCCTCGCAGGTACCACCTTAACGCGACGTGACAACTCCCATGGAGTTACCCGCAGGTGCTACCCTAACGCGACTAGGCGACTCAACTATAGTCCCTCGCAGGTACCACCTTAACGCGACGTGACAACTCCCATGGAGTTACCCGCAGGTGCTACCCTAACGCGACTAGGCGACTCAACTATAGTCCCTCGCAGGTACCACCTTAACGCGACGTGACAACTCCCATGGAGTTACCCGCAGGTGCTACCCTAACGCGACTAGGCGACTCAACTATAGTCCCTCGCAGGTACCACCTTAACGCGACGTGACAACTCCCATGGAGTTACCCGCAGGTGCTACCCTAACACGACTAGGCGACTCAACTATAGTCCCTCGCAGGTACCACCTTAACGCGACGTGACAACTCCCATGGAGTTACCCGCAGGTGCTACCCTAACACGACTAGGCGACTCAACTATAGTCCCTCGCAGGTACCACCTTAACGCGACGTGACAACTCCCATGGAGTTACCCGCAGGTGCTACCCTAACACGACTAGGCGACTCAACTATAGTCCCTCGCAGGTACCACCTTAACGCGACGTGACAACTCCCATGGAGTTACCCGCAGGTGCTACCCTAACACGACTAGGCGACTCAACTATAGTCCCTCGCAGGTACCACCTTAACGCGACGTGACAACTCCCATGGAGTTACCCGCAGGTGCTACCCTAACACGACTAGGCGACTCAACTATAGTCCCTCGCAGGTACCACCTTAACGCGACGTGACAACTCCCATGGAGTTACCCGCAGGTGCTACCCTAACACGACTAGGCGACTCAACTATAGTCCCTCGCAGGTACCACCTTAACGCGACGTGACAACTCCCATGGAGTTACCCGCAGGTGCTACCCTAACACGACTAGGCGACTCAACTATAGTCCCTCGCAGGTACCACCTTAACGCGACGTGACAACTCCCATGGAGTTACCCGCAGGTGCTACCCTAACACGACTAGGCGACTCAACTATAGTCCCTCGCAGGTACCACCTTAACGCGACGTGACAACTCCCATGGAGTTACCCGCAGGTGCTACCCTAACACGACTAGGCGACTCAACTATAGTCCCTCGCAGGTACCACCTTAACGCGACGTGACAACTCCCATGGAGTTACCCGCAGGTGCTACCCTAACACGACTAGGCGACTCAACTATAGTCCCTCGCAGGTACCACCTTAACGCGACGTGACAACTCCCATGGAGTTACCCGCAGGTGCTACCCTAACACGACTAGGCGACTCAACTATAGTCCCTCGCAGGTACCACCTTAACGCGACGTGACAACTCCCATGGAGTTACCCGCAGGTGCTACCCTAACACGACTAGGCGACTCAACTATAGTCCCTCGCAGGTACCACCTTAACGCGACGTGACAACTCCCATGGAGTTACCCGCAGGTGCTACCCTAACACGACTAGGCGACTCAACTATAGTCCCTCGCAGGTACCACCTTAACGCGACGTGACAACTCCCATGGAGTTACCCGCAGGTGCTACCCTAACACGACTAGGCGACTCAACTATAGTCCCTCGCAGGTACCACCTTAACGCGACGTGACAACTCCCATGGAGTTACCCGCAGGTGCTACCCTAACACGACTAGGCGACTCAACTATAGTCCCTCGCAGGTACCACCTTAACGCGACGTGACAACTCCCATGGAGTTACCCGCAGGTGCTACCCTAACGCGACGTGACAACTCCCATGGAGTTACCCGCAGGTGCTACCCTAACACGACTAGGCGACTCAACTATAGTCCCTCGCAGGTACCACCTTAACGCGACGTGACAACTCCCATGGAGTTACCCGCAGGTGCTACCCTAACACGACTAGGCGACTCAACTATAGTCCCTCGCAGGTACCACCTTAACGCGACGTGACAACTCCCATGGAGTTACCCGCAGGTGCTACCCTAACACGACTAGGCGACTCAACTATAGTCCCTCGCAGGTACCACCTTAACGCGACGTGACAACTCCCATGGAGTTACCCGCAGGTGCTACCCTAACACGACTAGGCGACTCAACTATAGTCCCTCGCAGGTACCACCTTAACGCGACGTGACAACTCCCATGGAGTTACCCGCAGGTGCTACCCTAACACGACTAGGCGACTCAACTATAGTCCCTCGCAGGTACCACCAAACACGAATGGGTTACCGGTCAACCAACGGAGTAACTCCCCGTTTGTCAACGGATTTGAGTGCCACCCACTCTGTAAACCCATAACGTTACACCATGAACACAACTCGACATAACCATCTCAAAACCATGGCCAATCAGGAACTCCTCTAACAGATTCGGCAACTTTCTTCCAAAACGGTGCACCACACTCTTCACTCAACTAATCAAACTCCTAACCAATCTAAACTAAACCTACTAAAGCTCCCTCAAATACATGAGAAAGCACAGCAAAAACATAAATTTCGTAGCTCCATTTCTAGGGTTTCCAAACCCTACACAACACACAAAAACTCCTCCAAATCACTAAAAACCAATCCTAAGTTGCATCAAACATAAAACCCACTTAAAATCTTACTTAATCCTTGAAAAGCTATGGAAAAGGAGAAGGGGGAGGCGCCAACCTTGCTGGTTCGTGGAGGGGAAGAAAGAGGAGAAGATGGATTAATTTTGTTCAATTTTGTCTTTTTAACCAAAATTTCTTTTCACTTTTTATTTTCCTCCACAAGTATTTTCTAAAATTGCAAATTACTCCCCCCCTTTCACACTTGAATTCTCCAACGTGATAGGCTTCAACAATTCACCACTTTCTTTCCATTAAAGTTTAATTAATTTTTTGATTGGTTGGTACAACTTTGACTTCAACATTTTCAACCTTTGAATTTTCCAACTTTCACTTCTCATAACACTTCTAATACCCTTCAACAACAATAAATTCTCATACATTTCTAGCCTAGGCTAACTCATTCTACGTCGAACCTAGGCTATGCACCTTAAAGAATTTCTCGGGTGTTTCATATCTACTCCCCCACGCTCATATCCCTTGGTTAATAAATATTGTGTGAGACGGTCATACCACGCACGGGGGGCTTGTTTAAGCCCTTATAAAGCCTTCTTCAATTTATAAACATACTCTGGATGATGAGGGTCTTCAAAACCCTTTGGTTGGGCAACATAAACTTCTTCATTTAGAAAGCCATTGAGAAACGCACTCTTCACATCCATTTGATATAGCTTGAACTGCATAACACACGCAATAGCCAATAGGAGCCGAATAGATTCAAGACGTCCAACCGGAGCGAAAGTTTCATCGAAATCAACTCCTTCAATCTGAGAATACCCTTGAGCAACTAGCCGAGCTTTATTGCGAGTAATGTTTCCATTTTCATCGATTTTGTTCTTGAAAATCCACTTAGTACCAATAACGTTCACATCGGGAGGACACGGTACTAAATCCCAAACTTGATTTCAGGAGAATTGGCTGAGTTCTTCTTGCATAGCTCCTATCCAGTACTCATCTAGCAATGCTTCTTTCACATTCTTTGGCTCGATCGTTGATGTAAAGCATGCCATTTGGATCATGTCTTGATAATTCACCTTCGGCTTATCTCTGGTTCGTATACCATCATTCAGACCACCAATAATCTCATCTGTAGGATGATTCTTCTGAACACGTGTAGATGGTTGTTTGTGGCGTGTGATATCAGCTTCTACTTCATCAATAGTCTCTGTTTGATCTGGGACACCGCCTGAGACACCCTCTGTGACACCGGGTGGAACACTAGTGCCTTCATTATTTAAAATGCGGTCTGCATCATCTTTTGGATTCTAAGTTGTGTCCAGAGAGTCGTCCACTTGAACATTTGCAGATTCGATGACAGTTCGAGTTCTTTTGTTGTAAACCCGATAGGCACGACTATTTGTGGCATAGCCGAGAAAGATTGCCTCATCACTCTTTGGATCAAGTTTCCCCTTGTGTTCCCTGTCATTCAACACAAAGCAGAGGCTGCCAAACGGATGCAAATAATTAAGATTCGGAGTTTTACCTTTCCATATCTCATAGGGTGTTATAGAAGTTTTGTCGCAGAGATACACCCGATTAATGGTATAACAAGCTGTATTCATAGCCTCAGCCCAGAATTTTTGAGGAACATCTCTTTCATGTAGCATTACTCGAGTCATCTCTGCCAACGTACGATTCTTCCTTTCAACGACTCCGTTTTGTTGAGGAGTCTTGGGTGCTGAGAATTCGTGAGCGATCCCTAGATGTTTACAGAAATCCGAGAACTCAGAGTTTTCAAACTCTCTTCCATGGTCACTGCAGATACGTATAATTTTCAAAATAACAGAGTCTTTCTCACGTTGAAGTCGAGTACACATTGACTTGAAAACTTTGAACGTGTCGGACTTTTCTCTTAGAAACTCCACCCATGTATAGCGTGAAAAATCATCAACAGTAACGAATACGTAATGTTTTCCTCCAATACTTTCAACAGGCATCGGCCCCATTAGATCCATGTGAAGTAATTCAAGAACCCAGGTAGTTGTGGAACCCTGTGACACCGGGTGAGACACCTTCGTTTGCTTTCCGATTTGACATGGTCTGCATAATTTGTCTTCATCGAATTTTAATTCAGGAATTCCTCGAACAGCACCTTTCGAAAT
This sequence comes from Begonia masoniana, assembly GCA_022432975.1. Taxonomy (NCBI): domain Eukaryota; kingdom Viridiplantae; phylum Streptophyta; class Magnoliopsida; order Cucurbitales; family Begoniaceae; genus Begonia; species Begonia masoniana. Next base: position 40,293,140 of record CM039516.1, read on the forward strand.
AAGCTTCTCCAACATTCTGAAATTAACATGTCCCAACTTTCTATGCCATAAGATAGTGTCTTCCATACTCGACCGAAGGCAGGTAGACTAGGAATAAATAAGATAACAATTGTCCGATGATCTAACTTCTTCAATAACACAATTTCTGTTTTGATAGGACACAACACATCTTTCTCTCGTAAATTGCACATTCAGATCTTGATCACAAAGCTGGCTAATACTGATTAGGTTTGACTTCAAACCATTTACCAATAAAACATTACTCAACTTTAGTAAACTAGGAACATTCAACGTTCCCCTGCCAATGACATCCGATGTGACACCGTTGCCGAAAGTAACTTTTCCCACGAATTCAGGTACAATATCCTTCAAGTATCTTTCTTCACCTGTCATATGTCTAGAACAGCCACTATCAAAATACCATGCATTGGTTCCGATCGCCTTTAGTGAGAGATGTGTAACATTGCACTTTAAATTGATTTCTTCACCCATTTCTGATAAGGGAATCTGTAGGAAGAAGCATTTTTTTTCTTCACCCATTTCTGATAAGGGAATCTGTAGGAAGAAGTATTTCTAACAGTACCAAGTCTTAGATCCGCAAGATAGTTGAAGCATGTAGAACGAATATGACCACGGCGTTGGCAATAATGACATACATAAACATACTTGTTACCTTTACTGCTTGAGGCATGATAGAAACTGTAGGAATTTGATTTTCTGTCAGTTCTTGGCATTCTGTTTGCAACTTGCTTTCCTTTGTAATCTTCTCCCCTGTCTGAACACCTGCTGTGACATCGGACTTTCTTTCACAAATTTTATCACAGAACGATTTTCCTTTACAGCAACAGTCTTTAAACCTGAACTTTTCGCCTTTGAAACCCAGTCCAAACTAATTTATGCTTGATTTGCCGACATTTAAAATATCATCGAGATTAGAAGAACCTGAATTCAGCATTTTGACATTCTTCTTCACGAGGCTTATCTCATTGGTTAAATCATTAACTTCATCCTGACTTGCTTTCAGCTTTGTCTCCAAATCATCAATAACATTTTGAAGATTGTTTTTCTCATCCTTCAAATTTCTAATCTGTGCATGTAGAAGCTGATTTACTTTAACAAGCTCAGTCCATTTCTCATGCAGAAACTTATATTCTCCAATAAGATCTTCTTCTGTGACTGGTTCTTCGTCTTCATCACTATTACTAGAAAATCTGTCTGTGACACCCTGTATAACACTGACATTTTCTTCATGTTCTATCTTTCCAGCAAGTGCCACATAGTTGCTCTGAAATTCATCTTCGTTTTCTGACTCATCCTCACTCCAGGTTGCATTCAGAGAATTCTTCTTTTTCTTCAAGGTGTTAGCACATTCTGCCTGTATGTGCCCAAATCCTTCACATTCTCTGCACTGAGTCCCTTTATTCTTTAATGGTTGATCAGACACATTAGTTTCTTCTCTTCTGCTTCTTGTTGCATGAAGAACCATTTTTGAAGTGTAGTGACACCCTGCTTGACACTGCGTGTATTCCTTCCGAATCGCTTCATAACTCTGCTGAAATTCTTAGAGAGCAGGGCTAGAGATTCCTCCAAGTCATCTTCATCATGCTTGCTGTAATTTTGTACCTCTGATTTTAAAGCAACTCCCTTTGCCTTTTTATTTTCGGTCTCTCCTCCAAGATTCATTTCGAAAGTTCTGAGAGATCTCATCAACTCTTCTAGCTTTATTTTAGACACATCTTTGGCTTCTTCTATGGCAGTAACTTTATAGGCAAATCTTTGTGGCAAAGATCAGAGAGTTTTTCAAACAAGTTTTTCTTCGGAAAATGTTTCACCGAGGGCAAAAGCTTCATTTGTTATATCACATAATTTTGCATTGAACTCGCCAATGGTTTCATCTTCCTGCATCTTCAAATTCTCAAATCGAGAGGTTAACATTTGCATTTTAGACAACTTTACCGTAGATGTTCCTTCATAGGTGGTTTGAAGAATTTTCCATGCTCTCTTTGCCGATTCACATGTGGAGATGAATCTGAATTGTATTGGATCAACACCATTGAAGATAGCATTGAGAGCTTTCGAATTACTATTTGCCAAAGCATCCTCATTTGCCGACCAATCTTCTTCCGGCTTGAGAGAAATAACACCTTTTGCATCAGTATTCACAGGAGGATTCCAACCTGTTAAAATAGATCTCCAAGCCTTCTCATCAATAGCTTTAATAAATGCCCTCATCCTTGCTTTCCAATAGGCATAATTACTCCCATCCAATAATGGCGGACGCATTGTAGAACCTCCTTCTTTCATAGAATCCATCGCACACGAACTAGAGTCTTGTCCCGCTGCATTGTAGAACCTCCTTCTTTCATAGAATCCATCGCACACGAACTAGAGTCTTGTCCCACTGATCTCGCTTAAGAAACAGAAGCGACCTGCTCTGATACCAATTGAAAAATTACGATTAGTTCTGCGGTGTCACACAGGGTGTTACAAGATGTTACGTGTGACACCGATGATAAATGCAATGATGGACAATATAAAATGCGCAAATAAATGACACAGGAGGTTGGTAACGCAGTTCGGCAACCAGCCTACGTCTGCGGGGCCACGCCTAGATATAAAAACTTTTCCTTGAGTTCACAAAGTTACAAAACACTCGGACTTATACAAATAAAGACTTCCTCTTATCTTTGTTGCTGCCTCTAGCTAACTTCCCCAACGAAACAGTTTTTGCGAGATCCCCTCGACTTTAGAACGACCTCTCCTGAGATCTAGATAACAACAAGATCCCCTCGTTGTTGGTTCCTCCCGAAACCCATGTTATGGCAAGATCCCCTCGCCCACGATCAAGAACAACAAGCTCCCCTTGTCTAAGAAACAGAACTCCTCTTAAGTTCGGATGCTGTCTCCTCCCGAGACAGAGCTTCAATGAAGAACAAAAACTATTGCCTTCTGGGACACCTCCTGGAACAGCAGATCGAAGTCTTCGGATGCAATATACAACACACTCAGTAGAACGATGAAATCCACAGATTATGTCGAGTGTGTAAAACAATCACTTACTCAAACGTAGAAGCGATGAGAGTGAAAGAAAAACTGACGGCTCGGAAAAAGGAAGAAAACCTCCTCACGCGTAAAACAAAACTCCGTCGTCAATCAGTTTTAACATAAAACGAAAACCTTAAATAGTGTTGGTAACTTCCATATCTTCAATTCGTTCAGTTACCAAATCGGATTTAACGCCGCATGGAATAAGGAAACACAATCTTAACAAATTCGGTTGTGTGACACCACGTGTGACACTTTAGGAAAGTTTCTATAACTACTCGGATATTCGCCCAAAAATTCAGGAAAGCATCCATTAATCATTAGGAACTCAGAGCCCAGCAAATCATGCCAAATCTACAGCAAATCGGTTTTCCAAATAAAACTTTTCCAAAAAACAAGTGCATATACCTTTTCCAATAACTTTCCAAATAATCATGTTTCCTTATTTTTCTCTTCCACATAATCTTCATTACTGTTGACCAGACGCCAGCCAATAAACAGAATCGATTATTGCTTGATCACCAAGTATTAAATCATCAAATTAAGAAATACTGAAATTGATATATTTTCTCCATAAATATGAATATATTTTGCCAAAAACACAATTGCCAACTCATATGCAAATCTTTGCATTTACATTTTCTATTAATGTCCAAATATGTGTCACACCTCTTTGTGTAAGAAGTGTATTGTGCATTTATGTGAATAATTTAATCTCAAACAACATCTATTTTGTAACATCCTGGTTTTGACGGGTTTTCAGGTTTCCGTAAAGGAATGGCATTTTTGTAAATATAGTAAACTGAGTCCTGTTTTACGAACGGGAAGTTTCGTTGGAGCCCTAGTAATTAATGAGGATTTATATAAGAAGAAAGAAATTTTGAAAATCAGAATTGACAGTATAACACCCAAGTGTTCGGTTTTTGCTATAATGGGTATTTTGGTAAATAAATGAAAAAGGTCCGTTTTGCAAACAGAGAGTTTTATTAGGATCCTTATGACTTAGATGAATTTTAGAAGAATAAGTAAATTTTTAGAAATTCAAATCGATAGCATAACGCCGAGTTACAGTTTTCCACCTATAGTGTTTCGGTCGTAAAAATAGTAAATTAAGTCCGTTTTACGAACGGAGAGTTTCGTTAGAACCCTAGAAATAGGTTGGAATATTTGGTGGAATAAGGAAACTTCGAGAATTCAAAATGATGGGCGAAATAACAAAACGAGCAAAGAAATGAGTGAGGGGCAAACTTGTAAATATAAAGTTAAGTTTTATTATTATTAAAAAAAAAAACAAACAAAAACACTCCCTCCCCCACTCACGGTTTCAGTTTCTCCAGAGAGCAAGTCTCTCTCATTTTTTGGCGATTCCTCCCTCACCACTTCTCTTCCACGATCGATCGACGTTCTGTTTTCCGGCGATTTCTCCTCTGTTTTTCTTTCCCAATCAATGCTCTAGGTAAGTTCTATGCTTTGGGCTCATTTAGTTTTGGTTTACGGGTTGATTTCGATTTAGGGTTTTATTAGAAATCTCCGATTTTAGTTAGAAATCGTTAGGAAGTTTAAATTAGTGCCCTTTGACGATGTATTTACGACTATTGACGATAGTTAGGTGAAATTGTGGTTATTGATGGATTTAGGTTAGGTTTTTGGTTTTGAAGGTTGTAAAATCTCCATTGATGGAGTTTGGTATTTAACGAGCACCACGTGCTCGATGAAATGCCCGAATGGAGAAAATGGAAATTTTATGAGAAATTGCCTTAGCTAGGAACTTAGTTTAAGTTTGGAATTCGTTTGCTTAGAATCGGTTTTAATGCCTTTATTTATGAAATGCCTTAGGTGAACAACGCTCGTGGACGGAGCTTGAAATTCTACGGACGACAGGTAAGTCCTCGCGATTTGTTTGGCCGATTGGCCTACACCATAAGATGTTATGTTGTTCGAGGATATTTGGAGTTATGTATGTTTATTCGCTTTGGTTAGGGTAGTTTATGATTAGGCTTTTATAGGTTATGCTTGTATTGTTTGATGGTATGCACTTCTGTATGTCTATGTTACGCTTGTATTGTCATGCATCACGGTTTATAGAAAAGGTAAAGGAAAAGGTAAACGAAAAGGGAAACGAAAAGGTAAACGAAAAGGGAAACGAAAAGGTAAAGGAAAAGGTAAAGGAAAAGGTAAACGAAAAGGTAAACGAAAAGGTAAAGGAAAGGGAAACGAAAAGGTAAAGGAAAAAGGATAAACGAAAAGGTAAACGAAAAGGTAAACGAAAAGGTTAACGAAAAGGTAAACGAAAAGGTAAATGAAAAGGTAAATGAAAAGGTTAACGAAAAGGTAAACGAAATGATTAACGAAAAGAAAAACAAAAAGGTCACGGTTTCATGAACTATATATGCATCGCATGCATTGTCATTCACGTAGACTTACTGAGCCTTAAGCTCACGACTTATTTCTATGGTGTATGTGCACTCGACACAGGTGAGGAATGATGCAGTTGACGGAGGATGGCTCGCGGGGGTGTGCTGGCGCAGTCGATGCTTAACCGACCCGTGGGGATGTACGTATGTATTTGGGCTGATGGTAGACTAGAAAGAATAATTGTATAGCTAGAACATTTTAGGATGATTGGTTCTGGTTAGTTGATAGGTTTATGTTTGATGTTTTGAAAACCTATTTTATAAATTGTTTGTTAATCTTGTTGAAAGTTCACTTGGATTGCTTGTTGGTTTTAAATTTCTTAGGAATCTGTTAGTTTTCAAACGGAACCATGCGATTCGTTTTTAGGAAATTTACTTTGTTTTAAACGTTTTGAATCGTATTTATAGTAACGGGTAAAACGAAGGAGTGTTTTAGAATGTAAACTGATTTTGAAGTGTTTTGATAGGATAAATTATATTGAAAGTTGAAGGAGAAATGGAGAAAAATTGAGGGAGAATATAGGAGAAATGTACAGAAAAAAGAAGCGAGCTCTCTGGAAAAAAATTCCAGAGAGCTGGGCGACTGATCTCCCAAAAAGGGGCGATCAATCGCCGTTGAAATTAGAAGCAACTCTCTGGAAAAAGTTTCCAGAGAGTTGGGCAATTGATCGCCCAAAAAGGGGCGATCAATCGCTGTTCACGTGAACAGTAAGTTACTGTTCACGTGAATAGTCTAGAAAATAAAATATATAAAAATAAATAAATAAATAATACGGGAAAATAAAGGGTTACGTTAAGGGTCGTTACATATTTTCTTCATTTACACCTATTTTATGCAATTCATGCTTAACTCCAACATAACATGTATACTACTCTAAACTTTCTAGACGTATCTAATTAATGTCTAATCTCTTGGTCTTTCTCAAATTCACTAGACATCTATTTAAATGTCTAACTTATACGTAAGTTGCTACATACATAGTTTAAATTAATAATTATCTAGATATTTTATTTAATGTCTAATTCTATTCTCGTTATCTTTACTCAACTCACTAGATGATGTGAATCAAGATGCAACCAACTTCAAACTCAAAGTTAAAGATTCATATGAAGATATGGGAGGCCTAATGACAAGATCAAGAATCAAGAAAATTCATAAAGCCTTACATGGATTGATTTTAGAAATCCAGAGAAAAAATTTCTTTCAACAAGAACCGAAATTAATAATATTTGAAGTATTGAAAAGAATGTTTTGGGAGAAAAAAAGGCCGAAGATACTTGAAAAATACCTAAAGATTTAGTGACAAGTGGATGAAGCACATCAACAAAACATACACATGCAAATCCATGCAGAGTTTCATTTTCTCAATCATTTGGCAAACACTTATTTCCTAATTCTTGAAGGAAAGTGGGACAACGAATTTAGGAATGAGAGCTATAAAATTCATCAATCAATTGAGCAAAGTGCCTTATTATATCTCTCGTTATCTTTACTCAACTCACTAGATGATGTGAATCAAGATGCAACCAACTTCAAACTCAAAGTTAAAGATTCATGTGAAGATATGGGAGGCCTAATGACAAGATCAAGAATCAAGAAAATTCATAAAGCCTTACATGGATTGATTTTAGAAATCCAAGAAAAAATTTCTTTCAACAAGAACCGAAATTAATAAATATTTGAAGTATTGAAAAGAATGTTTTGGGAGAAAAAAAGGCCGAAGATACTTGAAAAATACCTAAAGATTTAGTGACAAGTGGGATGAAAGCACATCAACAAAACATACACATGCAAAATCCATGCAGAGTTTCATTTTCTCAATCAATTTGGCAAACACTTATTTCCTAATTCTTAAAGGAAAGTGGGACACGAATTTAGGAATGAGAGCTATAAAATTCATCAATCAAATTGATCAAAGTTTCCTTTTATTATGTGATCAAAGTTTTCATTTATTTAGTTATCTAATTTTCCTTTGTTTTAGTCTAGTTTTCTTTTATTAATTTGTTAAGTTTCTTAATATTTAATGTTTTCTAATTACTTTCTTATTAGCTTAGAATATTTTGATTATTTTCATTACTTTTGTAGCATATTTAAATGCATAAATCCTACGACATTATAAAATTAATATACACGATTTTGAGTTACTTTTTGTGAAAATTTTCTCTTTGATCTTTGTGAAGAACTAGATCTTCTTCAAGTTAAAACTTGAAATATTAACTTGATAGTTTTGGTTCTAACCACAAGTTCGGTTACGAGTCAATCTCCTTGTTTGATAACTTTGATTCAATCAGCAAGATTCGATTGGGGTCAGGTTCATTGTACTTGATTTCAAAGGTATCAACTTGATAGTTTTGGTTCTAACCACAAGTTCGGTTACGAGTGAATCTCCTTGTTTGATAACTTTCATTCAATCAGCAAGATTCGATTGGGGTCAGGTTCATTGTACTTGATTTCAAAGCGTTTCTGAGTTTCTATTTTGGGTTGTTGAAGGGTCTCGGGTTTGATATACATGTGGTTCTCATCACTAGACATGTCTAATTATAACAATATCCCCCGCATTTCCCTTGCACATGTAAACAATTTCATGATACATGATTTAATCATACTTATTCTGCATCTATTGAATGCATATTATATACTAATAATACATGATATATGAGCATGCATTGTTAAATGACAAGCAATATGATATATGATTGATGGATGAATGATGTCCTTAATTTCATCTAGACACCCTATAATGATGTCCCAAATTTCTCTTTAACACAACATGTAACTGATCTATTACAAAATTTTTAAGACAGTATTTAACTCTGTGCAGGCGTTGTCCTCTATTGCGGACTCCCAGTCCAGACAAATTTCTTGAACTTCTGTAGAAGTTCACTCTAGGACTCTAGAAGTCCGTTTCAAGAATATCACTCATTTTCCTTCGCGGATGTATGCTCTAGACCCCGAAAGCCCGGTCCCGAGAGGAATTCACTTATTTACTCTTGCAAAAGTTTGTTGTGGACACTGTAAGTGCGCTTCCTAGCCAAAACCTCTTATTTTTCTCACAATTGCAACAATTCACTTAAGTTAGATTTCTTATTACTCCAAAACATCTCAATTTCATATCTTTAAATCACCAATATAATAAAGTCTAACTAATCTTCACTAAAGATTATTAATATGCAATTTGATAATCCATCATATGATGTCTCAAATCACTATTTTTGTTACCTAAATCATGCAATGTCAACATAGTTTCGAAAACACAAAGATTGTAGATTCTTACCTCTTAGATGCCTAACTTTTCTCATTTCACAGCTTGATTCTTAAGCTCAAATGATTTCGCTTGATGAGAGGAATAATTTTACTCAAGGGGTTGAAGGTCAATTTCTTCACCTTCCTTCCATTTTCTCTTATTTCTTCTTCCCTCTCTTCTTTCTCTTTTTCTTCTTCTTTCCTTCTATGGTTTAGCATGGAAATGGCTAACACTTGGCCAGTTGTAAACTTTTCTAGAGAGCTGTTAGGGTATTATTACCTTTTTGTCCAATTTGTCCTTCAAAATATACCATTTTATGCTTCCCTTTGTATATATTAATAAAATAACCTATTTAATTAGGTTTTAAGTATAATTAACTTAAACTAATTTATTTTATTACTCTTAAACAAATCACCAAAATTAACATAATTAATTATGATTAGTTAACCTTGATTACCCACAAATTATACTTTATTTACATACTTAGTCAGTAATCCTTAAGTGACACATGACATCACCCCAATGATTATCCATTTTATTGCATGGCCATATTTTGAAAAAAAGTTAGGAACAATTTCCTTTTACAACATTCTCCAAATTCCCACTCTAAATCCAATTTTGAGACATTACCAAAATAATGCAATTTAAATTCAAATATAGATCAATCAGACTTGCATAACTTTTATTGTACATATCTAAATCTTTTTAATCCAAAGTCATTCTCTTTCTTTACGTGTCTAATTTAACAATGTAAATTTTAAATTAATTTAATCACCACAATAATTTTTATAGAATTTACACTTACACATGCACCAATGTACATTTTTCACTTTTATTTTATAGAGTGTTTTATATCACTTATAATTACATTTAATTACTATATTTGTGATTATTAGGTTAATCTCAACCCCAACCATCACAATGAGCTAATCCAAATTTTGATTAAATACAAGTGTGAGTAACTACACAGTTGAGAAATTAACCAAAAATTTCATGTTGCAGGCTATGCACCAAAAATTTGAAAATGTGAACATGATGTTTGATGAAATTTGAGATCAGATATAGACAAGATACTTTGATTTCTAGTTTTTGTGACAGGAAATCATTAAGAGTCCTTAATGATGAATACGAATTTGAGTTTGGAGATGAATAGGATTGTAATGGTGAGCAGAGACGTACACAACACAATCGAACCAATATCCAAGTAGAAAATTAAATGCAAGATCAACCCAAAATTTTAACATGGTTTGAAATTAATCCTACATCCATGGATCCAAGCTGTCCATGTGACGACCCTAAACAAAACCCGATCGGGGTCCGGGATCGGAGCCATCACTCCGGGACAATTATCAGAAAACAGAGACTATATATATAGTTTTTTTTTTATTATACTTTTAAAATATTGAGAGAGAGAGAGAGTTCTCTGGAGTTGAAAGCAAAATAGGTTTCGATAATGGATAGCAGAAGGAACCGAAATGTAGGAAGACAGGGACATTAAAGAGAACTTAAACTGGAGAAGAAGTGAGCAGGAAATATAAATGGACCAGACCGGAAAAGGTAAGGCAAAAGATGTATTTAAAACAGGGCGGGAAGAATAATTAAGCTGGGCGGAAGACTGGCGGAAGATGTGAGCTGACGTCAGGCGGAAGATGCATTTGCAAAGATAGAAGTAAGGATGACGTCAGTCGGTAGATGCGACTTTTAAAACAGACGGAATTGCACTACTCACCGGTGGATTGTATAAGACAAAATAGATGATGTCATCAGAAGATGTGATGATGTCATCGGCAGATATAGGCAGTAAACGTAATCGGAATGTGTGATGACGTCATCGAAAGATGTGATGACATCATCGGCAGATAAAGACAGTAAACGTAATCGGAATATGTGATGATGTCATCAGAAGATGTGATGACGTCATCGGCAGATAAAGGCAGTAAACGTAATCGGAATATGTGATGACGTCATCGGAAGATGTGATGACGTCATCGGCAGATAAAGGCAGTAAACTTAATCGGAATGTGATGATGTCATCGGCAGATAAAGGCAGTAAACGTAATCGGAATATGTGATGACGTCATCGAAAGATGTGATGACGTCATCGAAAGATGTGATGACGTCATCGAAAGATGTGATGACGTCATCGAAAGATGTGATGACATCATCGGCAGATAAAGGCAGTAAACGTAATCGGAATATGTGATGACGTCATCGAAAGATGTGATGACGTCATCGAAAGATGTGATGACGTCATCGAAAGATGTGATGACGTCATCGAAAGATGTGATGACGTCATCGAAAGATGTGATGACGTCATCGAAAGATGTGATGACGTCATCGAAAGATGTGATGACGTCATCGAAAGATGTGATGACGTCATCGAAAGATGTGATGACGTCATCGAAAGATGTGATGACGTCATCGAAAGATGTGATGACGTCATCGAAAGATGTGATGACGTCATCGAAAGATGTGATGACGTCATCGAAAGATGTGATGACGTCATCGAAAGATGTGATGACGTCATCGAAAGATGTGATGACGTCATCGAAAGATGTGATGACGTCATCGAAAGATGTGATGACGTCATCGAAAGATGTGATGACGTCATCGAAAGATGTGATGACGTCATCGAAAGATGTGATGACGTCATCGAAAGATGTGATGACGTCATCGAAAGATGTGATGACGTCATCGAAAGATGTGATGACGTCATCGAAAGATGTGATGACGTCATCGAAAGATGTGATGACGTCATCGAAAGATGTGATGACGTCATCGAAAGATGTGATGACGTCATCGAAAGATGTGATGACGTCATCGAAAGATGTGATGACGTCATCGAAAGATGTGATGACGTCATCGAAAGATGTGATGACGTCATCGAAAGATGTGATGACGTCATCGAAAGATGTGATGACGTCATCGAAAGATGTGATGACGTCATCGAAAGATGTGATGACGTCATCGAAAGATGTGATGACGTCATCGAAAGATGTGATGACGTCATCGAAAGATGTGATGACGTCATCGAAAGATGTGATGACGTCATCGAAAGATGTGATGACGTCATCGAAAGATGTGATGACGTCATCGAAAGATGTGATGACGTCATCGAAAGATGTGATGACGTCATCGGCAGATAAAGGCAGTAAACGTAATCGGAATATGTGATGACGTCATCGAAAGATGTGATGACGTCATCGAAAGATGTGATGACGTCATCGAAAGATGTGATGACGTCATCGAAAGATGTGATGACGTCATCGAAAGATGTGATGACGTCATCGAAAGATGTGATGACGTCATCGAAAGATGTGATGACGTCATCGAAAGATGTGATGACGTCATCGAAAGATGTGATGACGTCATCGAAAGATGTGATGACGTCATCGAAAGATGTGATGACGTCATCGAAAGATGTGATGACGTCATCGAAAGATGTGATGACGTCATCGAAAGATGTGATGACGTCATCGAAAGATGTGATGACGTCATCGAAAGATGTGATGACGTCATCGAAAGATGTGATGACGTCATCGAAAGATGTGATGACGTCATCGGCAGATAAAGGCAGTAAACGTAATCGGAATATGTGATGACGTCATCGAAAGATGTGATGACGTCATCGAAAGATGTGATGACGTCATCGAAAGATGTGATGACGTCATCGAAAGATGTGATGACGTCATCGAAAGATGTGATGACGTCATCGAAAGATGTGATGACGTCATCGAAAGATGTGATGACGTCATCGAAAGATGTGATGACGTCATCGAAAGATGTGATGACGTCATCGAAAGATGTGATGACGTCATCGAAAGATGTGATGACGTCATCGAAAGATGTGATGACGTCATCGAAAGATGTGATGACGTCATCGAAAGATGTGATGACGTCATCGAAAGATGTGATGACGTCATCGAAAGATGTGATGACGTCATCGAAAGATGTGATGACGTCATCGAAAGATGTGATGACGTCATCGAAAGATGTGATGACGTCATCGGCAGATAAAGGCCAAACTGCATGGATAGCTCTAAATTTCGAGACCATCCATGCATGACCTGAAAAGGGAGAACTCAAGTAGTTCCAGAATGTTTTCAAAACATATCACAGGAAACAACTATCAACTGTCAACAGAGATTTAAAACTCGATCATCAGAACTTATACATTATATATTCTATATATATATATCTATTTCCAACAGAATTTCCTACAGAGTTTTTTAAAACAAAACACAGGACCCTCAACAGAGTTTTAAAACAAACACACCAGAATTTCAGAAGAGTTTACAGATATGAACATTACTTAAAAGACTAAGACTTAAACCTCGGGACAGAAAATTGTATCTGACTGCAGCAACCACCCCCGAGAGCTCGAGCCACCAGCCACCTATTCATCAGATTGAGGCACAAAGTCCTCACGTTCGGGTTCAGTACCTACATCAGGGAGTTCACCTATGAGTCTAAAACTCAGTAAGAACATAATACAGATGCAGTGATGTAAAATGCTATGCATGCGGTATTCAGAATACAGTGACAGAACATTTCATTACGTTTCAGTGGCAGAGGGGTATAAGTGGGGCTTATAGGGGAACTGGCGAACAGGGGGTGCACTATCAGGCACAGTGCACTATCAGGCACATACAGTAATACAGAACAGAACAGGAAACAGATCTGGGGCCAGTCCCCGTCTCGCACTTAACCAGTATATTACAGACAGTCAGATTTTATCTTTCTTAGTTTCAAACCGTGTACAGAAAATAGTTTTGCATGAACTTTCAGTAAAACGTGTATGCATGAACTTTCACAGTGCTTAACTTGAAACAACAGTTAATAGAATAATACAACAGAATCTAGAGAGAGAACAAATAACTCAGAACTTAACTCTAACTTTCTCTACCCGAAACCTCCCGACCGAAGAAAAACCTAGAGTCTCCGTGGTGTAGGGCCTTAAGGGCCAACCTACGAATATGAACTTACCTGTGGTCCGAAATGCAACAAGCTTGAACGCACGAGCACTGTGGTTCATGAACCTTAGACCGAAAAGCAAGAGGAAAATCAGAGAAGGAGGAAAATCAGAGAAGGAAGAAACTCCTCGCGTTGGTTTTCTTCAACCAAAAGAGAGAAGCAAAGAGGGAAATGAGAGAAAGCAGAGAGGGAAAAGTCTCAAGTAGGAGGAAGAGAAGGAAATGGAATACATGGCTGGTCTTCTTCCACAAGTTTGCCAAGTGTCAATCATCCATTTGATTTCTCCCACCAACCTTAATTTCTTCCTAATTTGCCATTCCATTGGTTTTTGACTAAACTTCTATTTAGTTCGTCGAATTGGTTCTACAATCACTCTCATTCAATTGAACACTCCGACAATTTCATTAAAAATAGTCATCGCATTAATATCAGAGTAATCCCACCTAATTATTCGGGAAAAATAATTACACGGAAAATTACAAATATACCCTCACAACACACTTTTCTCACGTGCACATGAATTATGAAGCATATTTCATAGGGATCAAGATTCATTGAATGGTGACAACAAATATATTCTAAGGGTAGAAAAGCATGGAAGAAGTTCTTAAAGAGAAATAAGATGGCGAGATGGGATGACAAAACTGGCGTGATATCAAAATTAAAATATCATTGTTCCAAGGGAAAAACGATCTTGAACCTTACTTAGAATGGGAAAAGAATGTGAATTTGATTTTCGAATGCTACAATTACTCTGCAGAAAAGAAGACAAAAATTGTTGTATTAATTTACTAACTGTGCCATTATTTGAGGAGATCAACTTGTGATGAATAGGAGGAGAAACCGTGAGAGGCATATTGATATGTGGGAAGAAATGAAGGCCATCATGAGGAGGCAGTTTGTTCATAATCACTATTAGAGGGAGTTGTATTAAAAATGAAAAAGTCTTACTCAAGGTTATTGAACATACCATAACGTAGAGGAGGATAGAGAAGCTACCATGTAACACCCGACTTTATTTAAGAATTTAAAATAACAGATAAATCTATTAGGTATAATCGATGAATGAAACTTTAGTATAATGTAGGTTAGGTTGAAGAATGAGTAAGTAAGGGCATAAGGGTAATTGACAAATTTGAAAGTGGATAATGTATTTAAGGCAAGAGGTTTAGGGTAGCCGCCACCACTACTCATTTTCTTTCCCTTTCGGTCTTCAGCTCGATCGGCAGAAATCTCTAGGCGATTCTCCTGCCCGATTTTCCTTCAACCTAGGTAAGCCCTCCTTGTTTTCTTGCGATTTTAGTAGTTAGATAGCTGAGGGAGTACAATGTGAGAAGTTTCGAGGAATGCTGTGATTTAGAGTAGGTTCGGGCTGTGTGACTAATGAGAATACCCGAGTTGTGGAGTTTCAAATTTGGTTTCCTCAAACTCCTGTAATGATTCTGTGAAGTTTAATAAAAGTTTGATATATGTACTATTATGATTTTAGGTGAGCGAGCTTCGAAAGTAGCATTTAGCCGAGCGACTTCCAGGGAGCCAGGTAAGTAGAGTTTGTTTGTGCCTTCGGGCCTACATCACAAAACAGTAGGGTTTATGTATGTTTGTATGTTTAATTCCAGTTGTCATGCATCATGTTTTGAAAGACTACGAAAATGTATCTTCATGGTGAGTGTGAGCAGGATGATCAGAACAACTGTTAAGGGGGATTAATCCGCCCCTTAACTGAGAACAGAGGATTGAGGTTTTGGGAAAAGTGATCCACCTCCCAATCCTACAGGGGGATCAGACCAGCTAACTGTTAAGGGAACTAATCCACCCCTTAATTGAGATCAGAGGATGTATGCTTTGGGGGATGACTGATCCACTCTCCCATCGTACAGAGGGATCAACAGAGCACGATTATGAATACAACAGAGAGGAGAAAGTAGAAACAGCATGTCTAGGAGATTTATGCTTCAGTAATTCATTTCATTCATTGCTTTACTTGCTTAGCATTAGGCTAATAGATGAGTTTTGTGATGTAGGTGAAGAAGTTACTGAAGGTATGTTTACTGACCAACATGAGGACTAGGCTGGTTGGAGGAGCATTTTCAGGCATCGGTTTGGTCATCTGTTGAGGCGGTTTAATTCATGGCTGCAGGTGTTGAGTTGAGAGTGACTAGTTCAGTATAGATGTTTTTCTAAAAAAATTTTATGACAGTAGTGGTCTCAAAGTTTTGAATACATTTTAAGAATCTTCTGATATTGGTATTCTTTTGGATTTTGAAAACATTGTTTTTACCGAATTTTGAGTAATGCAATGGTTAAGTCGTTTTTGAATGATTCAGTAGAGTAAGTAAATCCTTTTCTGTAGATGGAGTAGTGTTTTATAACGAGGAGTTGGTGAGATGTCGTTTTGTTTTCTATCGGTAGATGATGTCTATCGGTAGATGTTGAGTCATGGTTGAGTTGTCTATCGGAAGATGTTGTGTAGTTTTTTTTTGTCGTCTAGCGATCGGCAGATGTAGTGTGTATTTTAATTCTGTCGGAAGGAGTCGTATTGTTGTTATCGGTAGATGTCGCGTGTTTGTCTATCGGAAGATGGAAATCCATCGGCAGATGAAGTTGTGTATGAAGTTATGTTGACTTCATCGGCAGATGAAGTTGTGTATGAAGTTATGTTGACTTCATCGGCAGATGAAGTTATGTTGACTACATCGGCAGATGGTGTTGCGTCGACGTTATCGGCAGATGGTATCGCGTTGTTTGTACACGTCATCGGTAGAAGCCTTTTGTTTTCTTTTTCTGCTTCTTCCGTTGGCCTTGCTCATCGGCAGATACGTTAGACTTCCACGATTTTTCCTAGTATTCCACAGTTTTAAACTTTAATTCCAAACTGCCGATTATCTCTTAACATTTCAAACCATGATTTATAGTTTTGATTTACTACATTGTTGTTTAGAATTATTTCCGCTGCAGGTTTTAAATATTTTGAAATTTTAGAAAAAGTCAAATTTTGGTTGTCGAGTGAAATTTTAAATTTAGCATCAAGATGTCATGGTTCGGTTCAGCGTTGAGTAGCAAACCGGGTTCAGATAACTCGGGGCGTTACAAGTTGGTATCAGAGCCATTTGGTTAAACCGTTCAAAGAATTACTCAACAGTGCCGATCGTTGCATGGAAGTACTCCCACAACTGTAAGTGTTTGTGTTAGTTTAATTATTAGATATTTATGAGAATAGTTAACCTTTTACAGGAATATAGTAAAATGTCTAGGCGAGCAGGTAGACCGAGAGTGCAGAGGGAGACACCAAACCCGGAAAGTACTGAGAATTCTGGTGTGATCAGGCAGCTGACAGACTTGGTACGTCAGCAATCTGATATGATGCGCCAGCAGTCCGATCAGTTGGGACTGCTACTGAACCGAGAGGTACAAGGGAGTGCCAACTCGGGTTCCAACAATGAACAGGCAGGAGAGAGGTTTAGGAGGTTGCGACCACCCACTTTTGATGGAAAGTCAGCTAATCCAATTGTGGCCGAGGAATGGTTGAAAAAGATAAAAAGCATGTTTAGGTGTGCAAATGTGGGAGAAGGAGAAAAGGTCATTTTGGCAACCTTCCACTTTGCCGGTGATGCTCAACTTTGGTGGGAAACGATGAAGACCACCCATGATGTTCTTACGATGACTTGGACGCAATTTAAGGAGATTTTCTATAAGAAGTATTTTAACAGTACTGTACAGACCACAAAGAAGTTGGAGTTCATGAACTTGAAACAGACAGGGACCGTAGCTGATTACAGCAGACAGTTTGAATCCCTATCAAGGTTTGCCGGACACCTCGCACGCAGAGATGAGGATAAAGTGTTCCAATTTGTGCATGGGCTGAAACCTGAGATTTATAGAGGAGTCAAGTTCTCGGGTATAAAAGGATTGTCCTACAGTGAAGTAGTGTCCACGGCATTAGAAGTGGAAGAGGCAGAGATGAAGTGTGCTGGGTTTAGTGCGGCTCCACGAAAGTTCACCCAGCCACACCATCACAGGGGAACGAAGAGGCCTGGTGAGGGCCAGGGCAGTCAAGGAAAGGAGAAGAAGACACCAGATACCAAGAAGTTCCCCCAATGCCCAAAGTGTTCAAGGTTTCACTCGGGAGAGTGTAGAATTAGCGCGGGGAAATGTTTCAACTGTGAGGAGACCGGGCATCTGCTTAAGGATTGCCCAAAGCCCAGAGTCCTTCGCTGTTATAATTGTAATAAATTTGGCCACATGAGTAGGGATTGTCCAGCTCTGAAGAATGGCCCGGTGAATGTTAAGCCAAGAATATTCTCCATGGTAGAATCGGGTGATGAAGATCAGCCTGCTGTTGTGTCAGGTACCATACTAGTCAATTTTATGCCTGCTTTTACTTTAATAGATTCAGGTGCAACACATTCCTTCATAGCGTCTGCATTTGCTGATAAATTAGACGTTGAGCCTTCACTTTCTGAGCATATGTTTAATGTTGCTTTGCCTTCTGGCGAACGCATGCGCTCTAGTCGTATGCTGCTTAATAGTGTAGTGACAGTAGAAGGTAAGAACCTACCTGCTGATCTCATTATTTTAGAGATCATGGGATTTGATGTAATCTTAGGAATGGATTGGTTGTTTAAGCACTATGCTACGATAGATTGTAGAACTGGCTTAGTTAGTTTTCAACCCCCTGGTGGTTTAAGACACACTTTCCAAGCCTCGAAGAAAGATAAGAGGATGTCTGTTTTAGCCGCTTTTAGTGCTAGATCTTCCTTATGCAGTGAGTATTCATGCTTTCTGGCCAGTGTTTTGGACACAAAACTGGTAGGAGAATCGAGCCTCCAAGATGTTCTTGTAGCTCAAGATTTCCCTGAAGTTTTCCTTGATGACCTGCCGGGTTTACCACCTGATAGAGAGATTGAATTTGTAGTAGATGTCTATCCTGGTGCTGAGCCAGTATCTAAGAATCCATACCGATTAGCACCAGCAGAACTCAAGGAGTTAAAGAAACAGTTAGAGGAACTGATAGAAAAAGGGTTCATACGTCCGAGTTATTCGCCGTGGGGTGCACCAATTCTCTTTGTTAAGAAAAAGGACAGATCAATGCGCATGTGCATTGATTACCGAGAATTAAATAAGTTAACCATCACGAATAAGTACCCATTACCTAGGATCGATGATTTGTTTGACCAACTTCAAGGTGCACGAGTTTTCTCTAAGATTGACTTAAGATCGGGGTACTACCAATTGAAGGTTAAGTCTGAGGATATACCAAAGACTGCCTTTCGTACGAGATATGGACATTACGAATTTTTGGTTATGTCCTTTGGTTTGACAAATGCACCAGCAGCTTTCATGGATCTCATGAATAGAGTGTTTCACGAGTTTCTAGACAAGTTTGTCATTGTATTCATTGATGATATCTTGATTTATTCTAGAAATAAGGGTGAGCATGCAACGCATTTGAGTTTGGTGTTAGGAATACTCAGACAGCACCAGCTTTATGCTAAGTTTTCCAAGTGTGAGTTTTGGTTGGACAGAGTTCACTTTCTTGGTCACGTGATCTCTGGGGATGGAATATCTGTCGATCCAGCCAAGGTTCAAGCAGTCAAGGACTGGCCTCAACCAAAGAATGCTTCTGATATTAGGAGTTTTCTTGGGTTAGCAGGGTATTACAGGAAGTTTATTGAAGGATTCTCAAAGGTTGCAACACCCCTCACTCGTTTAACTAGGAAGAACATAAAGTATGCATGGACTGAGGAGTGTGAGTTCAGTTTCCAAACCTTAAAGCAGAAATTGACTAATGCACCAATACTAACCCTTCCTGTCAAAAATGGTAAGTTTAGTATTTATTGCGATGCTTCCAAAGTTGGACTTGGTTGTGTTTTGATGCAAGATGGTAAGGTCATAGCTTATGCTTCTAGGCAATTAAAGGTGCATGAGAAGAATTATCCTACGCATGACTTAGAATTAGCTGCGGTGGTTTTTGCATTAAAAATTTGGAGACATTACTTGTTTGGGCAGACCTGTGAAATATTTTCAAATCATAAGAGTCTGAAGTATATCTTCACACAAAAGGAATTAAACATGAGACAACGTAGATGGTTGGAGTTTGTTAAAGACTACGATTTTGAGATTAAATACCACCCTGGTAAGGCCAATGTGGTGGCTGATGCATTAAGTAGAGTAATACCGTCAGCCTCAGCTTTGATTCTGGATATACCGGTGGCCTTAGAGACTGAATTTCATAAGTTTAACCTAGAAACTGTGTCCAATGTAGCAGCTATGCTTTCTGCCATCACTTTGAAACCTACCATTCTAGAAAGATAAAAGAAACCCAGGACATTGATGAGGAGTGTAAAAAGTTCAAGTCGAGCATGGATTCTACGGACAATTTGGACTTCAATTATACTGATGATGGAATACTTAAGTTCAGGAATAGATATTTCGTACCAGCCAATAAAGAACTTCGTGACGAAATCCTTTCTGAAGCTCATTCTTCTAGGTTCTCCGTTCATCCTGGAAGTACAAAGATGTACAGAGATCTTAAGCAAACTTATTGGTGGCCTGGTTTGAAGAGAAGTGTAGCTGAGCATGTAGGATCATGGTTGATCTGCCAACAAGTTAAGGCTGAACATCAGAGGCCTGCAGGGATGCTGCAGCCATTGCCACTTCCTGAATGGAAATGGGAGCAGATAACCATGGACTTTGTTGTAGGATTACCCAGGACTGTAAAAGGACACGATGCAATTTGGGTGATAGTTGATCGATTAACCAAATCAGCCAATTTCTTACCCATCAAGATGACTTACTCTATGGATCAGCTAGCCGAATTGTATGTGCATGAGGTTGTGCGACTACATGGAGTTCCAGCTACTATAGTTTTGGACCGAGACTCTAGATTCACGTCCAAATTTTGGAAGAGTTTACATAAAGCCATGGGCACACAGCTAAACTTCAGTACAGCCTTTCACCCTCAAACAGATGGACAATCGGAAAGAACCATTCAAACATTAGAGGATATGCTCCGGGCATGTGTTTTGGATTTTCAAGGTTCTTGGAGCAAGTATTTGCCCTTGGTGGAATTTTCTTATAACAACACTTTTCAAGCAACAATAGGAATGGCACCATATGAAGCATTGTATGGACGAAAATGCAGATCACCTTTGTATTGGGACGAAGTTGGTAAAGCACAGTTGCTTGGTCCTGACATCGTGCAGCAGACTATTGAGAAGGTTGCCCTCATCCGTCAGAGGATCTTAACAGCTCAAAGCCGACAGAAGAGCTATGCTGACAGAAGACGCAGAGAATTAGAGTTTGATGTAGGCGATGAAGTTTTTCTTAAGGTATCATCATTCAAAGGAGTCGTGAGATTTGGTAAGAGAGGCAAACTGAATCCTAGATTTGTTGGTCCTTTCTCAATTCTGAAAAGGATTGGGAAGGCAGCCTATCAATTACAGCTACCAGCTTCTATGGGAGGGATACATGACGTGTTCCATGTCTCTATGTTGAAGAAGTGTGTGCGGGATCCGTCCCAAGTTGTGGAACAGTAGAGCATTGAAATTCAACCTACACTTACCTACGAGGAGAAGCCAGTAAAGATTCTGGATTTTGCAGTAAAGGTACTACGCAACAAAGAAGTCCCATTGGTGAAAGTCTTATAGCGCAATCAGGATACAGAGGAGGCAACTTGGGAACGCCAGCAAGACATGTTAAACCAACATCCAGAACTGTTCAGGTACCGAATTTTGAGGACAAAATTCTTTTAAGGAGGGTAGATTGTAACACCCGACTTTATTTAAGAATTTAAAATAACAGATAAATCTATTAGGTATAATCGATGAATGAAACTTTAGTATAATGTAGGTTAGGTTGAAGAATGAGTAAGTAAGGGCATAAGGGTAATTGACAAATTTGAAAGTGGATAATGTATTTAAGGCAAGAGGTTTAGGGTAGCCGCCACCACTACTCATTTTCTTTCCCTTTCGGTCTTCAGCTCGATCGACAGAAATCTCTAGGCGATTCTCCTGCCCGATTCTCCTTCAACCTAGGTAAGCCCTCCTTGTTTTCTTGCGATTTTAGTAGTTAGATAGCTGAGGGAGTACAATGTGAGAAGTTTCGAGGAATGCTGTGATTTAGAGTAGGTTCGGGCTGTGTGACTAATGAGAATACCCGAGTTGTGGGGTTTCAAATTTGGTTTCCTCAAACTCCTGTAATGATTCTGTGAAGTTTAATAAAAGTTTGATATATGTACTATTATGATTTTAGGTGAGCGAGCTTCGAAAGTAGCATTTAGCCGAGCGACTTCCAGGGAGCCAGGTAAGTAGAGTTTGTTTGTGCCTTCGGGCCTACATCACAAAACAGTAGGGTTTATGTATGTTTGTATGTTTAATTCCAGTTGTCATGCATCATGTTTTGAAAGACTACGAAAATATATCTTCATGGTGAGTGTGAGCAGGATGATCAGAACAACTGTTAAGGGGGATTAATCCGCCCCTTAACTGAGAACAGAGGATTGAGGTTTTGGAAAAAGTGATCCACCTCCCAATCCTACAGGGGGATCAGACCAGCTAACTGTTAAGGGAACTAATCCGCCCATTAATTGAGATCAGAGGATGTATGCTTTGGGGGATGACTGATCCACTCTCCCATCGTACAGAGGGATCAACAGAGCACGATTATGAATACAACAGAGAGGAGAAAGTAGAAACAGCATGTCTAGGAGATTTATGCTTCAGTAATTCATTTCATTCATTGCTTTACTTGCTTAGCATTAGGCTAATAGATGAGTTTTGTGATGTAGGTGAAGAAGTTACTGAAGGTATGTTTACTGACCAACATGAGGACTAGGCTGGTTGGAGGAGCATTTTCAGGCATCGGTTTGGTCATCTGTTGAGGCGGTTTAATTCATGGCTGCAGGTGTTGAGTTGAGAGTGACTAGTTCAGTATAGATGTTTTTCTAAAAAAAATTTTATGACAGTAGTGGTCTCAAAGTTTTGAATACATTTTAAGAATCTTCTGATATTGGTATTCTTTTGGATTTTGAAAACATTGTTTTTACCGAATTTTGAGTAATGCAATGGTTAAGTCGTTTTTGAATGATTCAGTAGAGTAAGTAAATCCTTTTCTGTAGATGGAGTAGTGTTTTATAACGAGGAGTTGGTGAGATGTCGTTTTGTTTTCTATCGGTAGATGATGTCTATCGGTAGATGTTGAGTCATGGTTGAGTTGTCTATCGGAAGATGTTGTGTAGTTTTTTTTTTGTCGTCTAGCGATCGGCAGATGTAGTGTGTATTTTAATTCTGTCGGAAGGAGTCGTATTGTTGTTATCGGTAGATGTCGCGTGTTTGTCTATCGGAAGATGGAAATCCATCGGCAGATGAAGTTGTGTATGAAGTTATGTTGACTTCATCGGCAGATGAAGTTGTGTATGAAGTTATGTTGACTTCATCGGCAGATGAAGTTATGTTGACTACATCGGCAGATGGTGTTGCGTCGACGTTATCGGCAGATGGTATCGCGTTGTTTGTACACGTCATCGGTAGAAGCCTTTTGTTTTCTTTTTCTGCTTCTTCCGTTGGCCTTGCTCATCGGCAGATACGTTAGACTTCCGCGATTTTTCCTAGTATTCCACAGTTTTAAACTTTAATTCCAAACTGCCGATTATCTCTTAACATTTCAAACCATGATTTATAGTTTTGATTTACTACATTGTTGTTTAGAATTATTTCCGCTGCAGGTTTTAAATATTTTGAAATTTTAGAAA
Organism: Begonia masoniana; assembly: GCA_022432975.1. Taxonomy (NCBI): domain Eukaryota; kingdom Viridiplantae; phylum Streptophyta; class Magnoliopsida; order Cucurbitales; family Begoniaceae; genus Begonia; species Begonia masoniana. Next base: position 40,316,569 of record CM039516.1, read on the forward strand.
AAGTCAAATTTTGGCCGTCGAGTGAAATTTTAAATTTAGCATCAAGACGTCATGGTTCGGTTCAGCGTTGAGTAGCAAACCGGGTTCAGATAACTCGGGGCGTTACATACCATGACAAGATTTTTGAATGGGCTAAACCGAGATATTGCAAACATGGTGAAATTGCAGCACTATTTGGAGTTGGAGGACATGGTGCATATGGTAGTAAAAGTAGAATGACAACTCAAAAGGAAAAGAAGTAAACCATTTCAAAACTCAAGTTCATCTACATCAGGGAGGCCAAATTGGAAGAAAGACAAAGAGGTTATTTCTAAGCCCAAACCTAAACCACCAAAAAGTGAAGTGAAGTTCCCAGTATGACATAGAGGTATGTTTTAATACTAACGATGATAATCAAATATTTGATGACAATTGTGATGACTGTCACAACTTGGAGGCAAGTCCAAACAAAAATGTCTGAGTCGAACATGATTGTCCACCCAAATGGTTTGATCTAGTAGAAGACTTAAACACAAATTAAGTCTTAGTCCACACAAGATGGATTAAAGTCCACGTAACAATCACAAATAATAAGATAGTGTAACAATAATCTAAAAAATATTGTACAAGAAATAAAACATCAACACCCAAATATTTATACAGACCAAAACAAGGGAACAAATAAACAAACGAGTGTTCACCAAGGAAAGAAACAAAGCGGAGCACTCCTCACAGAAAAACTACTTTTAGCCTCCATGTTCCTTATATGAGAAAAAAACTATTCTTTTGGGGTGAGCGACTAACTCAATAGAAAATCTTATAATATACTTTGATACATGGAAAAAAAAATATTTTTTTATCATTTTACTTTTAAAAAATGAGCTAGTAAGAAAAATACAGTGCATGGATTTATATTCATCAAAAGTCTTTTTACAATTTAAAAAAAAGGTTTCACGAGCCATCGGTGGGACATGTTTTGAAAACATTGGTACAGATAAAGTAGTATATAAAAAAATATGTCTCCACCATTTTTCATAAAAACAGTCTGAATGAAAATAAGGTCTCTCACAAATTTTTGCCCGGTGAATGCCCACAAGGTGTGTAAAATGAATGATGAGGACCCGTAGATCCAACCCTTCGTGTAAGTGAGATAGTCAATTGCATAATTGAACGTAACAACAAAACAACCTAGCTAAGTTTAGGAATTCGAACTCAAAGAAACGTCATCATTGTTCCAATCCAACATCATGCATACAAACTGAACATGCAGTGATCTAAAACTTTGCTTGTGTTTGAATGATGCAAACATTATGTAATTGAGGTATATGAAATTTTAGGTGTTGCAATTGAATGATTAGAAGTGAAATTAAGAGATTATGCACAAAAACAGTTAGAATTATCAATTGTTTCTTATGCACAGTGTAGCTATTTTGGTACTATTGAATAGGTATGTTTGCATGAAATTTTATGAAACTTTAGAATGAGAAAGTAGACATCTTAAGGAAGAGAATGACAATTGAGTTGTATCATTTGGATTTCTATAACTAAAGTTATATTATTTTTAAGTCAGATTGTGTGTATTGAGCACTTATTAACTATTTTTGAAAAAAATACTAGATAAAGACAAATCGAGTAAGAATTTAAAGATGTTCATTAAGAAGAAAAGTTTTATAAAGGTCTTAACTATGATTTCATGTAATAAAATGAGGTCTCCAATCGGACGGTGCCTCATGTCACATTGAAAATGTGCATAAGACCTTTGAACAAATAATTAAGTTAAATTGATTATCTTAAATAATTGAGATTAGCTCAATTAATCCCTAATAGCTTAAAATCTATTGTTTTAAACTAATATGAGAGAATTGATTATATTTATACCATGTAAGTAGTTCAAACCATGATATTTTTTAAACAGAGGAAGGGTGAAATAGTCTTTTGAGCTCCATTATTGAGGGCAAAATAGTAATTTGATTGGAGGTCTCTAGAAAAGCTTCTCCATTATACGAAGGAAGAAAAATATGCTTCACTTACTGAATGGAGAAAATAGGGTTTTAGAGACAAGTTAAAAGTTAAAAGGTAAAGACAAGGATCTGGGCAGGAAGATTTGAGAAAAGTTATAAAGCATGAAAAGTGAACTTATAAAGAGTCAAAAAAGAAAAAGAAAAGATTGAAGTAAGAGTCGAAAAAGAAAAAGAAAAGATTGAAGTTTGGGTGTTAAATCCAAGCTTTAAGTGCTTTAAAAATAAGGTAACTAAATTTAATCTTTAAAGAATTAGAATTTTATGTGATTTGACTGTTCAGGTGGAGAGGTTAGTATATAATTTGATGGTTTTGATATTTGAATGAATTTGGTATGACTTTTGTAAGTAATATTGATATAATTGTTGTTATTGTGTAAAAGAAACCTTGAAATTTATAGGAAAAGGGAGTTATGGGTTCTATTCTGTAGTCTCGGAGTCCAATGCAGACTTCCGAAAGTATAAAAATGAGAAAATTGCCTTGGGTTCGGAGTCCAGAGGTCCAGAGCTGACTCCCAGAGATGTATTAAAAATAATAAATGCTCCTGGAACAAACTTTCGGGGTCAGTGGCAGACTCTCAGAAGTGAATATGGTGAAAATGGCTCTTCGGATCGGGCTCACAGGGTTTTTGGGGCGGACTTCGCAGAAGCTCAAAGTGCAGAATTCTGCCTAGAACGAGACTCCGCATTAGGAAGTGCGACTCCGCACGCTATTTAAAGTGTATTATTCTGCCTGGAGTGGAACTTCATAGTAGAAAGCGGGCCTTCGCGAAGTGTGCCTAAAGCGGAACCCTGCAGTAGAAGAACTCTGCAGTAGAAGAACTCTGCAGCCTTGTCACCTTGTCAAATACAACTGTTTATTACACTTTTAATCATTCTCAAATTGATTGCACCCATCTTTTGGCCATATTTTGAGGTATAAATAGAGAAGGTCTAGGTAAAGAATTTACCATATTACATGCATCATGTTGTATGTTTAATTACAAGATTTGCATGGTTCATATTGCATGCATTATTAGTATTTATATGCATTAAATGTATGCATAGAATAGATTCTCAAATCGTGCATCATACAAATATTTATATTAATGAAAGGTATTACGGGGGGTGTAATTGGTAACGTACAAACTATCTTGCTGGATATATATTGTGTGATGTATGTAAAGTGCGATAAAATAGAAGAAGAGTGAATGTGGATTCTCCTTGGGTTACTAATGTAAAAATCGCTATTTTTACGTCAATTAAATTTCTATATTAATTTTTTGTGTTATTAATGGTCAACGGGTTATGAGTTGACTCATCTCGTCGTTTTGTGACCAAGTTTATTTTTGGGTCAATTAGTCAAAGTCGATAATTTAAAAAATTATCGCGTGGTTAATTTAAGGAAAATAAAGATGGATAAGTTAAAATTTTGTTGATTGAGATGTTAAAATGTTCGCATTTCATGATTCTGAATTTAAGAATTTTTATTTAATTTAAATATTAGTTATTTAAATTAAAGGGAGTATTTTAATTAGAAAAGGAAGTGTTTTTTTTTTTATGAGGGAAACTCTTATTTGGTGAATCCTTAAGCTGCCCCGAGAGAGAGAGAGAGAGAGAAAGAGAGAGAGAGAGAGAGGACTTTTCCAAGTGTGCAATCATCGCTAGAAGAGGTTGGAATCGTGTTCTAAGGACGACTTGCAACAATATTTGAGGAGTTTCAAAAGATTGTAAGTGCTTCATCTCCATTTTTAAGTTTTGAAGTTAGGGTTTTTGATAGATTTAGATTCAAGCCGCTAGGAAACTCGAATATGAAAGTTATGTTTAGATATATGAGTAGATTTTGGATTTATGTGAGATTATTTGTCGAGTGGTCGTGAAAATCGGCGAAGGCAAGCTATTTTTGCGACATTCTGTGGCTGGAAAGCGCCCAAGTGTCGACTGTTGTGGATTGCAGGTCAACACTGTAGCACCTCCAAATTTTTCCCCCAAACTCGGGTTGCTACTTCACTCGCTCTGATACCACATTGTAGCACCCCCAAATTTTTCTACCAAACTCGGGTCACTACTTTACTCGCTCTGATACCACACTGTAGTGCCCCAACCTCTACGACCCAGTTCGCCACTTCTACTACTCATCTCATACCTCAAAATGCGTGAAAATTTAAAAACTTTACTCACCCACTTAAAACAACTTTGTTTAAGAAAACTAAATTATTGCAGTGAAAAACTACTTTAAAATCTGTTGAAAATCATATGTTAAAAGTTGGAAATCAAAAGAGTGAAAGTCTAAAAATCTGTAAAAGCTCGCACAGGGAAATCGATCGACACCCATCAAAATAGGTTGACCGTTCATTCCTCTCGGGTTTCAATCCTTCGCAACTTCGGTCAACACTTCAACCAACTGGTCGACACTTCTCATGGCTTAACGCCCTTGGGGGTCGACACCTGCACACTCGGGTGGGACCACCCCGTTGCCCTCTGTTTTCAGTTTGCACAAGACTGGTCGACACCCACACTTTTGGGTCGCACCTGAAGGAAAGGGGTTCGACACCTGCAGGCACGGGTCGACGATTCGACCTCTCGGGTCTCCACCCTTCGCAAATTTGGCCGACACTCATCAAACTGGTCAACACCTGAAGGGCATGGGTCGACTCTGGGGTCGACACCTGCTTTACTAGTCAACACCTGAATTTACAGGTCGACACCTCACATGATTAACACTATCGAGGGACGACTCCCACACATCCTGGTCGACACCCCGACTCTCATCTACAACTAAGGGGTCAACACCCATGCTAATCGGTCGACACCTCCCTCCTGACAGCAACATAAAACCTCAAAATTTGGACAGCATAACATTTAAATCCTTAAAACTCAACACCTACTTTCCAAATCCAAACTCCCTGCTTTTCAAACCATCACAAAAGATTACGATCAAAACAAGCCCACTTTCATTTCAAACACATTGTTCATCACAAACGACTTTTAACGTTAAAACATCCACTATATTACCTATAAAATTTTCTCATCCTAAAAACCACCAATCCAAAATACAACTTCCCAAATTCCTTAAAAATATAATTCCCCCTTACCCTTACACCAAAAACGTAGCCACGCACACAAACCGGGTCACAACTACCCTAACAATCAGCCGCTTCGTCGCACGGGGTACTCCTCCAACCGCCCATACTACCTGGGCACGCTCTGGAGCTCACCTATCAACTCATTGTTACCTACATGACATAACTCATCTATTAGCCTAACGCTAAGCAAGTAATGGATTAATCATATAAACACATCATATCTCAACACATGCACTATTCTACCATCTCCTACCATACCCACACTCGTTCATTCTCGTACTCGCTCTCGTTTAATTCGTTCATTCTCTTACTTCTTACCCTCTAGCTTAGGTCCAACCTAGAGTTCGCAGAGCATACCACCTCCTGCTTGAGTCCCACCCAAAATTAGCTGAGCACACTCCCTCCGGACAAGAGTCCCACCGAAATTCCCGGGAGCACATCTTTTCAGGCCTAAGTCCACCTAGAATTCGGGAGCACATCACCTATATCAATTAAGTATGGATGTTAGGATTCGTTCACACACCCACCATATGTAGATCGGCTTGGACGGATTTTAGAATATTCATATTTTATTATATATGTGATTTTTGGGAATATGTCCAAATGAGGTTCCGATTACAAAATGACAGCGTCATTCGATCCAAACGACCAATTGGAATTTAAGGAATTTTCGAGTACTAATTGTTTTTGAATTATTTCCGCGCAGGTTTTAAAATATTTGAATTTTTAAGAAAAAGTAATTTTGGCCGTCGAGTGCAATTTTAAATTTTCGCCATCAAAGACGTCATGGTTCTGTTCCATCTTATGAGTAGCAACCGGTTCAGATAAACTCTGGGGTGCGTTTACATCCATCAAGATTTTGGAATGGGCCTAAACCGATATATTGCACACATTGTGAATTGCAGCACTATTTGGAGTTGGGACATGGTGCATATGGTAGTAAAAGTAGAATGACAACTCAAAAGGAAAAGAAGTAAACCCTTTCAAAACTCCGTTCATCTCATCAGGGAGGCCAAATTGGAGAAAGACAAAGAGGTTATTTCTAAGCCCAAACCTAACACCACCAAAAATTGGAAGTGAAGTCCCAGTATGACCTAGAGGTTGTTTTTAACTAACGATGATAACAAATATTGGATGACAATTGTGATGACTGTCACAACTGGCGTCAAGTCCAAACAAAAATGTCGAGTCTAACATGATTGTCCACCCAATGGTTTGATCTAGTAAAGACTTAAACACAAATTAAGTCTTAGTCCACCCAATAGGATTTAGTCCCGTAACTCAATCACAAATAAATAAGGATAGTGTAAACAACATTAATCTAAAAAATATTGTACAAGAAATAAAACATCAAACAAACACCCAAATATTTTACAGACCACACAATGGAACAAATAACAAACGAGTGTTCACAAGGAAAGAAACAAAGGGAGCACTCCCTCACACGAAAAACTACTTTTAGCCTCCAGTTCCTATATGGGAAAAAAACTATTTTTTTGGGTGACGACTAACTCAATAGAAAATCTTATAAATATACTTTGATACATGGAAAAAAAAATCTTTTTTTATCATTTTACTTTTAAATGAGCTATTAAAAATTATCAGTGCCTGTATTTATATTCCTCAAAGTCTTTTTACATTTAAAAAAGGTTTCACAGCCATCGTGGGACATTTTTTGAAAACCTGGACAGATAAAGTTTATATATAAAAAAATAATATCCTCCACCATTTTTCATAAAACAGTCTGAATGAAAATAAGGTCTCTCAACAAATTTTCCCGGTGAATTCCCACACGGTGTGTAAAAATGAATGATGCGGACCCGTAATCCAACCCTTCGTGTAAGTGAGATAGTCCATTGCATAATTGAACGGAACAACAAACCAACCTTAGCTAAGTTTAGGAATTCGAACTCAAAGAAACGTCATCATTGTTCCAATCAACATCATGCCTACAAACTGAACAGCACTGCTCTAACTTTGCTTGTGTTTTGAAATGATGCAAACATTATGTCATTGGGTATATGAAATTTTAGGTGTTGCAATTGATGATTAAAGTGAAATTAAGAGATTATGCACAAAACCAGTTAGACTTATCAATTGTTTTCTATGCCGGGTAGCTATTTTGGGTACCTATTAGAGGTATGTTTGCATGAAATTTTAAATGAACTTTAGAATGAGAAAGTAGACTCTTAAGGAGAGAATGACAATTGGAAAAAGGGTTGTATCCATTTGATTTGCTATAAGCTAAAGTTTATATTATTTTTTAAGGTCAGATTGTGTGTATTGAGGCACGTATTAACTATTTTATGAAAAACATACTAGATACAAAGACAATCGAGTAAGAATTAATTAAAGATGTTCCTTAGAAGAAAAGTGTTATAAAGTCTTACCTTGATTCATGTAATAAAATGAGGTCCTCCAATCGGAGAACGTTGCCTCATGTCACATGAAAATGTGCATAGACTTTTGAACAAAAAAGAAGTTAAATTGATTTAACTAATTGAGATTAGCTCACTTAATCCCTAAAGCTTAAAATCTATTGTTTTTAAAACTAATATGAGAGAATTGATTATATTTAGACCCTGTAAAGTAGTTCAAACCATGATATTTTTTAAACAGAGGAAGTGTGAAATAGTCTTGTTGAGCTCCATTATTGAGGTCAAAATAGTAAGTTGATTGGAGGTCTCTAGAAAAGCTTCTCCATTTACGAAGGACTAAAATATGCTTTCACTACTGAATGGATAAATAGGGTTTTAAGAGACAAGTTTACAGTTAAAAGGTAAAGACAAGGATCTGGCAGGAAGATTTGAAAAGTTATAAGCCCCTGAAATGACTTCTAAAAGAGTCAAAAAAGAAAAGAAAGATTGAGTACGAGTCGAAAAAGAACAGAACAGGATTGAAGTTTTGGGTGTTAATCCAAGCTTTAAGTTCTTTACAATAATGTAACTAAATTTAATCTTTAAAGAATTAGATTTTTATGTGCTTTGACTGTTTCGGTGGAGAGGTTATAGTAATTTGTCGGTGGATATTTGAATGAATTGGTATGATTTTTGTAGTCCTATTGATCTAATTGTTGTTTATTGGGTACATACCTTGAAGTTATAGAAAATGGAGTTAGGTTCTATTCTCGTATTCTCGGAGTCCATGCAAGACCTTCCGAAGTATAAAAATGAGAAATTGCTTGGTTCGGAGTCCAATGTCCAGACTGCTCCCAGAATGTATTAAAATCATAATGCTCCTGGAACAAACTTTCCCGGTCAGTGGCAGACATCTTCATAAGTGAATATGGTGAAAATGTCTCTTCGGCTCGGGCTCACAGGGTTTTTTGGGGCGGACTTCGCAGAAGCTCAAAGTGCCGAATTCTGCTAGAAACGAGACTTCTCCGCATAGGAGTGCGACTCCGCAACGCTCTTTAAAGTGTTATTTATTCTGGCCTGGAGGCGACTTCCTAGTAGAAAGCGGGCCTTCGCGCAGTGTGCCTAAAGCGGACCCTGCAGTAGAAGAACTCTGGCAGTAGAAGAAACTCTGCAGCCTTGCACCTTGATAAATACACTGTTTATTACACTTTTAATCATCTCATTGATTGCACCCATCTTTTGCCTATATTTTGAGTTATAAATCGAGAAGGTCTAGGTAACGAATTACATATAAGGCATCCTGTTGTATTTTTAATTACAAGATTTGCATGGTTCATATTGCATGCATTATTAGTATTTATATGCCGTAAATGTATGCATGATGATTCGCAAATCGTGCATCCTTACAAATATTCTAATTAATGGAAAGGTATTACGGGGTTTGTAATTGTAACAGTGACAAACTATCTTGTGGATTATATTGTGTGATGTATGTAACGTGCGATAAAATAGAAGAAGGTTAATGTGGAGCTCCTTGGTTACTAATGTAAAAATCGCTCTTTTTTAACGGTCCAATTAAATTTCTATATTAATTTTTTGTGTTATTATGGTCCAACCGGGTTATGAGTTTGACATCTCGTCGTTTTGTGACCAAGTTTATTTTGGGTCAATTAGTAACGTCGCTAATTTTAAAAAATTTATCGAGGTGGTAATTTAAGGAAAATAAAGATGGATAATTCAAATTTTTGTTGACTTGAGTGTTAAAAATGTTCGCATTCATTGTTTCTGCCTTTGAGATTTTTGCTTTAATTTAAATATTAGTTTATTTATTAAAGGGATATTTTAATTTAGAAAAGGAAGTTTTTTGTTTTATGAGGGAACCTCTTATTTGTGAATCCTAAAGCTGCCCCGGAGAGAGAGAGAGAGAGAAAGAGAGAGAGAGAGAGAGGACTTTTCCAAGTGTGCAATCATCGCTGAAGAGTTGGAATCTGTGTTCTCAGGACGACTTGCACCAATATTTGCAGGAGTTTCAAAGATTGTAAGTGCTTCCATCGCCTTTTTAAGTTTTGAAGTTAGGTTTTTGAATAGATTTCATTCAAGCCGCTAGGAACTCGAATATGAAAGGTATGTTTAGGATCTATTGAGTAGATGTTGGATTTATGTGAGATTATTGTCGAGTGGTCGTGAAATCGTCGAAGGCAAGCTATTTTGCGACAGTCGTGGCTGGGAAGCGCCCAGTTCGCCTGTTGTGATTGCAGGTCACACTGTAGCACCTCCAAATTTTTCCCCCCAAACTGGTTGCTACTTTCACTCGCTCTGATACCACATTGTAGCAGCCCCCAAATTTTTCTTCTACCAAACTCGGGTCACTACTTTTACTCCGTCGATACCACACTGTAGTGCCCCAACCTCTACGACCCAGTTGCTCACTTCTACTACTCATCTCATACCTCAAAATGGTGAAAATGTAAAAACTTTACTCACCCACTTAAAACAACTTGTTTAAGAAAACTAATTATTGCAGTGAAAAACTACTTTAAATCTGTTGAAATCATATGTTACAAGTTGGAAATCAAAAGAGTGAAAGTCTAAAAATCTGTAAGCTTCGCACCAGGGAAATCGATCGCACCCATCAAAATAGGTTTGACCGTTCATTGCCTCAGTTTCATCCTTCGCAACTTCGGTCAACCCTTTCCACCACTGTTCGACCACTTCTCATGGCTTCAAGCCCTTGGGTGTCGACACCTGCACCTCGGGTGGACACCTCTTTGCTCTGTGTTCAATTGCACAAGACTAGGTCGACCCCACACTTGGGTCGACACCCTAAGGAAGGGGTCGTACACCTGCGGCACGGGTCGACGATTCGACCTCTCGGGTCTCACCCTTCCAATTTGTGGGCCGACACCCTCATCACACTGGGCAACACCTGAAAGGCATGGGTCGCCTCTGGGTTCGACACCTGCTTTACTAGTCAACACCTGAATTTTACAGGTCGACGCCGTCACTGATTTAACACTATCGAGGACGACTCCACACATCCCTGTCGACACCCAGCCCGAACCCTTCCTCATCTACAACTAAGGGGCAACACACCCATTCTAATGCGGTCGACACCTCCCTCCTTACAGCAACATAAACCTTCAAAATTGGACAGCAAACTTTATCTCTTAAAACTCACACCTCCCTTTCCAATCCAAACTCCTGCTTTTTCCAAACCACACCCAAGATTACATCAAAACAAACCCACTTTCCATTTTCAAAACACATTTGTCATACAAAACGACTTTTTTTAACGTTAAAACACACTATTTACCTATAAAATTTTCTCATCTAAAACCCCATAATCCAAAATACAACTTCCCAACTTCCTTAAAAATAAATTCCCCTTCCCTTACACCAAAAACGATCACCACACAACCGGGTCAAACTACCCTAACAAATCAGCCGCTTCGTCGCACGGGTATCCTCCAACGCCCTACTCCTGGGCACGCTCTGGAGCTCACCTATCAACTACTCATTTTTACCTACATTACATAACTCATCTATTAGCCTAACGCAAGCAAGTAATGGATTAATCAATTAAACACTCATATCTCAACACATGCACTATTCTACCCTCTCCTACAACCACACGCGTTTCATTCTCGTACTCTCGCTCCGTTTAATTCGTTCATTCTCTTACTTCTTACCCTCTAGCTTAGGTCCAACCTAGAGTTCGCAGCGCATAACCACCTCCTGCTTGAGTCCCCCCAACATTCGCTGAGCACCCTCCTCCGGCCCGAGTCCCACGAAATTCACGGAGCACATCTTTTTCAAGGCCTAGTCCACCTAGAATTCGCGGAGCACATCACCTCTATCAATTAATTATGATTTAGGATTCGTTCCACACCACACTATGTACTATCCGTCTTGTACGGATTTAGAATATTCGATTTTCTATATATGTGGCAGTTTTGTTAATATGTCAAATCAGGTCCGATTTACAAATGAAGCGTCATTACGATCCAACGACAATTGGAATTTAAGGAATTTTCGAGAATTTTCGGAAGAGTAACGCTATTTCCCGAGTAAGTTACCTCTACGAATATAATTGAACTTTTTTAAGTAAAAATAGTAAATAGGTCCAAATTGCGAACGTTAGTTTTAATAAATCTCTGTAACTAATACTTGGACTTATTGGCGAATTAGGAAATTTGGTGATCCCGAATATTGGACGATTACGAAACGACGGCGAACAAATAGAAATTAAGTAAGAAGGCAAAAAATGTAATTTGCAAACCAAATTTATCATACCACAAATCTCCTCTTTTTCTTCCCTCCTCATTCTCTCTTTCTCCTGCGCTTCACGAACAGAAGAAACTTCTCTCTGGCCGCCGAGCGTTCTCACACAGCCGACCTCCGTCCGACCTCCGTTCGTAGTCCGTTTCTTCCACGGTTTCCTCCTCCTCTCGCTACCTTCGTTAGTGCGTCGTCTTTGATCGTTAATTCAAAGTTTAGGTCGCTTTAACGTTAGGGTTTCGAATTAGGGTTTCGATAAAAATGTCGAATTTATGGCTCGTACTTTCCTAAGTTGCCGTGTTAAGTATGTTTGAACGATTTGCTTATTTGAGCGAAGAAAAATCAATTTGTGAAAAAGTAAAAATTGGTAATTCCGGGTTTTTTGAGAAAAACTCTTAATTAGATTTTCGGGATTATCGATCCTTAATTGACACTTCTAAATGCTTTGATTAGCAAGTTGGAATTAGGAAATTCATTAGTTAGGATTTTATAATTGAACGGTTATAATTCAAATGGTTTTAAAAACGGTGGTATCGTGTTTTCCTCAACCCACGACTCCAGTGGACGAATCGGTTGAGATCCAGCGCGCTCAAGGGTAAAGTTCTCGTGACTTCTGGACCGAAGGTTTTACCCATACTCTGCGTTGTATCAAGGTCCTTGAGGCTTCCTTTGTTACGTTGTTTTTGGTTGGGTAGTTAGGGTTGGTTTGTTATAATATGTTATTTTGTAGTTTCTTGTTGATAGGTATGCTGTTTTGTTTAACTGTCCGCTGATAACTGTTCATGACGCATCACGTATTTTCACATGTCATAGAAAATGGATTTTTCCGCACTGTGTTTTTTAGAAGAAAATGAACCACTGTAATTTTTTTTTTTTAATGTACTTAATCTTATCGTATCCTGTATCTGTTACGCGAGGTGGGGCGTCTGCATGGCTTAGTGTTTGTGATCAGTACCCCCCTCCTCTCACTCGAAAGTGGTAGTCCGAACCGCGGATGTATCCTTTTCCATTTAGAGGGCTGATAGCTCGGTAACAATCTGTCTGACAGCAACATAAAACCTTCAAAATTTGACAGCATAAAATTTAAAGTCTTAAAAACTCAACACTACCTTTTCCAAATCCAAACTCCATGCGTTTCCAAACCATCCACAAAGATTACGATCAAAACAAACCCACTTTCATTTCAAAACACATTTGTTCATCAAAACGACTTTTAACGTTAAAACATCCACTATATTACCTATAAAATTTTCTCATCCTAAAACCACCAATCCAAAATACAACTTCCCAACTTCCTTAAAAATATAATTCCCCCTTACCCTTACACCAAAAACGTAGCCACGCACACAAACCGGGTCAAACTACCCTAACAATCAGCCGCTTCGTCGCACGGGGTACTCCTCCAACCGCCCTACTCCTGGGCACGCTCTGGGAGCTCACCTATCAACTCATTGTTACCTACATGACATAACTCATCTATTAGCCTAACGCTAAGCAAGTAATGGATTAATCAATATAAACACATCATATCTCAACACATGCACTATTCTACCATCTCCTACCATACCCACACTCGTTTCATTCTCGTACTCGCTCTCGTTTAATTCGTTCATTCTCTTACTTCTTACCCTCTAGCTTAGGTCCAACCTAGAGTTCGCAGAGCATACCACCTCCTGCTTGAGTCCCACCCAAAATTAGCTGAGCACACTCCCTCCGGCCCGAGTCCCACCCGAAATTCACGGAGCACATCTTTTTCAGGCCTAAGTCCCACCTAGAATTCGCGGAGCACATCACCTCTATCAATTAATTATGTATGTTAGGATTCGTTCACACCACACCATATGTAATATCCGGCTTGTACGGATTTTTAGAATATTCATATTTTATTATATATGTGGCATTTTTGTGAATATGTCAAATCAGGTCCGATTTACAAAATGAAAGCGTCATTACGATCCAAACGACCAATTGGAATTTTAAGGAATTTTCGAGAATTTTCGGAAGAGTAACGCTATATTCCGAGTAATTACCTCTATCGTAATATAATTGACGTTTTAGTAAAAATAGTAAATGAGGTCCAAATTGCGAACGGATAGTTTTAATAAATCTCTGGTAACTAATTGGACTTATTGGCGAAATTAGGAAATTTGGTGATCCCGAATAGTTGGACGATTAACGAAACGAAGGACGAAACAAATAGAATTAAGTAAGAAGGGCAAAATGGTAATTTGCAAACCAAAATTTATAAATAACACAAATCTCTCTTTTTCTCCTCACTTCTCTCTTTTCTCTCTGGCGCTCACGAACAGAGAAGAAACTTCTCTCTGGCCGCCGGCGTTCTCACGACATCCGACCTCCGTCCGACCTCCGTTCGTTCCGATTTCTTCACGGTTTCTCCTCCTCTCGCTACCTTCGGTAAGTAGCTTCGGTCTTTGAGCGTTAAATTCAAAGTTTTAGGTCGATTTAACGTTAGGGTTTCGATTAGGGTTTCGATAAAAATGTCGAATTAGGGCTCGTAATTAATAGGTTAGCCGTGATTAAGTATGTATTGAACGTATTTGACGTTATTGGACGAAGAAAAATCAATTTGTGAAAAAGTTAAAAATTGGTAAATTTCCGGGTTTTTGAGAAAAACTCGTTAATTAGATTTCGGATTATCGAGCCTTAATTGACATTCTAAATGCTTTGATTAGCTAAGTTGGAATTTAGGAAATTCATTAGTTAAGGATTTTATAATTTGAACGTTTATAATTCAAATTGGTTTTAACGGTGGATATCGTGTTTTCCTCAGACACACGACTCCAGTGGACGAATCTTGAGATCCAGCGCGCTCAAGGTAAGTTCTCGTGACTTGCTTGACCGAAAGGTTTACACCATACTCGTCGTTGTATCAAGGATCCTTGAGGATTCCTTGGTTTACGTTGTTTAGGTTGGGTAGTTAGGTTGGTTGTTTATAGGTTATGTTGTATTGTCTTGTTGATATGTATGCTGTTTGTTTACTTTCCGCTGATTAACTGTTCATGCATCACGTATTTCAAATGTCATAGAAAATGGATTTCCGCACGTGTTTTAAGGAAAGAAATGAACCACTGTAATTAATGTACGTAATCTGTATCTGTATCTGTATCTGGTTACGCGAGGTGGGGCTCAGGCATGGCTGTAGGGTTTGTGAGCATGTACCCCCCTCCTCTAAATCGAAAGTGGTAGTCCGACCGCGGGATGTATCCTTTCCATTTAGAGGGCTGATATCTCGGTAACAATCTGTCTGTGACGTAATGAAAAGAATGAAAATGTATCTGAATATGAATCTGTAATCTGCACGTTTTATGAATGGCATACGCACGCATGCATCTGCATTTACGTAGCTTACTGAGATTTCAATATCTCATATGTGTCTGTATGGTGTAGGTGACATTATAGGTTACGTTGACCCAGGTGAGGATGATATTCCTCCTCCTGACGTAGGAGCAGCTGATGGATGATGGCCGTGGGAGTGCGCTGAGCAGTCGAGGCGCGATATGACTCGTGGGGATGTATGTATGGTCTCTGGGGTTGTTTTGGGATATTTGATCTGATAATTGTATAGAATATTTAGGTTGTTTGGATCTGGACAGGGGTTAGATAACGTTTTGGTAATTGTATGTAAAACGCTTTGGTTTAAACTGTTTTGATAAATGTTATGAAATGTTTTGGTTTAAATGTTTAAGTTGAATGAAAATGTTTTGAAATGTTGTTTGTAGGTTGTTACGGATAGCTCGGTTTTTAGAGCTATCCACGCAGTTGGACTTCGCAAAGTCCAAAGCGAGTCGATTGAGTTTAGGTTATGTTTTAATCGGTTGAGTGCATGTGTGAGTTTTGGTGATTACTGGTGAAAGGAAGAAGGTGATTTGTTCTCTGGAGATCGGATTCCAGAGAACAAATAAATGTGTTTGAAGCTGAAAATTTTGAAGTGTTAAAGTCTCGAAGGAAAAGAAGGATCGCTGCCCTTGATG
Organism: Begonia masoniana; assembly: GCA_022432975.1. Taxonomy (NCBI): domain Eukaryota; kingdom Viridiplantae; phylum Streptophyta; class Magnoliopsida; order Cucurbitales; family Begoniaceae; genus Begonia; species Begonia masoniana. The sequence goes on from CM039516.1 coordinate 40,332,258, forward strand.
TAGGCAGCAGCGATCGATCTCTGCTGAAAGCAGAGATCGATTGCTTGCTGTATGCAAGCATGCAGCGATCGATCTCTGTAAACTACAGAGATCGATCGCTTGCTGCCAATATGCAAGCAGCGATCGATCTCTGTAGTTTACAGAGATCGATCGCCCCTCCCCTTTTGGCAGCTAGTTCCGATTCTGCCCCTCTGTATTTAATGTTATTAAATGTTTAAATGATTTAAGTTTTATTAATAGTTTTAGTTTATATTTTAAATGATTTACCAAACGAACTTCGATTTCGATTCCGGTTTCGGCTTCGATTTCATTTCCGCTTTAACGTTAGGTTTTAAAGTTTTATTTAAAATGTAAAAATAAAAATGAAAAATTTATACGGTTAAATGGGTACGGACTTAGGGTCGTTACACCATACTATACCAATCAAAACACTATACCCCTGCCAAACAAACACACTACAAATATACTCAACAAACATACCACAACACGCCCTGCAACATACCACAACGAACTCAACAAACACACCACAACATACACAACCAACATACCACATGTACACATACCATGAAACAACATCCAAGCAATCATACCGAACTGTGATGTAGGCCCGAAAGCAAAGCACAAACAATTATTACTTATCTGGCCTCCTTAGCTAAGCACATATAGGTACACTTGGCCGAAGGCTCGTTCGAACCTAGAAACCACAACACCATACATAAATTAATCTCTTCTCAAAATCCAAGCATCAACTCTCAAAGAAAACTAACAACTTCCCCACAACCTCAAAACTTGAAATTCCTCAATTTCGGCCAAACTTCAAAATCGCGCAACTACTTCTACACTTGTCCATTTTAGACAATTCAAGACTCTACGGACTCATTAAGACGTCTACTATCTAAAAGGTCAGGGCCGCTCAGCCAAATAACGCAAATGGTTTGATCGTTTTCCACAAAACCCAAATTTGCTAACCCACCGAATTGAAATTCTCAATTTTCCTCAAACACCCAACCTCTCGCCCACACTAACCTCCAATCATCCATAAACATCCAAAAATTAAGGAAAACTAACAGAGAACCTCCAATTTTCATGAATCCCTTACCTATCACAAAACCCTAACTCAAAACTCTCTCAAAGCTCCTCTTAATCCATACCAAACTCTCCATTAAGCTTAGAAAACTAAAACCCACTTAAAGAACAAAGAAAAACTAACCTTGGATGAAGAATCGGTTGAAGAAATTGCCGGAGAGGGAGCTTTGTAAATCGCAGAGAGAGAGAGAAGAAGGAAAGAAAAAAGATTTCCTCTTTGGTGTTACACGTGAATCCTCTTCTCTTTCACTTTTCTTTTTAAATTACAAACTTCAATTTACAATTATACCCTTCTGTCCATTTAATCCAATCTCACAAATTAAATCACTCTCCTTCAACAAAATCTTACACTTATTTTCCATTTCATCTACCCTTGGTTATTTCAACAAATTGCAATTTCACCAATATTCAATACAAAATACAAGCCGATAAATTGCCAGGTGCTACAATCCACCCTCCTTACAAAAATTTTATCCCCAAAATTTGTTCAATCAAATAGCTCGGGGTATCGGCTCATCATATCTTGCTACCATTTCCAAGTTATCTCTTCCACATTGTGGTTACGCCATAAAACCTTCACAAGTGAAATTTCTTTATTGCGCAACATCTCCACGGCATAATCAATAATACGTGTAGGCTTTTCTTCATACACCAGCATTGGCTGGACCTCAATGGCTTGTTGCTCCACGCTGTGAGAGGCATCATGCATGCATTTCTTTAGCATAGTTACGTGAAATACATTGTGAATCCCTTCCATAGAAGCAGGCAATTGCAACTAATAAATTTCTTTTCCAATCCATTCAGTAATTGGAAAGGGGCCGACATATCTTGGACTAACTTGCCTATTTTTTCAAACCTCATCACGCCATTGAAAGGCAAAATCTTAAGGAAAACTTCATCGCCCACTTTAAATTCAAATTCTCTTCGTCTTCGATCCGCATAACTCTATTGTTGACTTTGCGCTGTCAAGATCTGTTGTCGAATAAATGCAACCTTCTCTGCTGTCTGCTGCGCAACGTCCGGACCTGTTAATCTAGCCTCGCCGACTTCGTCCCAATATAGCAGCGACCTGCACTTTCGTCCATAAAGAGCCTCGTATGGAACTATCCCTATAGTGGCCTAGTAGCTGTTATTATAGGAGAACTCCACCAATGGCAGGTACTTGCTTCATGAACCTTGAAACTCCAGTACACAAGCTCGACGTATATCCTCTAACGTTTGAATAGTCCTCTCAGATTGTCCGTCGGTCTGAGGATGAAACGCGATACTAAAACTGAGCTACGTACCCATAGCCTTGTGCAGACTCTTCCAAAACTTTGACTTAAACCTCAAATCTCTGTCTGACATGATCGAAGTCAAAACTCCATGTAGACGCACAATCTCCTATATAAATAGTTCTGTGAACTGGTCCATCGAGTACGTCATCATCACCGGTAGAAAATGGGCTGATTTGGTTAGCCGGTCCTCAATTACCCATATCCCGTCACAGCCCTTAGTAGTTCGCGGCAAACCAACCACAAAATCCATAGATATCTGCTCCCATTTCCACTCCGAAATTGGCAAAGGCTGTAACTTTCCTGCTAACCTTTGGTGTTCTGCCTTGACTTGCTGACAGATCAAGCATGTCTCCACGTATTTTGCCACTTCTCTTTTTATGTTGGGCCACCAGAAATGTATCTTCAAGTCTGATGTGCCCCGTAGGCCCATTACACGATCCCAGACCCGAGTTCACAATTTTACTAACACACTTGTCTCTTTTGCAGGTCATAGTTTGTGTGAAGACTTGGAGGACACCGTGGACGACTTGAAGTGGGAGATTAAAGTTGAGGACGTTGACCAACCAAAGCATCTACTCATGTGGAAAGACTAAAGAGGCACCTTAATGCTCACATGGGAATTTGTCTTCCCGAGCTTTGATATTTGTTGCTTTTTTTGAAATTTCGAACTTATTAGCAAATGTTGGCCTTCTTGTTTAAAATTTATTATATGTATGTTAGGATTATATGGATGTTAGAATTAGATGAATGATAGGATTAGTTGGTGGCTTGGTTTGGCCCATTGAAGTTGAAGACATGACTCAAGCCCACATGATGACCCATCATTCCCCTTCCAAGCCCAAGCCCAAGCCCAAGCCCAAGCCCACCATTAAGTCTATATATTCATGGCATTGGTGTTTGTAACTTTTTTTGGTTGATTTATGAGCACCCACGGATTTCTCTCTCAATAGAAGAAGAAGCTTGGAGCAAGGAGCTTCCAAGGTAAGCTCAGTTGACAACAACCGAAGGGTTGCGCCCCCGAACCATTCTTCTAGCTTGGTAGCTAGTTGGAGTGGATTTTGCCACCTCCTTCTCCACTCTTTTGAGAGCGGAAAACAGCAAGGAGTGGCCATAACCGATTCCTTGAATCGAGTTATCTTCGTTGGAAGAAACTCTTGCCGAAAGCTCCATTGAAGCACTCACCAGCTAATTCTCGAAAAACAGTCCATAAATACTTCATCTTAACGAATCTGAACCACGATTTTCACCAGCACACACCTCACTCCACATGATTCACCTAAAATTTCATTAAATTTTGAGCATGTTTGTATTTCTTTTACATTTTTCATTCTCGGATTTACTCGAATTTGTGTCACCCGGAGCTAACGGTCTTCTTCGAGTTCTTGAGTCCTATTTGCAGGTCGGAGCTCATCAAAGTCCTTGTACATCTTTATGCTTCCCGGGTGCACAGAGAACTTAGAAGAGTGGGCTTCATATAAGATCTCCTTTCGAAGCTCCTCATTATTCGGCATGTACCATCTATTTCGAAACTTCAAAACTCCATCGACCGAACAACTGAACTCAGTCCTATCATCAGAATCCATGCCCAACCTGAACTCGTCACACGCCGAATCATTTTTTCTGAGCATTCTTGATTTTATCCAGAACAGTTGGCGTCAGTGACAAAGCAGATAACACTGCTGTTAAGTCTGAAACCACCTCCATACCAAAGTTCTGGATCTCTATACTTAAGGCTGACGACACTCCTGACATCATAGCTGAAACAAATATTGTCACTCTGTTCAAAGCATCTGCCACTACATTCGCCTTATCGGGGTGGTACTTGATCTCAAAATCGTAGTCTTTTACGAACTCTAGCCACCTCCGTTGTCTCATGTTCAGCTCCTTCTTAGTGAAAATATGTAACACCCGGATTTTTCAGATTTTTAGATTTTTCGTTATATAAGGATATATTCATAAATATAGTAACTTAAGCATGTTTTACGAACAGAAAGTTTTATTAGAATCCTAGAAATAAATTGGAATATTTTGTGGAATAAAAAAGTTTTGGAGAATCCAAATCGATAGGTGAAATAACGAAATAAGTAAAGGATTAAGTAAAGAGGGCAAAAGGGTAATTTGACAAGTTAAATTTTATAAAAAACACAAAAATCCCCTCCTCTCTTCTCATTTCCACGATTTCTCCAGAGAGAAATTTCTCCCCCTTCTGCGTTCTCTTCTCCATTCGCCGACTCCTCCTTCGATCAAAGATTCAGCTCTCCTCCGATCAATGTTCTCCTCTGTTTTCTTCCACGATCAACACTCTAGGTAAGATTTTAGTATTTCATGGGTTTATTTTTCGGTTTAGGGCTTCATAACGGTTAGAGTTATGATTAGGATTTTGTTAAAATTATAGGTTATGTTAAGAATCGTTAGTTTTATCGTATTGATGAATGATAATGGTGTATTTATGATTATTGGTGATAGTTAGGTCGAATTAATGGTTGATGTTTGAATTTTTGGTGGTTGAGAGGTCGAAAAAGCCATTAATAGAGGTTGTAAAAATTGTGAGCGCGAATTGCTCGATGAAATGCTCGAGAGAGGTAAATTGAGATTTTAAGGAAATTTCCTTACCTAGGAGTTTCATTTAGTTTTGGAAATTGTTTATTTAAGATCGGTTTTAATGTCAAGAATTGTGGAATTGTCCTAGGTGAACAAAGCAAAGTCAAGGATTTCCAAGGCTTAATTGCGACGGACTCGAGGTAAGTTCTCGTTGTAGGATCGTATTGTCTAAGAGGGGGTGAATTAGACTTATTAAAAATTATTATCTTAATCTAAACGTTTTCTCTCTTGTATTCTATTACTAAATTAACAGCAATCACACAGGCAAAAACAAAGTAAAAGATAGAGAGAAATTTGACACCGTAGTTTTTAACGTGGTTCGGCCAAACTTACCTACGTCCACGCTTCAAGGCTCCCCCTTGAAGATTTTTTTCTTCTCCTTACGAGAAAACAAGATCGAACTTTCGGGAGTCGATCTACTGCCTTTTACAACTCAGGATTGCTCTTCACAGACGACAATCCAATGCCTTTACACTTTAACAGAATGGATAAAGATTTACAGCACAGACTACACTCTCACAAATCTCAAATCTCAAGTTAAATTGATGAGGGGTGTAGGAAGACTAACAGAGTATCACAAAGTCTTTTTGCGTATTAGGGTTCAGAGAGAAATTCAGCAAAAGTTGTTCTTCCGAGCTTCTTTCTCCTCTTTTATAATCTGTCTATTATTGGCTCTAATTTTTGAATGCTCCTTATCTGAATAAAGAAATTTATGACTGTTGGAGAAGCATCCGTACATAGATAGCTAGCCGTTGTGTTTTGGAGTCGCTTTCGTTCTTCGCCATTAATGATCTGGAATTAGGGCTCTGGATGAGTATCGCTATTGCTTCGCGGTTTTTTTAAATTTCTGGTGGAAGATACTGTTCACCGGTGGATGTAGGTGGTCAACGTCACTTTCCTCTGCAGGTAGATATAATTCTTTGTTATGCAGGCAGAAGTTACTGTTCACCGGAAGACGTTGCCTTTGAAGACCAGCGGTGGATGTTGTCTTTGAAAATCCAGTGGTGGATGTTGTCTTTGAAATTTCAGCGGTGGATGTCTTCAGAAATTTCAGCGGTGGATGTTGAACTTTGTCGTTTTGCTAGCGGTGGATGTTGCCTTGTCATTTTGCTAGCGATGGATGTGGCCTTTGAATGAGTAGCGGTAGATGTAGCCTTTGAACAACCAACGGTGGATGTGGTTTTTGTCGTTTAGCTTGCGGTGGATGTAAGTTTTGGAAGACTTTGTCGTTTAGCTATTGGTGGATGTAAACTTTGGAAAACTTTGTCGTTTAGCTAGCGGTGGATGTAAACTTTGGAAGACTTTGTCGTTTAGCTAGCGGTGGAAGTCTTTTCTTCTACATCGGTGGATATGCATTTTAGCCCTATTTTGCTATCACACCCTGAACACTTAACAGATTTGTTAAACAACTAAAATACCCTTTTCAAAAGGCATTTCCACTGAAAATTTAGAGATATATATATATTGAGGTCAATATTTAATTTATTAATCAATTTATCAATCTCATATATTTAATTCAATCAAATTACACATCATCAAAAATATCGTTAGACTTAAACATTATTTAAGTCAACACTCGTAACTTACTGTGGCCAATAGGCCTACACCATATATCAGTTATGCTTGTTGAGGAAACTTGGTGCAATTGAATGTTTATATGTTTTTGGATGGGTAGCCTAGGGTTAGTTGTTTTATAGATTATGTTTATGTGTTGTTTTGATGGTACTTACGTTATTTATTCTTTACGTTATGCATTTTAATTGTCCATGCATCATTACTTTATGAAATGACATGAAAATGAATTTATGCATTGCTTTCATGAAAAGGAAATGCAAGTATGAAAGTATCATGTAAACAACCCCCATGGTGGTTATCGGGGAGAGGTTCAGACCTGGTGTTCCGTAGTGAGCGGATTTTCCTCCCTTCAGATGGTGCGGGCTATCTAATCGCTTGATGTGCCCTATCCATCTGCCAAGTGATGCCCCTGTAACACCCGACAACTTCGGTCAGGTGATTTTCTCAATAGAATTAACTGTCACCTGTTTATTTTTTTTAACCTTTTGATTTAATGTCTTAATGCCAAGTTTTTATGTGTTTTGTCTTAAACTTGTGCGGTGGCAGATTGGTAATAAAGTGGGATTTTGGCTTATATAAATAGAATAAGGAAATCCTTAAACCTCTCAAAAACCTCACTGTAGCCGTCACACTTTCCTCTTCGATTTCTCCACTCTCCAGAGCTCTCTCTCAGCCGGCGACTTCTCCACCAGCGAGCGATTTCTCCTGTATCCACTCCGATAACCCACATTCGAGGTAAGGTTCTGACAATGTAGTTGTTGGAAAAGTTATTTAGAGCTCTGCTTTTAGCTAGAAACCCGCAGTCCGGATTTTGTTATGACAGAGTAAAATAGGAACATTGTTAAGCTGAGTTTGGTAATAGCATTGCCGATTTGAATCTGAACTTTTGACAACCGACTGTAAATAACTGCTAGGTTGAATCCGAATGTCTGGAATCTTGGAGCTTAACCCACGCACCCAAGGTGCTTGACGGAAAAGACTAAGAAATACAGAGTTTAGGATGGCATTTAGTTAGGACCTTATTAGTTTTTAAGTTTAAGTTATTTAACTACGAATATGAAATGTCATAGGCAAGGAAAGCTCGAGTGAAGGTGCTGCTCAGCTAAGGAATCCAGGTAAGTGAATGTATTAAGATTTCCGGCCACTAGGGCCCTACACCGCAAGGGTATTAGGAAATCATTGAGATGTCTGTCTGTTGACTATGACTAGTTATTGCCATGATATGAAGAATTTGTGTAAGAAGATGTTAAGTTACAGGATGTTTTGCTTGTCCTTATGGTATGACTTCTCTCTGTGAACTTCATGTTTATGCATTGAGTCCACGTTTATGACTGAGTTAAGAACATGAAAAGTAAATGTAATCATGATTAAGTGCAGGACGGGGAAAAGAGACTATGACAAGTATAGCTCGCGGATTCTCCCCCTGGTGGAGGCCGAGTTGATGATATGTATGGCTCGCGAATTCTCCCACTGGTGGAGGCCGAGTTGATGATGTGTATGGCTCGCGAATTCTCCCACTGGTGGAGGCCGAGTTAGTCGTTACTATGATTGCCGCGATAGGCAAATGACTATGTACCCCTGTCTTTCTCCCTCGTCTCCTGCCTTAATACATGCTATGTAAATAATGAAAATAAGCATGAATGAAGAAAGATTTACGGACTTATGTTTATTAATTTGTACACTCATGTATGTCTGCCAACATGCATTCCTTACTAAGCATTAGGCTTATAGTTAAACCTTATGGTGTAGGTGAAGAAGGTTCAGGTGAGGATGCTATGTTCAAAGAGAATGTTTAAAGCTGGTTGCTGGAGGATGCTCAGAATGACAGTGCAGGACTGGAGAGGCGATTTATGACCCTTGGTTATGCTCATAGTATGTTGGTGGTTTATATGATAAAGAAGGTCTAAGTGGATTAAGATTTCTTATAACAATGGAGTCTGAATTAGCTGATTTAAAATTTGGAATCTGTTAGGGATTTTAAGGACTAATGAATGGTCTGTTTTACTTAAGTCTTCCGTTATCTATACTCTGAATGAATTGTAGTTTATCAGTAAGGTTTATGGTCAGGTTGAGCTATATAGATGTTGGAATGAGTTCTGTCGTAGAAGTTTCTATCGATGGAAACTAAGTTAGCGTTTTCTACCGGTAGATGTGGTTTAGCTATCGGTAGAAGTCGAGATAAATTTTCCCTTTCGGAAGATGAAATCTGTGGTGTTAATGAGGCACGTGAGAGGCTCGTGTCGAGCGGGCAGAAATAAAGTGTCATGTCATCGGCAGATGTAGAGTATTACGTCATCGGCAGAAGTAGAGTGTTATGTCATCGGCAGAAGTAGAGTAATACGTCATCGGCAGTTGTAGAGTATTACGTCATCGGCAGAAGTAGAGTGTTATGCCATCGGCAGAAGTAGAGTATTTTGTCATCGACAGATGTAGGTATTTATGTCATCGGCAGATGTAGTGCATTTTCCACCGGCAGATGTAAGAGATATTTTGTCGTTAAAGCTACCGGAAGATGTCTTCTTGATCGTTGTTCATTAATGGACACATGATCTGCACATGTTCACCGGTAGATGTATTAGGAAGTTTGTCGTTAGTGCCCGGATGGGGTGTTTTCTATCGGTAGATGAAGCCTGTTTTTCATCGGCAGATGTTGTGTCTGTGACTATCAGCAGATGCCGCTTAAAAGAGGTGTAGAAAAGATGTGTTGCGTGGCTGGCACGTGACCATCGGTCGATGTGAGCCTAGGACTCCATCGGCAGATGCATTAAGATGTGTTTCCAAATAAAAATAATAATATAAAAGTAAACGCACCGTTAATGAATAAGATGCATGAAGCATGAACCGAATGATTAGGAGATTAAGAATGGTGATCACGTGACGGCTCCTGGCCGGGGTCGTTACAGCTCCGATAACCAAAGACTGTCACGACTGAAAAATGAATGAATGGACTGAATTCATAAAATTTCATATGCATGTTCACGCATTGTCATTTACGTAGGCTTACTGAGTTTTATCTCATAGGCGTCTCTATGGTGTAAGTGAACACAAAGAAGGTGAGAAAGACGTTCCCCTACCAGATGAACGTACAGACTAAAGAAGGATGCCTGTGGGAGTGCGTTGTGCAGTCGGAGCGATTTTGACCCGTGGGGACGATTGTATAGGTATTTTGGGAATATTAGGTGAAAATAATATGGATAAATGTATAGAGAGTTATTTTAGGATGTTTAGCAACTAGCTTGAGGATATGATGCTGATAATGGTTTTCTGGATGGATTTATAGATGGGTTCACTTTTAAGAAATTTTCATGAGTTTCCGCTGCATGTGTTGGTTATTGATGAAATGGATTAGGTTTTGGATTCGATTTTGATCTTAAAGTCGGAATTGATGATTTTTAGAAGAGGTTTTCAATTAAACAGATATATATTTTAGGTAGAGATGTCATTAATGATTTAAGGGTGTTTATGGTTGATGATTATAGGAAAATATTGGAGAAAAATGACAAAGGAAGAAGAAAATGAAGAAAAAAAATGCTGGGCGCGCAGCTGGCACGCAGAAGGGGCGAGCAGGGCGCGCAGAGGTGCACTGCCCTGCATCTGCCAATCGATCTGTGCATGATGGCCGATCGATCGATGAAATCCCTAAAAATTTAGCGCAAGGCCGAGCAATCGCCAATCGATCGGCACCCATGGCCGATCGATCGGCAAAATGCCATCCATTCTAGTGAAAAACTAGAGCGATCGCCGATGGATCGGCCCGCCAGCCGATCGATCGGCCTTCGCTGGGCACTGAACGTGTAGTGCGCGCGCCAGGCGCGGGTGGGTGCACGGTGAGGTGTGCGGTTGGCACGCAGTGGCGTGTGATGGAAGCACGATGCGCCCGCAGTGCGCTCGCGACATGTGCGCATGGTGGGCGCACGGTGCGCTGGCGGCATGCGCGCATGGTGCGCAAGGGGCACGCACGCCGAATGCTGGGGCGCACCCCATGCATGCCACCCCTTATGTTTTGAAGTCCTAAGCCTCAAATGATGTTTATTGACCCTAGACGAGATGTTTTAAATACGTTTTAAGTTAGACCCTAAGTGTCGATAAAGGAGGACCGATTGTGTAAGTTCGTTCTTAAATTTGCTAAGGAGAAAAATGAAAAGTTTTATGCAAAAGAATGAGAGTAAATGTAATGAATGTCACGGCAAGGCCGTGGCGGCCTTGACAGGATCGGGGTCGTCACAAAATATATTTCAGACTTTTCTGGTCTAAAATTATCTCACATGGCTGTCCATTTAAGTAATGCCTCCAAATTTTTAGCGCGAACACAACCATCGCTAATTCCAAGTCGTGGGTCGGATAATTTTGCTCATAAAGTCTTCAATTGCCTCGAAGCATGGGCAATGACTTTTCCACTATGCATCAGAACACAACCCAACCCAACTCTGGAAACATCGTAATAAATGTGGAACTTCTCATCCTCAACTGGAAGTGTCAAGAGCGGAGCAGTAGTCAACTTCTGCTTTAAAGTCTGAAAATTATGCTTACATTCATCTGACCATAAATACTTCACATTCTTCCTTGATAACCAGGTTAGAGGCGTTGCAATCCTTGAAAATCCCTCAATGAAACTTCTGTAATAGCCTGCCAAACCCAAAAAACTCCGAATCTCACTCACATTTCTTGGTTGCGGCCACTCTTTCACTGCTTGAATCTTTGCTGGGTCCACAGATATATCATCTCCAGAAACCACGTGACCCAGAAAGTGGATCATATCCAGCCAGAACTCACACTTAGAAAACTTTACATACAGTTGGTGTTGCCTCAAAGTCTCCAATACCAACCTCAAATGCTCCATATGCTGGACTTCGGTGTGAGAGTAGACCAAAATATCATCGATAAACACTATGACAAATTTATCAAGATATTCGTGGAACACTCTGTTCATTAAGACCCTGAAAGCCGCTGGAGCATTTGTCAATCCAAACGAAATCACTAAGAACTCGTAATGCTCGTAGCTCGTTCGGAAAGCTGTCTTGGGAATATCTTCGGACCTGACCTTCAACTGGTAGTAGCCCGATCTCAGATCGATCTTTGTGAAAACTCGAGTACCTTGAAGTTGATCGAATAGATCGTCGATCCTTGGCAAAAGATACTTATTCTTGACGGTCAATTTATTCAACTCCCGATAATTAATGCACATTCGCAAAGATCCATCCTTCTTCTTGACAAAAAGGACCGATGCGCCCCACGGTAAAAAACTGGGGCGTACAAACCCTTTTTCCAACAACTCCTCAAGCTGCTTCTTCAGCTCTTTTAGTTCTATCGGCGCTAACCTATACGGATTCTTTGATACAAGCTCGGCAATTGGATATACATCAATTACAAACTCTATTTCCTTATCCAGCGGCAAGCCGGGCAGATCATCCAGACATACTTCTGGGAAATCTCAAACAACTACTACATCCTGGGGCTTTGTTTTCACTAATATACGAGTATCTACAATGCTCACAAGAAAGCTCAAAGACTCACCATACACATAATGGCGAGCCTTGACGGATGCCATAACAGATAGCTTCCTTGTGTTCTTCATTGCTTGTAGAATATGTTTCTCGCTATCTGGGAGTTGAAAACTCACTATTCTCGATCTGCAGTCTATTGTTGCATGATGCTTGAACAGCCAGTCTATCCCCAGAATCACGTCATAACTCGTAATCCCCATCATGATCAAGTTAGTTGGTAGGCTCTTGCTTCCCATGACACACCACTTAATTAGAGTGCATGCGATCACCAGAGGGTAACGTAACCACATACACATGCTCAGTTGAGGTAGGCTATAAATTTAATTTTCCGGAAAATGTCGTTGCTACAAAGAAGTGTGTCGCTCCGGAATCAATTAAAGTATACACAGGCACCGTATTAATCAGCACAGTACTTGACACTACGGCGGAGTGGTCGTCATCTTCGGACTCAATCATAGCGACTCTGGGTGCCACCCTAGTTGGACCCTTCTTTGCGGTTAGACAATCTCTAGTCATGTGCCCAACCTCGTTGCAATTGAAACACTGAGTCACCCTCGGCTTCGAACAATCTCTGGAAATGTGCCCAACCTCGTCGCTGTTGAAACACCTGCCTACACTCATTCTACACTCGCTCGGGTGAAATCTCATTGTAACGACCCTCACACGGTACCCCTATTTCCCGTATAAATTTTTCTTTTTACTTATCATTATAAACTTTAAACCTAACCTTAAGCGGGAATTAAATCAAAATCAGAGTTCGTTTAAAACAAATACTAAAACAATTTAAAACAATTAAATCAATTAAATAAATAAATTAAAAACATATTAAAACAATCGGCCATAGAACAGGAGGGCAGAAGCGTCAAAAACCAAAGAAACAAAGGGGCGCTCGATCGACTACTCAACAGCCGACCGAGCGGCCCCTGCTGAACCGATCGGGCGCCAAATGTTTGGCGCTCGGTCGGTTCACGTTCTGATTTCAGAACGTGTAACCCGTCCTGCAAACCGACCGTTAGGCCCTCATTTCGCGACCAGTCACCAACTTCTTAGGAATTCCAGAGAGTTCTGCGCTCGAACACCACTCCTTAGGCGTTCGAACGCCTAACATTTTTCCTTCCTTACTTTATTTCTTCCACATACCATTACTCTTAACACAACTCATTTACAATTTCGTTAACACACATACGTTCCAACATATACATTTCAACTCTCATTCTAACCACGACTCGAAACACGTTCAAAACATAGCCTATTTTCATGAAAATAAAACGCGTGGATATGTTTAAAACCTAAACAAATCCTCCTGTTTTGAAATCAAACAAAAGATTCTAAAATCGATTTCCAAAATGTTTCAGAACATCAATATAAAAACCTATCCAGACCCAAACAACCTAAAATGTTTCTAACCATCACATAATCCACTGTACAATCAAAATTCACCCAAACTCTCAAAATACCTAACCACTTTCCCCACGGGTCAACATACGCGACGACTGCTCATGCACACCACCGCAATCGTTCTTCTTCAACCATCCTGTACATCGGGCGGAGGAACATTGTCCTCACCTTGTTCGATATCACCTACACCATACAGACACACTATGAGCTAAAGGCTCAGTAAATTCTACGTAAATGCAGATGCGTGCAGTGTATATGAAGTTCAGAAATCATGCATAACATACAGAGCGTCGCAGACAGAATATCACCGAGATCTCATCCCCCTAACCGAAGGGGGCCCATCCAGCGATCGGACTACCCCGTGTGGTTAGAGGAGGGGGTACACGCTTACAACACGTATAGCCGTGCCTGAGCCCCACTTCGCGTGACCAGATAACAGATTACGTTCATTATTTACATTACATGAGATGTGGTATTGGTCAGACCCTTAATTGGTCCACACAATAGAACGAGAGCCCCCAATTTCTGGGCCGCATTGGTTTTCTGAAAACATCGTGCGGAAATTCATTTTCATGCCAAGTTAAAAACATGATGCATGAACAGTTCAATATCAATGTAAACAAACAAGCATGCGTACCATCAAGACTGTAAAAGAAATAACCTACGAAAACGTTTAAACCTAACTACCCAACCAAAGTAGTTTAAACATACAACACTCTAAGATCCTCGACGCGACATCGAAGTACGGTATAGGCCAATCGGCCAGAGTAAGTCACGAGAACTTACCTCGTGTCCGTTGCAGCTCAAGCTCCGTCCACGAGCGTTGTTTGTCTGAGGCAAAACACAATGTTTAACATTAACGCGAGATTCAACCGTTTAACGTCCAATTTAACAAAACCCTAACTAAGGAAATTCTCTTAAAATTCTAACTTAGCTCCATGAGGCATTTTCATCCATCAAATAACGTTCCACACCTCAAAATCAACATTGACGAGTTTTTTCCCAAAACTCAGAAATTGTCAAATCTCTAACATTCGTCCTAAATCGATTAACTTTATCCAATAACGTTTAATACGTTCATTATATTCAAAACTACGGCTAACCTATCGATTACGAACCCTAAATCACGTTTTAACGAAAATCTATACGAAACCCTAAACGTTAAACTTCGTGAAAACTGAACTATAACGCTCCAAAAGCATAGAATCTTACCTAGGATTGCGAGAGGAGGAGAAAACGTAAAGGACGGAGGACGAAAAGAGGAGGAATCGCCGACGGAATGGAGGGAAGCCGTGAGGATCGCCGGAGGAGAAAATGGAAATCACAGAGAAGAATAAGTTTGCGTGGAGAAGAAGAAGAATTATGTTTTAAATTAAATATTGACTTTACAAATTACCATTTTGCCCTTCCTTTGATTTTCTATTTGTTTTGTCCTTCGTTTCCTTAGTTAACCAACGATTCGGTTTCTCCAAATTTTCTTACCTCACAAATAACTTCAATTTACTAACAGGGTTCCATTAAAACTATCCGTTCACAATTCAGACTTCATTTAATATTTTTTACTAAAACGTCCTTTATATTTTGAGAAACGTAATTTCTCGAAATATAGCGTTATTACTCCGAAAAATCCCGTAAATTCCTTAAAATTCCTATTAATCGTTATGATCGAAATGCCCTTTTTTTTTTGTAAAACGGATTTGATTTGACATATTTACAAAAATACCATTATATATTATAATATAAAATCCCGTAAAGCCGGGTATTACACTCATACACTTTGGACACTGAGGGAACTTTCCTAAATCCTGAGGACGCTAGTGGCTTCCTTGGCTAATCAGAATTTTGCCTGGCCTCTTTGTGCCCCTCTGTTGTTGTTGAGGGCCCCCCACGGCCCTGTTGTGTTGCAATCTCCCTGAAAAACCTCCTAAGAGCCTCATGTTGCTTGGCACACTTGAGGTCCGCCTCTTCCACCTCTAGTGCTTTGGCCGTTACTTCGCCATACGGCATGCCCGGGTGCCTGCTATCTTCAAACCCTTATAAATCTCAGGTTTCAGTCCTTGCACGAACTGAATAATCTTGTCCTCCACCTTACTGACCAAATGACTAGCAAACCATGACAAGACTTCGAACTGCCGGATATATTCAGACACAGACCCTGTCTGCTTCAATTGTAAAAATTCCATAATCTTAGTTTCCTGCACCATACTGTTGAAGTACTTCTCGTAAAAAGACTCCTTGAATTCCTTCCACCTCATGGCTTGAACGTCAGCGGTGGCTTCCACGGTGTCCCACCAGAACCGGGCATCCCTAGCTAGGTGGAAAATTGCCAAATCAACCTTTTCCGCCTCATCCACCTTAGCTCACTTGAACATTCCCTCGATCGTACGAACCCACTCCTCTGCAGCAATTGGGTCTGACGATTGCCCTTCAAACGTTGGTGGTCTCAGCGTCCGAAATCTTTCACCACCATTATAGCTCGAGGAGCTAGCCCCGAAATTCCCTTGGCCCTCGCGATTCAATAGAATGCTCAACTGTTGCGACTGCCTAGTCACCAGCTCTGACAATTGCCTCAACGTCATAGGCTCGTCTTCATTTCCTTCACTAGTCGTTTCCCTAGGCACTCTCAATCGTCCCGGTCGTCTCGGCATTGTGCTAATCCTGGACAAGTTAGACACAACCCATAAACCTCTACAAACTCAAGATAAACATAACCACTCAATGTTGTTGGAGTACGTCCATGCAGCGATCAGTGTTGTCAGGTAATCTTCTGAACGCTTTTACCACTTTGGCTCTGATACCACACTATAGTGCCCCCAAACTCGGGTCACTACTTCACTCGCTCTGATACAAACTATAGCGCCCCCAAGTTTTTCCCCCAAACTCGGGTCACTTCTTCACTCGCTCTGATACCACACTGTAGTGCCCCGAGTCTCCACGACGTGGTTCGCCACTTCTACTACTCATCTTGTACCTCAAAATGCGTAAAAATTTAAAAACTTTACTCACCCACTTAAAACAACTTCGTTTAAGAAAACTAAATTATTGCAGCAGAAAACTACTTTAAAACCCGTTGAAAATCATACGTTAAAAGTTGGAAATCAAAAGGGTGAAAGTCTAAAAATCTGTAAAAGCTCGCACAGGGAAATCGATCGACACCCATCAAAATAGGTCGACCCTTCATTCCTCTCGGGTTTCAATCCTTCGCAAATTTGGTCAACACTTCAACCAACTGGTCGACACTTCTCATGTCTTAACGCCCTTGGGGGTTGTCACGGGTCAAACTTTGCTCCCAGAATTTTCCACCCTGCGATGGCAACCAAGCACTCGCACTTGGCTCAGCCAACTCACTACAAATGAATGGATCAAGATCGAATGAAAACACGCGAGATGAAAGAGAATAAAATAACACCACAAGTACGGGAAACTCGATCCCAACCCTTCTTGTATTCCAAATACGAGAACTAGGCACAAAAATCTCCACGCCTCACCACAATGCTCAAGACACTCTCCCACTCGAGGTTGGTGTCTTGGCTTGGTTGCTCATGGCCATATTTATACACAAATGGTACATGAATGCTCATAAGTGCAAGCCCTAACATAAATGAGAGCACTAGCATGAATGAGACCACTAACATAAATCAGAGCACTAACATGAATGATAGCGCTAACATAAATGAAGCACTAACATAAATGCCCTTTTGCTTTCCCGCGTGGGCCTGCCCCATTGGCCCAGCGCTCGGCCCAGCGCCATATGCGCCTGGGCCAGCGCCCAGATTTGGACTGCCCCACTCCAAGTGATCCAGCCCACGTGCTTCGAGTGCCAACAAACACTTAGAATATTTTAGCACGCCTAAGGAGGATGCCTCGCCCCTCCTTCCTTGGGCCCTTGGCCCGTGTCTTTATGCACCATGGTTGACTTGACATTGCCACACACGACTTTGTTGATCTTGTCGCACCACCTTGCCCCACGTCTAGGACTCGTGGTGTGGCCAACTTGCCTTGGGCGCCCTATATCGCCCCGTTTGCCTTGCCTTGCAACCATTAGCTTGATATCTCGCCCAAGCTCTTAGCACGGCTCCTCATCCATGCCGATAATCACTACACTCGCATAGTGACTTGTTTTACCTCGGTCAAATAAGCTATCTTGACTCATTGACACGGCGCTCCCGCCTCCGGTAATTTAGGGGTGTGACAGGGGTGGACACCTACATAATCGGGTCGACACCCCGTTGCCTCTGTTTTCAGTTTGCACAAGACTGGTCGACACCTACACTCTTGGGTTGACACCTGAAGGAAAGGGGTCGACACTTGCAGGCACAGGTCGACGATTCATCCTCTCGGGTCTCAACCCTTCGCAAATTTGGTCGACACCTCATCAAACTGGTCGACACCTGAAGGGCATGGGTATACTCTGCGGTCGACACCTACTTTACTGGTCGACATCTGAGTTTACAGGTCGACACCTCACATGATTTAACACTATCGAGGGAAAACTCCCACACATCTTGGTCACCCCGACTCTCATCTACAACTAAGGGGTCGACACCCATGCTAATTGGTCGACACCTCCCTATTGACAGAAACATAAAACCTTCAAAATTTGACAGCATAACATTTACATCCCTTAAAACTCAATACCCACCTTCCCAAAATCCAAACTCCCTGCTTTTCCAAACCATCACAAAAGACTACGATCAAAACAAACCCACTTTCATTTCAAAACACATTTGTTCATCAAAACGAATTTTAACGTTAAAACATCCACTATATATTACCCATAAAATTTTCTCATCCTAAAACCCCCAATCCAAAATACAACTTCCCAACTTCCTTAAAAATATAATTCCCCCTTACCCTTGCACCAAAAACGCAGCCACGCACACAAACCGGGTCAAACTGCCCTAACAATCAGCCGCTTCATCGCACGGGGTACTCCTCCAATCTCTCTACTCTTGGGCACGCTCTGGGAGCTCACCTGTCAACTCATCATCACCTACATCACATAACTCATCTATTAGCCTAGCGCTAAGCAAGTAATGCATCAATCAATATAAACACATCGTATCTCAACACATGCACTATCCTACCATCTCCTACCATACCCACACTCGTTTCGTTCTCATACTCGCTCTCGTTTAATTCGTTCATTCTCTTACTTCTTACCCTCCAGCTCAGGTCCAACCTAGAATTCACAGAGCATACCACCTCTGGCCTGAGTCCCACCCAAAATTCGCAGAGCACACTACCCTCCAGCTTGAGTCCAACTCAGAATTCGCAGAGCACACCTCCCTCCGACCCGAGTCCCACCCGTAATTCATGGAGTACATCTCCCTCCAGCCCGAGTCCCACCTGGAATTCGCGGAGCACTTCACGTCTCTTAATTAATTACATACGTTAGGATTCGTTTGCTCCACACCATACCATACCAATCAAAATACTATACCCCTGCCAAGCAAACACACCACAAATATACTCAACAAACATATCACAACACACACTACAACATACCACAACGACCTCAACAAACACACCACAAAATACACAACAAACATACCACACGTACACATACCATGCAACAACATCCAAGCAATCCTACTAAACTGTGATGTAGGCCCGAAGGCAAAGCACAAGCAAATGTTACTTACCTGGCCTCCTTAGCTAAGCACGTATAGGTACACTAGGCCGAAGGCTCGTTCGAACTTAGAAACCACAACACCATACATAAATTAATATCTTCTCGAAACACAAGCATCAACTCTCAAAGAAAGCTAACAACTTCCCCACAACCTCAAAACCTGAAATTCCTCAATTTCGGCCAAACTTCAAAATCACGCAACTACTCCTACACTTGTCTGTTTTTGACAATTCAAGGCTCTACGGACTCCTTAAGACGTCTACTATCTAAAAGGTCGGGGCCACTCATCCAAATAAAGCACATGGTTTGATCGTTTTCCACAAAACCCAAATCTTCTAGCCCACTAAATCAAAATTCTAAGTTTTCCTCAAACACCCAACCTCTCGCCCACACTAACCTCCAATCATCCATAAACATCCAAAAATTAAGGAAAACTAACAAAGAATCTCCAATTTTCATGAATCCCTCACCTATCACAAACTCTAACTCAAAACTCCTCCTAATCCATACCAAACTCTCCATTAAGCTTAGAAAACTAAAAATCACTTAAAGATCAAAGAAAAACTATCCTTGGATGAAGAATTGGTTGAAGAAATCACCGGAGAGGGAGCTCTGTAAATCACAGAAAGAGAGAATAGAGAGAAGAAAGAAAGAAAAAGGATTTCCTATTTGGTGTTACTCGTGAATCCTCTTCTCTTTCACTTTTTTTTTTAAATTACAAACTTCAACTTACAATTATACCCTTCTGTCAATTTAATCCAATCTCATAAATTAACTCACTCTCCCTAAATAAAATCTTACACTTATTTTCCATTTCATCTACCCTTGGTTAATTCAACAAATTGCAATCTCACCAATATTCAATACAAAATACGTGCCGATAAATTGTCGGGTGCTACAAACACTTCAAATAATGTGCTAAAAACATAATAGTATCAAGTGTCGATCACTTGATACTTGAAAGAAGTATCAAGTGTCGATCACTTGAAAGAAGTGTCAACCACGACCGATAAAATGAAGTGTCGACTGTAGGCCCGACCCGAGTTTTCTAAGTGTCAACTGGTGGGTCGATTCCCATTTATAAGTTTGTGGCTATTTATAGTATTCCAGATTAAGTTTCTAATTTCGGTATAGGACCCATCCATGTCTTCCCTTAGTGTCGAGTAGAATATTCATTACTTGATTTTGCTTTTAGGCTCAGACAAGTTTGTGGATGTCTAGTCGGTTGTTGAGGTTATCGCTCTAGTGCGCAAGAAAAGCAAAAGTCATCGAGGTAGGGGTTTTATATTATTTGTATTGCATTGCATCATTGTTTACTAAAACTCTATTTTAGTGCGTTATGACTTATAGAAAACCTGACTGGGCTTGATCGTATCACCTCACTATTTTTACATGTATGTATATACAATTTAAACGTTCACCATTGGTGCGTAGTTTCATTATTGTTGATATATACATGTTCGGGAAGATGGATCCTCATGATACTTTGGATGGTTTCAGTGCTAAAGTATCAAGAGGATATCGCAATACACCTTTTGCTGCGTGAAGGTTGTCTTGTTTGCACGGTTATGAAAATGGGTAATAGCGTTGTGATGATGCGCTACTTGGGTTTCGAATCCCTAAACCTAATCAGGGCATATTTGTATTTCAGTTTATGGGTAGTGTCGTGTTGAGCTTGCTCGCCAGCTACCTAGAGTAACGTTGATGGATCTTCGGATTGCCGTTACTTTTATTTTTCTCTTGGCTCATGAGGTGTTGATGGATTTTCAGATCGCTACCTTTCTTCAATGGTGTGTCAAAGGGGTCCTTGAGTAACCTTTATTTTTCACTGAGGTGATTTTTATCGAAAATACTCAGTGCCCTCGCAGTTGATCGAATAAATCATCAATCCTCGGCAAAGGATACTTATTCTTAATCCTCAGTTTATTCAGCTCCCTGCAATCTGTAGCGACCCTAAAACTTTACCCAATTTCCCGTAATTTGTTTTTTTTATATACCTTTAACTTTAAATGAACTTAATTAAACTTTAAGCGGAAATCAAATCGAAATTGAAATCAGAATCGAAATCGGAATTGAAATCTAGTTTTTAAACCATTTAAAACAAAATACAAAACCAATTAAATAAAACTTAAAACATTTAATAAAACAATTAAACACATCCACCGGTGAACAGTAACAGAACACATCCACCGGTGAACAGTAACGAACACATCCACCGGTGAACAGTAACAACACACATCCACCGGTGAACAGTAACAACCACATCCACCGGTGAACAGTAACAAACACATCCACCGGTGAACAGTAACAACACACATCCACCGGTGAACAATAACAACACACATCCACCGGTGAACAGTAACAACACACATCCACCGGTGAACAGTAACAACACACATCCACCGGTGAACAGTAACAAACACATCCACCGGTGAACAGTAACAACACACATCCACCGGTGAACAGTAACAACACACATCCACCGGTGAACAGTAACAACACACATCCACCGGTGAACAGTAAAAACACACATCCACCAGTGAACAGTAACAACACACTTAACCGAAACACACATTAAACTCTCGTGAAAACAAATTGCGTGGATATGTTTAAAAACCGAGCATTTCCACCTATTTTTAAATCACCAACAATTCATAAAAATCTAAATAAAACCTTAGCAAAACGTTTTATAAACAGTTTACCAGAACATTTGAAACGTCAAATATAAACCTATCCACTATCAGATCCAAACATCCTAAAATATTTTAACTATACAACCATCAGCCCGACAATTCCCAAAAACCCTCAAAACACCTAACCATGAATCTCACGGGTCAAAATGCACCTCGACTGCGCCAACACACACCCACGACCATCCTCCGTCAACTGCGTCACTCCTCAGGTGGAGGGATCTCGTCCTCACCTATGTCGAAATCACCTACACCATACAGACACCTATGAGATAAAAATCTCAGCAAGACTCGTAAATGTAAATGCATGCTGTGCATATGAGTTCATAAATCATGCAACATTTTCTTTATCTTTACTCTGTGGGTGTAACCGAGATCTCATCCCCCTAACCGGAGAGAGCACATCCAGCTAGAGGAGGGGGGTACACGCTTACAACACGTACAACCGTGCCTGAGCCCCACCTCGCATGACCTGTAACTATATGAGTACATATTAGATGCGGTATTGTGACATTGCCTACACAATAGATCAATAGCCCCCCTTCGGGCCGCATTGCCATTTTCTTTAAAACATCGTGCGAAAATTCATTTTCTATGCATAATCAAAAATCGTGATGCATGAACAGTTACGTGCTTTAAAGTAAACATACATGATTCATACCATCGAGACAATAAAAGCAATTAAAGGCATAACCTATAAAGAACTAATCCTAACTACCCAACCGAAACAACTTAAACAAATACGTCACCAAATTCCTCGAAACGACCTCGATGTACGGTGTAGACCAATCGGTCAAAGAAATTCACGAGAACTTACCTCGTGTCCGTTGCAGCTCAAGCTCCGTCCACGAGCGTTGTTCACCTAAGCAGTTTCACCAAATTGTCGTTAAAACGAGCTTAAACAATTTAATGCTCAAACTAACAAAATCCTTAACTAAGGAAATTCCTAAAATTTTAATTCAATTCATTGAGCTATTTCATTGAGCAATACACGCTCAGCACTTCAAATCCCAAACTACGAGTTTTTCCTAAATCTCGAATTTTCACAAAATTTAACATTTGCCCTAAATCAATTAAATTCGTCCAACAACGTCAAATACGTTCACTATATCCTTAATCACGACAAACCAATCAATTTCGAACCTTAAATCATAATTTTTACGATAACCCTAAACAAAAACCCTATCATTAAACAACCCGAAAACCAAAATTTAACGCTCCTAGACTATAGATTCATACCTAGATTCAAGAGGGGAGGAGAAATCGCGAAGAAAACGAGACGATAGGGGGACGAATCGGAGGCCGGAGTGAAATGGTAGAGAGGAAATCGTTTTGTGGCCGCGGGAAGAAAAGAAGAAAACAAAGAGGAAATTTCGTGAAGTCTGGAGGAAGAAAGAAGTTTTGGTTTTTAAATTAAAAATTGACTTTGCAAAATACCGTTTTGCCCTTCTTTGATTTTTTTATAATTACTTCGTCCTTCGTTTCATTAATCGGCTAACTATTCAGTTTCTCCGAATTTCCTTATTTCGCCAATAAATCCAACTTATTATTTGGGTTCTATTAAAACTGTCCGTTCACAAAACGGACCTCGTTTACTATTTTTACTAAAACGTCCTTTATATTTCGAGAAACGTAATTACCCGAAATTAGCGTTACAACTCCGAAAATTCTCGAAATTTACTTAAAATCCATATTAATACTAAGGATTCTAATGACGCTTTCTTTTCATAAAACGGGTTTGATTTGACATATTTACAAATATGCCATTATATATGTAATTTACAAAATTCCGTAAAGCCGGGTATTACACAATCAATGCACATCAATAAGGATCTGTCCTTCTTTTTGACAAACAGCGCCGATGCACCCTAGCGAAAAAAGCTAGGACGTACGAAACCCTTGTCCACCAACTCTTTCAACTGAGTCTTTAACTCTTTCAGTTCAACTATGACATGCCTAGGGGCCCAATTACTTGAAAACCCGATAAAGGCCCAAACTTTATTTGTTCTCCTTACTTATTATGATGTTTCTTTTGTAGGTGTTGATCCAGTTGGAGATGCCACGTGGGATTCTAGCTCGTTGGACATGGATGCCACATGGGAGCCTAGCTATATGGATGCCCTCTTGGAAGGCTCAAAACGGAATGAAGAAAACACTAGAGCACCAGCTGGAATATCAGAAGCCGGAATTTGTCTTCCGGAGAACAAATCGTTGTAATTTTCTTTTGCTTGTTTTCTTTGTTATCTTGTTTTTTGGCAAACTTTTAGCCATTAGTTTTTGGCATCTATGCATTAGTTTTGTTGGTAAGACTTAGTCACATCTTGGTGGCATGGTTATGGGTTGAAGACCACAAGTGGTTAGACCCATTACTAAGCCCACTACTTGGCCTACGTTGGAATCATCACTTGGCCCATATTTGGAAGCATCACTTGGCCCACATTTGGATGCAACATCTTCATCAAATAGGCCCATGAAGAGCCAACTCAAGAAAGCCCAAGCTTGAAGATTTAGCCCATGCAAGTACATCAAGTAGTGGCCACAATGATGGATGACATGGCCATTTAGCACCATTGATCAAGCAAAACAAGGAAAGCACCTCAACCCTTGGATGAAGCACATGGATCGCAATCTTGTCCCTTCATCTTGGCCTTCATCAATGGCTCCAATCCTTTCCATGGAAACCCTAACCATCCACCTTAGGATTGCCTATTTAAGCATAGCATTGGTGCATGTATTGGAACTTTTGCCAAATCAATAAAATCTCTATTTCTCTTCCAAGCTTGTGTGCTTTGGTTTTTCCTCGATTCTTGAATCTAGTGGAGTAGCCCTCCATTGTTAGCCTAGCCTTCGGGTTGCTACGTTAAATCTTATATTTTCCCTCGCCTTTCTCCATTGGGAGTTAGGAGTTGAGGACGAAAACCTAGGCCTACGGTGGTCGATTTTCCTCTGGGAAAATCGTTTATCCGAGAGCGTAACACGTAAGATAGCTCTTCGGATCCGCCAAAGGTATCCATTTCTTCATTTCCGTTCACACATTTTCACACACTCCCACCCTTTAATTTCGGCCAAAATACTTTCACACACTCCACCATTTAATTTTTGCATTGTCTCTTCATCTCCTTCATCATGTTCTTCACGGTTTCCACGCACACATTCCACCTTCATCTTGTCATTTTTCATTTGCATTTCTTCCATTTTCATCAACACTAAATTCGGCCATCATCACACTCACCACCACCTTTATTTTTCTTGCATTTATTTTCCATTTTTCTTCTCATTTATTATCGGTTCTTGCACTACACCTTCACCCGAACACTTTGAGCTATATTTGTGGGTTACACGACCCCTTTTCTAAGGGCCACCATGTCAAACTGGTGTCATACGATAGGAGTTCTTGGATACAAGTGCAGCACCAGGATACACATCAACATGAACTCCATTTCTCGATCAGGAGGTAATCTCGGTAAGTCATCTAAGAAGACTTCTTGAAACTTCTGAACTACCGAAATATCTTGAACCTTCAATTCGCTTTGCCTCTATGCATCAATCACATAAGCTAAGAATGTTATACATCTCGTTCTCAGCAAAAGCTGGGCTTTCATGGAGGATACTATGGGCATTCTACTTGGACATGGTATTGCTTGATATGAATACCTTTTTCATTCAGGGGTCGAAAGTCCACTATTCCAGACCTACAATTGATCACAACATAATGTCTGAATAGTAAGTCCATCCCCAGAATGATGTCATAACCTTTCATGTTGATAATGACCAGATCCGCGTACAACTTATTATCCCCAATAGAGACAATATTGCCTTGTACTACCTGATCTGAAGGTAGAAACTCTCCAGATGGTAGCATGACACTATAAAAGGTATCGACCGGCACAGACAACAAATTCAACTTGCCTACGAACTCAGTGGCTATAAATGAATGTGTGGCCCCTATGTTTATATGTAACGACCCCATTAGGGCCAAGACTGATTCATAACTTTCTTAAATTATTTACACTAAGTTTACTCTCTATATTTTTTTTTCTTTTAAACAGTACTTAAAGACAATGCCACATCTGATAAAAACTGAACCCTTCAAAAACTCGGCTCCCACATAAGACTATCTATACAGTCAGTCACAGATTCGATCGACATGACTCAGACATCGGTTCCATAACGTGTTCGGGCAGAAGGAAAGTGCCCTCAGACCACTAGACTTCATCGATCGCGGCTGCATGGATTTGCAGTCATCTACCGATAGGAACACATTCTCTGAATGTCATGTGCACTCCGCGTGACTCAGTAGACGTCGCCCAGTATAAGGCATCATCCGATGGACACGAGCGTTTCACGTGACTCATGGACATCGCCCGGTAGAAGACCTCTACCGATTACTAAACGACAAAATATAATTACCTACATCATCCGATCACAAAACGACAATACTTAATACTCACTTCTTCCGATAGTGAAAACATCTACATCTACCAGTTGACATATGAATCACACGTGGCATAATAATCATCATCCGATAGAAGACCTCTACCGGTGAATAAGAAATTCCTAGCATCTGCCGATCGTAATAATCAGCATATACCGATTGACATGTGCATCGCACGTGACATATAAGCATCATCCGATAGAAGACCTCTACCGATGAATAAGAAATTCCTAGCATCTGCCAATAGTAATAATCAGCATCTACCGACGACAACATCTACGAAAACGAGACATCCTGACTTTCACAGACTTCAACTTGACTAAAATAAGATTGTACAGGTATAAATCATAGACTCATCCAGAATACGTGTAGCGGAAGACTTAAATAAAACATAAATCATTCTATCTCCTCATGATCATTCTTAAACTTAGAAATCCAGTCAGACAAATCCCAAAATCCATCGTGTTAAGAAAATCCCTTCTTACATAATTTCAGTATGTATAATTCTTACTAACATCATAAGAGCAGTAATCATGGGTCATAATCGCCTTTCCAGCCACAAATCTATCACCCTGAGCACCATCCAACAACCAGTCTTAGACATCCTCACTGCATTTGGAATCCTCACCTGGTAGTTCTTGACCTACATCATAAGGTTTAAACTATAAGCCTAATGCTTAGTAAGGAGTGCAATACTAACATGTTTGCATGAATGCACAGTTGAAAAGAACACATTTTCATAATCATTCCTCGTTACATTCTTGTTCATGTTCTTGTTCATCGTTTACATCACGTTCTTGTTCATCATTTACATCATGTGGATTAAGGGAGGATTTGTGCCGAAAAGGGGGTTGACAGTGAAAGTGTACATAGTCCCTTGCGGGCCGTATTCATGGTCCTCCTTTTGGACAGTGACATACGTCAAACTGCCCCAACCCTCTCTTAATCCTTGTTACATACGTTTCATGTTCATATCTTGATCGTGAAGAAAAACATGCACTTAAAACATTTTCATATGCTTGAAAAGGAAAACAATCGTGAAGCATGAGTATGAGTACTCTAATTTCATCAGACTAAAAGGACAGTTCATTCATTCATCAAAAGATCATACTATCAACTCGAGTATCATAACCAAACAAACAATAGCACAGATAACCTTTAAACATTATAGACATCATCTACCTAGTACCCTTGTGATGTAGGGCCTTAATGGTCGGGAATTTTACTCACTCACTTACCTGGTTTCCCTTAGCAACTTGAGCACTTCACCTCGGATTTTTTTCTTCACTTAAAACATTTCACATTACAGAGTTAAAACAAAATCCTAAAAGTTCTAACCAAAAGTCATCCTAGAATCTAACGTACATGTATTTCTAAGTTCTTTAGTCAAGCACCTTATGTGCGTAGATCAAGTTTCCAGAACCTAAAATGCCCAGATTCAACCTAGCAACTAAACACAGTCGGTTATCTTAATGTCCAAAATCGAATCGGAAATGTCATTGCTAAACGCAGATTATAAATGTTACTACAATAACTCTGCCATTGAAGAATCTGAAACTTCAAGTTCTAGCTGAAAACAGACCTCTAAGTAACTAACCAGTAGCTACATTGTCTAAGCCTTACCTAGAGCGTGGATTGTCGGGGTGGAGACTGAAGAATCGGTTGCCGACGAAGGAGTTGCTGGCAAAGAGAAGGAGAGCTCTGGAGGTTGAGAAATCGCAGAAGGAAAGTGTCGGCTACAGTGGGGTTTTAGTGAGGTTTAAGGATTTCCATTTTTGATTTATATCGATTGAAATCCATCTTATTTACAATTCTGCCATCACACAAATAAACTCAATTAAGTTTTGGCATTTAAATTCGAAATTGTAAAGGTTAATGGTGGAGGTGAACGTTAAAACGGTTAAGAAAATACCTGGCCAAACATTGTCGGGTGTTACATCCACCCCTCCTTAAACAAAATTTTTGTCCTCAAAAATTGATCAAGCAAAGAGCTCAGGATATTTGGCAAACGTGTCCTGCTGTCGCTCCCACGTGGCTTCTTCAATGCCATGATTTATCCATAAGATTTTCACCAGTGGAATTTCTTTATTCCGCAGAGTCTTAACTGTAGATTCTAATATTTGCACTGGTTTCTCTTCATACACCAATGTCGGCTCTGTGCTGTTATCATTCTTTTCCTAATAATGGTAATCTTATCTGACATCTGCTGCAAAATTTTGGGGCCTAGGAGTTTTGCTTCGCCAACTTCATCCCAGTATAAGGGTGATCTGCATTTCCTGTCATACAGTGCTTCGTATGGTGCCATACGAATGGTGGACTAGAAACTATTGTTGTAGGAGAATTCAACCAAGGGAAGGTATCGACTCCAAGATGTATGGAAATCTAGCACACACGCCCTCAACATGTCCTCGAGTGTTTGAATTGTCCATTCAGATTGGCCATCTGTTTGAGGATGAAATGCAGTGCTGAAGGATAACTTTGTGACAAGAGTGCCTTGAAGACTTTGCCAAAACCTTGAGGTGAACCTGGGATCACGATCTGAGACAATGGATATCGGAATCCCATGCAATCTGATAATTTCTTGCACATACAGATTAGCAAGCTGGTCCATCGTGTACGTTGTCTTTACAAGTAGGAAGTGAGCTGATTTCGTCATTCTGTCAATTACAACCCAAATATTATCATGACCTTTAGTTGTCTTAGGTAATCCCACAACAAAGTCCATGGCAATGTTTTCCCACTTCCATTCGGGAATCGGTAAGGGTTGAAGGGTACCACCTGGACGTTGGTGTTCTGCCTTAACTTGCTGGCATATCAAACACGACTCTACATACCTGGCAACATCCCTCTTCAAATTTGGCCACCAATAGAGTAACTTCAAGTCCCGATACATCTTGGTGCTGCCAGGATGTACAGAAAAGGGAGACGAGTGCGCCTCGGCCAAGATCAACTTACGTAATTCCTCATCACTTGGAATATACCACTGGTTCCTAAATTTCAAAATACCATCCTTGGAGAGACTGAAGTCAAAAGAGGCGTCCTTCAACTTACTCATCATGCTCTTTTTTTTCTTTGATTCCTTTTGTTGTGCCTCCTTGATCCTATCCAAGATAGTTGGTTGAATGGTTACTTCTGCAAGTAGTTCCGACAGCTCAGAAACTATTTCCAATTCAAATTTCTGAACTTCCGTCCTCAATGGTACAGACATGGTTGACACCGCAGGTTGCATCATCGTTGACATCCTGCTTATTGCATCGGCTACAACATTAGCCTTACCTTGGTGATACTTAATTTCAAAGTCATAATCCTTAACAAACTCTAACCAACGTCTTTGTCTCATGTTCATCTCCTTTTGAGTAAAAAGGTACTTCAGGCTTTTATGGTCAGAAAACACTTCACACTTCTGACCATACAAATAGTGTCTCCAAATCTTTAATGCAAAAACAACTGCGGCTAATTCCAAATCATGAGTGGGGTAATTCTGTTCATAACTTTTCAGTTGCCTAGAGGCATACGCAACAACCTTGCCTTCTTGCATCAAGACACACCCCAGACCAACTTTGGATGCATCACAATAAACACTGAACTTCCCTTCTTCAGTTGGAAGTGTCAAAAGAGAGGCTGTCGTCAACTTCAATTTTAGTATTTGAAAACTATCTTCACAAGCTTCAGTCCAAGAGTACTTGGTGTCCTTCTTTGTTAAACTAGTTAAAGGTTTAGCTATCATAGAAAATCTCTTAATAAACTTTCTATAATAACCTGCCAGACCAAGGAAACTACGGACTTCACTGGCGTTCCTTGGTTGGGGCCAATCTTTTACTACCTGAATTTTGGTTGGATCTACAGATATGCCCTCAGCAGAAATGACATGGCCTAGAAAGTTGACCTTATCCAACCAGAACTCACACTTGGACAACTTGGCATAGAGTTGCTGCTGTTCTAATGTCGTCAAAACTACTCTTAAGTGTTTTTCATGGTCAGCTTTGGTCCGTGAATAAATTAGGATATCATCTATAAACACAATCACAAACTTGTCCAAATACTCACGAAACACACGGTTTA
Source organism: Begonia masoniana (assembly GCA_022432975.1). Classification (NCBI taxonomy): domain Eukaryota; kingdom Viridiplantae; phylum Streptophyta; class Magnoliopsida; order Cucurbitales; family Begoniaceae; genus Begonia; species Begonia masoniana. The sequence continues at coordinate 40,362,521 of CM039516.1, forward strand.
TCAAGTCCATAAACGCTGCATGTGCATTCGTCAATCCAAACGACATCACAAGAAATTCATAGTATCCATATCGGGTTCTGAATGCTGTATTTGGTATATCACTCTTCTTAACCTTCAGTTGGTAATAACCCGAACGTAAGTCAATTTTTGAAAATACCTTAGCTCCTTGTAACTGGTCAAACAAGTCGTCAATTCGGGGTAAGGGATATTTATTCTTGATTGTTAACTTGTTCAGTTCTCTGTAATCTATGCACGTTCTAAGAGAACCGTCTTTCTTCTTAACAAATAGGACAGGTGCACCCCAGGGAGAACAACTAGGGCGTATAAATCCCTTGTCAACAAGTTCCTGGAGTTAGACTTTTAACTCCTTCAGCTCAACAGGTGCCATGCGGTAAGGGTTCTTAGACACAGGTGATGCCTCGGGATATGTATCGATTACAAACTCAATTTCTCTATCAGGTGGTAACCCGGGCAAGTCATCCAAAAATGCTTTTGGAAATTCTCGTACTATAGGAATATCTTGGAGTTCTACCTTATCCTTTACCCGGACATCAATTATGCTAGCTAGAAAACTCTCACAACCACCCTTCAGTAACCGCTGAGTCTCTAGTGAGGATATAATTGGTATTTTACTTATTTTTGGGATAGCTTGGAAGGAATACCGATCTCTGTTCGGGGGTCGGAACTTAACCAATCCAGACCTACAACTTATCGTGACATAATGTCTGAATAGCCAATCCATTCCTAATATGACTTCATATCCCTTCATATCAATTACGATTAGCTCTACATATAACTTATTTTCTCCTAAAGATACAATATCACCTTTCACTATCTGTTCTGAATGTAAGGACTTCTCTGACGGTAACATAACACTATATGACCTCTCGGCTGGCAAGAGTTCTAACCTATGCTTACATACAAACAAGGTTGATACAAACGAGTGTGTGGCTCCCGTATCTATAAGTGTATAAGAAGAAATACCACAGATCATAATTGTACCTGTTATGACCGTATGCTGCACCACATCCTCATCCTCCATTAAAGCATAGACTCTTGGCGCTACTCTCGCACGATTTGGGTCTGGCAGCATAGGGCAATCTCTGACCATGTGTCCAACCTTGTCACATCTATAGCAACGGGCAGAATATAATTTACATTTGCCATGGTGATTCTTCTGGCAGGTGGAACATAGAGGAGCTAGAGGTCGCTTTCCTTTTCCTTGATCATCATTTGGATTGAAAGGTCTCTTCACACCTTTCTGCTGTTGTTGTCGTCCTCTATTCGGTTGTTGTTGCCAACCTCTGCCCTGGCGCGGTGGTGGCTGAGTCTCCTTGATAAACTTCCTTGGCGGTTCACGTTGTCCTTGTACTGTTAACTCAACTTCTTCCAATTCCAAAGCCTTAGCAGCCACTTCGGAATAAGGTATGTTATGGATCCCTGCAGTCTTTACCCCCTGGAAGAGGCTCGGCTTCAGTCCATGGACAAACTGGTGAATCTTGTCTTCCTCATCATCCACCAGTCGGGGTGCAAATCTGGACAAGGCCTCAAACTTACAGATGTAATCAGCCACAGAACCGGTTTGGCGCAGCTGCATAAACTCCATCTTTTTGCTGGCCCGAACCGCTCGGCTAAAATACTTGTCATAAAAGGCCGTCTTTAACCACGTCCAAGTCATAGTTTCCGCATTCGTAGTGCTCTGAATTGAGTTCCACCAATGCCTTGCACCCAATGCAAGATGAAAAACAGCACATGTCACCTTGTCCCCATCTTCGACCTTGGCATACTTGAACATGTCCTCAATTGTCCGAATCCACTTGATATGCCCACGATCTCGATCCATCAAGCACAAGCCAAGGTATGTATTTATTTATTTTATCTATCTAATGGACTTGTGGAATTATATAGGTAAATTGGCTTTCCGAAGCTTGGAATGAAGAAGGAATTTTTTTTCCTTAAAATTCAACTTTTGTAACCAAGTTTTCGTTTTATTTTATTTGTAATTTAAAACCCTTATTTTCTGGGCAAACTCGTAGCATAATATTTGTCTAGGTTATATAATCGTTAATGCCTTGAGAAAATAGAAGATTAAAAAGAGAACCAAGGGCTGAACCGGCCAAACCAAGAGGAACAAAAGGCTGAACCGGCCAAACCAAGAGGAACAAAACTTGAGCCGGATGAACCAAGGCCAAAAGGGAGCTGAACCAAAGTGCCAAGGAGTGAACCAGCCAAAACTAAGGCTGAACCGGACTGGATCAAGCTGGACCAAAGGAGACTCAAGTTGAACCGGCCAGGAGAGCACTCACCAGTGAACCGGCCCGCAGCATTCTGTAAAGCGTAGCAACGACTAGTTTTCTAGCCGTTGCCCATGGTTTCTCGGCAGAGCTTTCTTCTTCTTCCCCGCTCTTCTCCCTCTTGTATTTAAGCTTCATTTCATCTCTGTAAATCGGTTAGCTATTGATGCATATTTTTGGAATTGCAAAGGATTTTTCCTTCCCGTTCGGAGCGCTCTCCGCGAGCGAAAGAGAGAGTTTTTCTCTCGGTGCTTCATCGGCGCGTAGCGCCTAGATGAAGCTCCCGATTGCACCCCGAGCTTGTGGCTGCTAGGGGGTGTTCTTAGTCCCTCTCTTCTTCTTCCAAGCAATGGAAGCAATGAAGAAAAGGGGCGAACGCCATAGTGCCCTCCGCCGAGAATCCTTCGCTGGCAACGACGGATTTCTGTCACCCGAAAACTACGAGTCGTTTCTGGGTCTGTTTCGGGTCTTCAATTCGCTCCTCCATCATTTCCGCACCGTTCTGAGCAGTACCCACTTCTCGGTATGCGCCTCACGCCCTCCGTCTCATCTTCTCTGTTCATCTCTATTTTCAGCATATTTGAGTCTGTTTTGGGGTGTTCTTAGAGCACCGATCGTTGTTGTTATTTTGAGTCTTCCGCATGCCATTTCTAACCCCATTTGCAGGCTCGTAGCCTATCATTTGGTATCAGAGCCTTAGTGCTCTTCATGGATTGCATTTTCTCTGTTCTGTTGTCTGCATGTGTGTGTTGTGTTTGTGTTATTGTTTTTCTGTTTTTTGCTGTGTTTTTAGTGTCTCATAATCATTCTTGTTTCACCCACAACACTAATGTTTAATTTCGTTTTCAATTCTGTTTAGGAGTCAAATTGTTAACATGCATTTCCTCTCATTTTCTTTTTCTGTTTCTGTCGTTCTGTTTGTTATGGTCATGTGTTCATGTTTGTTTCACCCACCAGTGCACTTGTTTGATCACGTTTAGTTGTCTGTAGTGTTAATTATTCTGTCTTGTTCCCTGTTAGTTTAGCTGAACTGAGCCTCATTGAACAACATGTTATTGTTCTGTTTAGCTTAGGATTGTTTCTGTTTTGGTTTACAAAATTCTGCTCTATTCGATGCTTGTGTGTTCTTTTTCCTTTTGGTTTTTCTGTCGAGTTTCTGCAGCAAGAGTTGATGATCTATTTTCTTGCTGTTTCCTGTTTAGCTGTATAGATTTGTCTCATGTTAAGTCCCAGCTTGTGTTCTATTTTAGAGTCAGCATGATGTTGTTATTTGTTGCTGTCCTATTTAGAAAATTTTCAGAGTGTTTTCTGTTTGTTTTCTTCTTTGGTTTTGTGATTCTGTTGCTGTTCTGTTTTGTTACAAAAACAAAAATTTTGCTGCTTGCTGTTGTTGTTGCTAAATTTTCAGCTTGCTTGTTTGTTCTGTTTTGTCCTTAGTTTTTAGGATGATTAAAAGCCGTGTAGTATTGTGTTTGTTAGCTTTTAAGTCTGGTTTTTAGAGTCAAAAGCTAGGACTTGTTTGCTGAATTTTTCAGCATGTTCTTGTTCTGTTTATTACCTTTTGTTTTGGGTTTTCCAAAATGTATTTTTCTTTTGTTCTCAATTGTTTAGGTTCTATTTTAAAACCCAGAAATCCTGCTTTAAGCTTGCTAAATGCCGTGCTTGAACTTCTGATCTAAATGGTCCAAATGTGTCTCATGCTTGAGCTATATCTTTGGTTCCAAATTGCTAAAACTTTTCTCGTTTTAAAACTCTTTTCTTGCTATTTTTCAGTTGAAAATTTATGTTATTTTCTTTGTTTTTCTTTGCTATTTTTTTTTTTGTTGATTTTCTTTTTCTGTTTTTGTCAAAGCATGTGTTTCTGTTCTGTTTCATTTCTGATTCCGCCCACCAGCATGTCTAGTTTTATTTTAGTGTGTTGTTTAGCATGATAGATTGTTCTAGGATGCTACAATTGTTGAGCATGTATGTTTGTTTGCTGATTGATTGTGTCTAGTTTAGTGTCCTAGATTGTCCATGTTTAGGATTAAATTTTGTTTTAAAAAAAAATCTGTTCTGATTGGAAACAATTTTCTGCATTTTTTTTTATGGTCTGTTGTTTTCTGCAGCTTGTTTTGGTCCATTTTCTTGAGGTTTTTGCAGCACCTTTGCTGCTCTTTTAGAGTCAATCACCAAGGAAAATGCTGAGATTTAATTGATAAATTTGCAGCATCCATCTTCTGGTTTTGGTGAAAGTTTGTTTAGCTTTTAGGTTGATTTGATTTCAAATCTGTTTTTCTGCATTTCTTTCCACAGTTTCGAATCAGTTTTTCTACATCTTTTTGCTCCTGTTTAGTGTCCATTCACCATGGTTAATTGTTGAACTTAATGCCACATATTGGATAACGAATGTATTGAATTGGTGATAGTTTTGTCTAGTTTTTAGGTTGTGACTGCTTATGTTTTAAGCATTTTCTCTGATGTTTTCTTGCTGTTTTTCTTGTTCTTTCTTATCTTGTTTTAGGAGCTTGTTTAGGTGTTTTGTTTGTTGTTCAAATTGCTAAGAGATTTAGTATTTGAACCATGCATTATTGTTTAGTTTTAGATGGTTGTTTTTGCATATTTTAGACTCTGTTGTGTGTGTTTTTTTTCGTAACATTTACTGTGCAGTTTTCGTACCCATCTCTCAAGGCAAGATGCCTCCTTATTTGGAAAATTTTGGAGTTATCAATTGTTTTGCTTAAAAGGTACGTTCCTGTCCACTTTTAGTTTAAGTCTGTTGGGAGACTCTTCGGAATTGTTGACCGAGAGCAAATTCTGTTTAGTGTTTATTTTCTGTTGGGAGACTCTTCGGAACTGTTGACCGAGAGCAAATTGTGTTTTATGTTTGTCTGTGATTGAACTTGTTGTTCTTTGAAGTACATTGCTATGACAATTATCTGATATGATTTTTCCATATTAACCTCATGTTTCTGATTAGCTAGCATGAATTAACCATGGCCCATATCAATTTAAATTCTTAGAATGTTTTGTTGACAAGCATGTTCTAATTGTTGTGATTTTGTTTGTGTTGTGTAATTGTTTGAATTTGCTGTTTATTTGAATTTCATTGCTGTGATATTATCTGATATGATTTTTCTATATTAACCTCATGTTTCTGATTAGCAAGCATGAACTAACCATGGTCCGTATTGGTTTAATTTTCAGAATGTTATTCTTGAAAGGCATGTTCTATTTTCTTGTTTAAGTTATTGTCTTGTTGTTTTGTTTCTGTTTTTATAACCATGTTTCGTTGTTTAGGTTGTGTTGGCAAAATTAATTTACATAGAGAATGGATTTGAAAATGAATACTAAAATTGAGTTCTCATGTTAGTTTATATTTGCTGAAATTATTGTGTTGTTTTGGTGTTTTCCAAATGTGTTTTAGTATGTGTTTTGTTTTGTTTAATCTTTTTACATGTTCCATGTTTAGGAGAGTTTGATATGCTAATTTGTTGTCCAAATTGGCATTGTTTTGTTTAGACTTTTATAGGATGTTTAGATTAAAATTCTGGTTTAGAAATTTCTGGTTTTTCTAGTTTTTGTTACTACTTTGGACTTGCATAATTTTCTGCTCGTAATGAATTTTGATTTGAAATTTTTACAGCATGTTCATCATATTATGGACTAACCGCTGTTAAAATTTCAGGTTATTTGGAGTTGAATTGTGCTACTTTCTGTTTAGGAATCTAGGTTGTTTAGAAGCTGTTTTTAGGGTTTTTCTTTTTTTGTTACAACTTTGCACTTGCATAATTCCTTGCACATAATGAATTTGAACCTGAAATTTTGATAGCATGTCACTCATAATGTTAACTATCCTCTGTTAAAATTTCATGTTAATTGGATGAGAATTGTGTAAATTTTCTGTTTAGTACCTTTAGGATTGTTTTTATTGAAATTTTCTGTTTGGTGTTTTTCCAAATTGATTTGGCATTTGTTTTTAAATTGTGTGTCTAATTGTGTTTAGTGTCAAGTCTTTGAGTCCTTGATGTTAAGTTAAATTTAGAATGAAAAGCATGAACTAAATTGCATGTTAAATAGAGCTTGGCAAATTCTATTTCACCATGTTTTATAATTCTGTTTAAACTCTTGTTGATTGCATCAAGTTGAGTGATTTTGTTTGTTTAGGGCTATGTCCGACCTTTTAACAAGAGCATGTCATATACTATCTTGTTAGTCACTTAGGATTCACTTGTACGTCGAGTGATCTGTGTTTGTGGCCAAGAGCTTTCCTCTGTGGGCCGTTGGTATTATCCGAGGTTTACCGCTGGCCATTGGGCCCGACAGATCGCCGTGTGAGGCAGTCGCCTATAAAGGGTGTGGGATAGTGTGACGATTTCCACAAAAGTTCTAGAGGGTTGCCTAGAGCCAATAGCTTATCATTGATATTAGTTGCAAGTTTATTTTCTTTGATTAACTTGTTTGATTTGTTGTGCTTTTTGATTAAATGTTTAGAACTTTTAGATTGAGTCTTGTGACTTAGTTGTTGTGCTAATTGTGAATTAAGTCTTTGGTTAGTAGCATGAGGTATGCATGACTAATCTTTGATCTAATTAGTGATTGGTACCCAGCCAAACCACTTTGTTTGTGTTGTTTGCTTTTTTGTGTTGTTTGTTTGTTTTTAGAGTCTAGTGCTTGGTCAATTAGTTTAATTGTTATTGGACAAGGTAAAGATAAAATCAAAATATATATGTGTATATTGTTTTATCTTTTGAGGATTGTTTAGTTTCCACTCCTTAATGAGGATTGGCAAGGGATAAACCAAGGAGTTGGATGGATTTTTGGCAACAAGGTATGTACCCATGAAACCATACTTGAATTTCTTTTGAAATTAGTTGAATAGTAGGTTGATTGGATGAACTATATGTTTGAGATCAACTTCTTGTATGTTCTTGCTATAATTGGATATCATGTTTAATTCTCCTTGTCTAAGCTTGATTTAATTTGTTGAAAGAACTAGAGAGTAATTTTGTGATCAAATTGTTGTTGCCTCTTGTTTTTTTAAATGATAAATCCTAAGTGTTGTATCATCCTCCATGATATTCAACTGTTGGATTTGAGGTCAAATCCTCAAGAACAGGGAGGGGATGATATGCCCACGATCTCGATCCATCGAGCGCAAGCCAAGGTATGTATTTATTTATTTTATCTATCTAATGGACTTGTGGAATTATATAGGTAAATTGGCTTTCCGAAGCTTGGAATGAAGAAGGAATTTTTTTTCCTTAAAATTCAACTTTTGTAACCAAGTTTTCGTTTTATTTTATTTGTAATTTAAAACCCTTATTTTCTGGGCAAACTCGTAGCATAATATTTGTCTAGGTTATATAATCGTTAATGCCTTGAGAAAATAGAAGATTAAAAAGAGAACCAAGGGCTGAACCGGCCAAACCAAGAGGAACAAAAGGCTGAACCGGCCAAACCAAGAGGAACAAAACTTGAGCCGGATGAACCAAGGCCAAAAGGGAGCTGAACCAAAGTGCCAAGGAGTGAACCAGCCAAAACTAAGGCTGAACCGGACTGGATCAAGCTGGACCAAAGGAGACTCAAGTTGAACCGGCCAGGAGAGCACTCACCAGTGAACCGGCCCGCAGCATTCTGTAAAGCGCAGCAACGACTAGTTTTCTAGCCGTTGCCCATGGTTTCTCGGCAGAGCTTTCTTCTTCTTCCCCGGTCTTCTCCCTCTTGTATTTAAGCTTCATTTCATCTCTGTAAATCGGTTAGCTATTGATGCATATTTTTGGAATTGCAAAGGATTTTTCCTTCCCGTTTGGAGCGCTCTCCGCGAGCGAAAGAGAGAGTTTTTCTCTCGGTGCTTCATCGGCGCGTAGCGCCTGGATGAAGCTCCCGATTGCACCCCGAGCTTGTGGCTGCTAGGGGGTGTTCTTAGTCCCTCTCTTCTTCTTCCAAGCAATGGAAGCAATGAAGAAAAGGGGCGAACGCCATAGTGCCCTCCGCCGAGAATCCTTCGCTGGCAACGACGGATTTCTGTCACCCGAAAACTACGAGTCGTTTCTGGGTCGGTTTCGGGTCTTCAATTCGCTCCTCCATCATTTCCGCACCGTTCTGAGCAGTACCCACTTCTCGGTATGCGCCTCACGCCCTCCGTCTCATCTTCTCTGTTCATCTCTATTTTCAGCATATTTGAGTCTGTTTTGGGGTGTTCTTAGAACACCGATCGTTGTTGTTATTTTGAGTCTTCCGCATGCCATTTCTAACCCCATTTGCAGGCCCGTAGCCTATCACCACTCTTCAGCATAAATAGGATCCAAAACTTGACCATTGAATACTAGAGGTCGAAGGCGGTGAAAACGCTCGCTTCCATTGTCGTGAGTCGTATTTGAGCTAGAATTCCCTTGCTCATCCATAGCAACCACCCACTGCTCAATTTGGCGGGACTGGCGAATAACCAAGTCGGTTAGCTGAGCGATGGTGTTACTATCCTCATTGCTCTCTCTTTGTTGACCTCTTACCATTTTGAGATTCCTAAACCAGTAATCATAAACACATATTAACGTAATGACATTACTAAAATCATAGACACTTATAGTTGTTGGAGTGTGCTCATGTGACAATCTGTGCTGGAAGGCAGTCTGCAGAATCCATTTTAGAACCCGATTTTGCTTTGATACTATAATTGTAATGACCTCATTAGGGCCGAGACTGATTCATAACTTTCTTATATTATTTACACTAAGTTTACTCTCTATATTTTTTTTTTTCTTTTAAACAGTACTCAAAGACAATGCCAAATCTGATAAAAACTGAACCCTTCAAAAACTCGGCTCCCACATAAGACTATCGATACAGTCAATCACAGAGTCGATCGACATGACTCAGACATCGGTTCCATAATGTGTTCGGGCAGAAGGAAAGTGCCATCAGACCACTCGACTTCATCGATCGCGGGCAGCATGAATTTGCAGTCATCTACCGATAGGAACACATTCCCTGAATGTCACGTGCACTCCACGTGACTCAGTAGACGTCCCACAGTAGAAGGAATCATCCGATGGACACGAGCGTTTCACGTGACTCATGGACATCGCCCGGTAGAAGACCTCTACCGATTACTAAAAGACAAAACATAATTACCCACATCATCCGATCACAAAATGACAAGACTTAATATTCACTTCTTCCGATAGCGAAAACATCTACATCTACCGGTTGACATATGAATCACACGTGGCATAATAATCATCATCCGATAGAAGACCTCTACCGGTGAATAAGAAATTCGTAGCATCTGTCGATCGTAATAATCAGCATCTACCAATTGACATGTGCATCGCACGTGACATATAAGCATCATCCGATAGAAGACCTCTACTGGTGAATAAGAAATTCCTAGCATCTGCCGATAGTAATAATCAGCATCTACCGACGACAACATCTACGAAAACGAGACATCCTGACTTTCACAGACTTCAACTTGAATAAAATAAGATTGCACAGGTATAAATCATAGACTCATCCAGAATACGTGTAGTGGAAGACTTAAATAAAACATAAATCATTCTATCTCCTCATGATCATTCTTAAACTTAGAAATTCAGTCAGACAAATCCCAAAATCCATCGTGTTAAGAAAATCTCTTCCTACTTAATTTCAGTATGTATAATTCTTACTAACATCATAAGAGCAGTAATCAGGGGTCATAATTGCCTTTCCAGCCACAAATCTATCACCCTGAGCACCATCCAGCAACCAGTCTTAGACATCCTCACTGCATTTGGAATCCTCACCTGGTAGTTCTTCACCTACATCATAAGGTTTAAACTATAAGCCTAATGCTTAGTAAGGAGTGCAATACTAACATGTAACACCCGACTTTATTTAAAGATTTAAAATAACAGATAATTCTATTAAGTATAATCGATGAATGAAATTTTAGTATAATGTAGGTTAGGTTGAAGAATGAGTAAGTAAGGGCATAAGGGTAATTGGCAAATTTGAAAGTGGATAAGGTATTTAAGGCGAAAGTTTAGAGTAGCTGCCACCACTACTCATTTTCTTTCCCTTTCGGTCTTCAGCTCGAACGGCAGAAATCTCTAGGCAATTCTCCTGCCCGATTCTCCTTCAACCTAGGTAAGCCCTCCTTGTTTTCTTGCGATTTTAGTAGTTAGATAGCTGAGGGAGTACAATGTGAGGAGTTTCGAGGAATGTTGTGATTTAGAGTAGGTTCGGGCTGAGCGACTATTGAGAATACCCGAGTTGTGGGGTTTCAAATTTTGTTCCTCAAACTCCTGTATTGATTCGGCGAAGTTTAGTGAAAGTTTGATATATGTACTATTATGATTTTAGGTGAGCGAGCTTCTGAAGTAGCATTTAGCCGAGCGATTTCCAGGGATCCAGGTAAGTGGAGTTTGTTTGTGCCTTCGGGCCTACATCACAAAACAGTAGGATTTATGTATGTTTTGTATGTTTATTTTCCAGTTGTCATGCATCATGTTTTTGAAAGATTACGAAAATGAATTTACATGAAACGCATGGTAAGTGTGAGCAGGATGATCAGAACAACTGTTAAGGGGGATTAATCCGCCCCTTAACTGAGAACAGAGGATTGAGGTTTTGGGAAAAGTGATCCACTTCCCAATCCTACAAGGGGATCAGACCAGTTAACTGTTAAGGGAATTAATCCGCCCCTTAATTGAGATCAGAGGATGTATGCTTTGGGGAATGACTGATCCACTTTCCCATCGTACAGAGGGATCAACAGAGAACGAATTTGAATACAACTGAGATGAGAAAGTAGAGACCGCATGTTTAGGGAAATTATTGCTTCATTGATCCATTTCATTCATCGCTCTACTTGCTTAGCATTAGGCTAATAGATGAGTTTTGTGATGTAGGTGAAGAAGTTACTGAAGGTATGTCTACCGACCAACATGAGGAATAGGCTGGTTGGAGGAGCATTTTCAGGCATCGGTTTGGTCATCTGTTGAGGCGGTTTAATCCATGGCTGCAGGTGTTGAGTTGAGGGTAACTAGTTCAGTATAGATGTTTTACTGAAAATTTTATGACAATAGTGGTTTCAAAGCTTTGAAAACATTTTTGAGAATCTTCTGATATTGGTATTCTGTTGGATTTTGAAAACATTGTTTTTACTGAATTTGGGAAGGGCAGTGATTTGGTTTGTTTCTGGATGTTTAGTTTTGTCGTTCTGCCTATCGGAAGGTGCCTTCAGTAAAGTCGTTGGATGAGAGAGAGAACATCCGGCTGACGTCATCGGCAGGTGCAAGTCGCAAAACCTGTAGTTTTGCTATCGGCAGATGTAGCGTATATTTTAATCTTATCAGAAGGAGTCGTAATGTCGTTGTCGGTGGATGTCGCGTGCTTGTCTATCGGCAGATGGAAATCTATCGGTAGATGAAGTTATGTTGACTCCATCGGCAGATGAAGTTATGTTGACTTCATCGGCAGATGAAGTTATGTTGGCTTGTCGGTAGATGGTGGTGCGTTGTTTGTACACGTCATCGGTAGAAACCTCCTATTCCTATTTCTGCTTCTTCCGTTGACTTTGTCGTCGGCAGATGTATTCGACTTCGGCAACTTCACGGGCATTCCGCGTTTTTTTTTAAGCTTTACGTCTTTTGGCCAAACACTCTTAACACTTCCAACAGTCATTTTAAAATGTTTTCACAGGTTACTTAGCTTCATTGATGTTCAATTGATTTTCCGCTGCAAGTTTTAAAATATATTTAGTTTTAGAAAAAGTCAAATTTTGACTGTCGAGTGAAATTTTAAATTTAGCATCAAGACATCATGGTTCGGTTCAGCGTTATGAGTAGCAAACCGGGTTCAGATAACTCGGGGCGCTACAAGTTGGTATCAAAGCCATTTGGTTAAACCGTTCAAAGAATTACTTAATAGTGCCGATCGTTGCATGGAAGTACTCCAACAACTGTAAGTGTTTATGTTAGTTTTAGTTATTAGATATTTATGAGAATAGTTAACCTTTTACAGGGATATAGTAAAATGTCTAGACGACCAGGTAGACCGAGAGTACAGAGGGGGACATCAAACCCGGAGAGTACTGAGAATTCTGGTGTGATCAGGCAGCTGACAGACTTGGTACGCCAGCAATCTGATATGATGCGCCAGCAGTCCGATCAGTTGGGACTGCTACTGAACCGAGAGGTACAAGGGAGTGCCAACTCGGGTTCCAACAATGAACTGGCAGGAGAGAGGTTTAGGAGGTTGCGACCACCCACTTTTGATGGAAAGTCAGCTAATCCAATTGTGGCCGAGGAATGGTTGAAAAAGATAGAAAGCATGTTTAGGTGTGCAAATGTGGGAGAAGGAGAAAAGGTCATTTTGGCAACCTTCCACTTTGCCGGTGATGCTCAACTTTGGTGGGAAACGATGGAGACCACCCATGATGTTATTACGATGACTTGGACGCAATTTAAGGAGATTTTCTATGAGAAGTATTTTAACAGTACTGTACAGACCACAAAGAAGTTGGAGTTCATGAACTTGAAACAGATAGGGACCGTAGCTGAATACAGCAGACAGTTTGAATCCCTATCAAGGTTTGCCGGACACCTCGCACGCAGAGATGAGGATAAAGTGTTCCAATTTGTGCATGGGCTGAAACCTGAGATTTATAGAGGAGTCAAGTTCTCGGGTATAAAAGGATTGTCCTACAGTGAAGTAGTGTCCACGGCATTAGAAGTGGAAGAGGCGGAGATGAAGTGTGCTGGGTTTAGTGCGGCTCCACGAAAGTTCACCCAGCCACACCATCACAGGGGAACGAAGAGGCCCGGTGAGGGCCAGGGCAGTCAAGGGAAGGAGAAGAAGACACCAGATACTAGGAAGTTCTCTCAATGCCCAAAGTGTTTAAGATTTCACCCGGGAGAGTGTAGAATTAGCGCAGGGAAGTGTTTCAACTGTGAGGTGACCGGGCATCTGCTTAAGGATTGCCCAAAGCCCGGAGTCCTTCGCTGTTATAATTGTAATAAAGTTGGCCACATGAGTAGGGATTGTCCAGCCCTGAAGAATGGCCCGGTGAATGTTAAGCCAAGGATATTCTCCATGGTAGAATCGGGTGATGAAGATCAGCCTGCTGTTGTGTCAGGTACCATACTAGTCAATTTTATGCCTGCTTTTACTTTAATAGATTCAGGTGCAACACATTCCTTCATAGCGTCTGCCTTTGCTGATAAATTAGACGTCGAGTCTTCACTTTCTGAGCATATGTTCAATGTTGCTTTACCTTCTAGCGAACGCATGCGCTCTAGCCGTGTGCTGCTTAATAGTGTAGTGACAGTATGAGATAAGAACCTACCTGCTGATCTCATTATTTTAGAGATCATGGGATTTGATGTAATCTTAGGAATGGATTGGCTGTTTAAGCACTATGCCACAATAGACTGTAGAACTGGAATAGTTAGTTTCCAACCCCCTGGTGGTTCGAAACACACCTTTCAAGCCTCAAGGAGAGACAGAAGAATGTCTGTTTTATCCTCTGTCGGCGCTAAACCTTTCCCGTGTAGTGAGTATTCATGCTTTCTAGCCAGCGTATTAGACACAAAGCTGGTAGGAGAACCGAGTCTCCAAAAGGTTCCAATAGCTCAAGATTTCCCTGAAGTTTTCCTTGATGACCTGCCTGGTTTACCACCTGATAGAGAGATCGAATTCGTGGTGGATTTCTATCCTAGTGCTGAACCTATATCTAAGAATCCATACAGATTGGCACCAACGGAACTCAAGGAATTAAAGAAACAGTTAGAGGAACTGTTGGAAAAAGGATTCATACGGCCAAGTTATTCACCATGGGGTGCACCAGTTCTCTTTGTTAAGAAAAAGGACGGATCAATGCGCATGTGCATTGACTACCGAGAATTAAATAAGTTAACCATCAAGAATAAGTACCCATTACCTAGGATCGATGATTTGTTTGACCAACTTCAAGGTGCACGAGTTTTCTCTAAGATTGACTTGAGATCGGGGTACTACCAATTGAAGGTTAAGTCTGAGGATATACCAAAGACTGCCTTTCGTACGAGATATGGACATTACGAATTTTTGGTTATGTCCTTTGGTTTGACAAATGCACCAGCAGCTTTCATGGATCTCATGAATAGAGTGTTTCACGAATTTCTAGACAAGTTTGTCATTGTATTCATTGATGATATCTTGATCTATTCTAGAACTAAGAATGAGCATGCAAGGTATTTAAGTTTGGTGTTAGGAGTACTCAGACAGCACCAGCTTTATGCTAAGTTTTCCAAGTGTGAGTTTTGGTTGGACAGAGTTCACTTTCTTGGTCACGTGATCTCTGGGGATGGAATATCTGTCGATCCAGCCAAAGTTCGTGCGGTTAAGGAATGGCCTCAACCGAAGAATGCTTCTGATATTAGGAGTTTCCACGGGTTAGTAGGGTATTACAGAAAGTTCATTGAAGGATTTTCAAAGATTGCTACACCCCTTACTAAGTTAACCAGGAAAAATGTGAAGTATATATGGACCGATGAATGTGAACATAGTTTCATGACCTTAAAACAGAAACTAACCAATGCTCCAATTTTAACCCTTCCAGCTGTGAATGGTAAATTTAGCATTTACTGTGATGCTTCCAAGGTTGGTCTTGGATGTGTGTTAATGCAAGATGGTAAGGTTATAGCTTATGCCTCTAGACAGTTGAAAACTCATGAGAAGAATTACCCTACCCATGATTTAGAATTAGCTGCTGTAGTATTTGCACTTAAGATTTGGAGGCACTACTTGTATGGACAGCCTTGTGAAATATTTTCGGATCATAAAAGTCTGAAGTATATTTTCACGCAGAAGGAATTAAATATGAGGCAACGTAGGTGGTTGGAGTTTGTTAAAGACTACGATTTTGAGATTAAATACCACCCTGGTAAGGCCAATGTGGTGGCTGACACATTAAGTAGAGTAATACCGTCAGCCTCAGCTTTGATTATGGATATGCCGGTGGCCTTAGAGACTGAATTTCATAAGTTTAACCTAGAAACTGTGTCCAATGTAGCAGCTATGCTTTCTGCCATCTCCTTGAAACCTACCATTCTAGAAAGGATAAAAGAAACCCAGGACATTGATGAGGAGTGTAAAAAGTTCAAGTCGAGCGTGGATTCTACTGACAATTTGGACTTCAATTATACTGATGATGGAATACTTAAGTTCAGGAATAGATATTTTGTGCCAGCCAATAAAGAGCTTCGTGATGAAATCCTTTCTGAAGCTCACTCTTCTAGATTTTCCGTTCATCCTGGTAGTACAAAGATGTACAGAGACCTTAAGCAGACTTATTGGTGGCCAGGTATGAAGCGGAGCGTTGCTGAACATGTAGGATTGTGTTTGATCTGCCAGCAGGTTAAGGCTGAACATCAGAGGCCTACAGGAATGTTGCAGCCATTACCACTCCCTGAATGGAAATGGGAGCAGATAACCATGGACTTTGTTGTAGGATTACCCAGAACAGCAAAAGGACATGATGCAATCTGGACGATAATCGATCGATTAACCAAATCAGCCCATTTCTTACCCATCAAGGTGACTTACTCTATGGATCAGTTAGCTGAATTGTATGTGCAGGAGGTTGTGCGACTGCATGGAGTTCCAGCTACTATAGTTTCGGACCGAGACTCTAGATTCACATCCAAATTTTGGAAGAGTTTACATAAAGCCATGGGCACACAGCTAAACTTCAGTACAGCCTTTCACCCTCAAACAGATGGACAATCGGAAAGAACCATTCAAACATTAGAGGATATGCTCCGGGCATGTGTTTTGGATTTTCAAGGTTCTTGGAGCAAGTATCTGTCTTTGGTGGAGTTTTCTTATAATAACAGTTTTCAAGCAACAATAGGAATGGCTCCGTATGAGGCCTTGTATGGACGAAAATATAGATCTCCTTTGTATTGGGACGAAGTTGGTGAAGCACAGTTGCTTGGTCTTGACATCGTGCAGCAGACTATTGAGAAGGTTGCCCTCATCCGTCAGAGGATCTTAACAGCTCAAAGCCGACAGAAGAGCTATGCTGACAGAAGACGCAGAGAATTAGAGTTCGAAGTAGGCGATGAAGTTTTTCTTAAGGTATCACCATTCAAAGGAGTTGTGAGATTTGGAAAGAGAGGCAAACTGAATCCTAGATTTGTTGGTCCTTTCTCAATTCTGAAAAGGATTGGGAAGGCAGCCTATCAGTTACAGCTACTAGCTTCTATGGGAGGGATACATGACGTGTTCCATGTCTCGATGTTAAAAAAGTGTATGCGGGATCCAACTCAAGTTGTTGAACAGCAGAGCATTGAAATTCAACCTACACTTACCTACGAGGAGAAGCCAGTAAAGATTCTGGATTATGCAGTAAAGGTACTACGCAACAAAGAAGTGCCGCTGGTGAAAGTCTTGTGGCACAATTAGAACACAGAGGAGGCAACATGGGAGCGCCAACAAGACATAAGGGACCAACATCCAGAACTGTTCAGGTACTGAATTTTGAGGACAAAATTCTTTTAAGGAGGGTAGATTGTAACACCCGACTTTAATTAAAGATTTAAAATAACAGATAAATCTATTAAGTATAATCGATGAATGAAATTTTAGTATAATGTAGGTTAGGTTGAAGAATGAGTAAGTAAGGGCATAAGAGTAATTGGAAAATTTGAAAGTGGATAAGGTATTTAAGGCGAAAGTTTAGAGTAGCCGCCACCACTACTCATTTTCTTTCCCTTTCGGTCTTCAGCTCGAATGGCAGAAATCTCTAGGCAATTCTCCTGCCCGATTCTCCTTCAACCTAGGTAAGCCCTCCTTGTTTTCTTGCGATTTTAGTAGTTAGATAGCTGAGGGAGTACAATGTGAGGAGTTTCGAGGAATGTTGTGATTTAGAGTAGGTTCGGGCTGAGCGACTATTGAAAATACCCGAGTTGTGGGGTTTCAAATTTTGTTCCTCAAACTCCTGTATTGATTCTGCGAAGTTTAGTGAAAGTTTGATATATGTACTATTATGATTTTAGGTGAGCGAGCTTCTGAAGTAGCATTTAGCCGAGCGATTTCCAGGGATCCAGGTAAGTGGAGTTTGTTTGTGCCTTCGGGCCTACATCACAAAACAGTAGGATTTATGTATGTTTGTATGTTTATTTTCCAGTTGTCATGCATCATGTTTTTGAAAGATTACGAAAATGAATTTACATGAAACGCATGGTAAGTGTGAGCAGGATGATCAGAACAACTGTTAAGGGGGATTAATCCGCCCCTTAACTGAGAACAGAGGATTGAGGTTTTGGGAAAAGTGATCCACTTCCCAATCCTACAGGGGGATCAGACCAGTTAACTGTTAAGGGAATTAATCCGCCCCTTAATTGAGATCAGAGGATGTATGCTTTGGGGAATGACTGATCCACTTTCCCATCGTACAGAGGGATCAACAGAGAACGAATTTGAATACAACTGAGATGAGAAAGTAGAGACCGCATGTTTAGGGAAATTATTGCTTCATTGATCCATTTCATTCATCGCTCTACTTGCTTAGCATTAGGCTAATAGATGAGTTTTGTGATGTAGGTGAAGAAGTTACTGAAGGTATGTCTACCGACCAACATGAGGAATAGGCTGGTTGGAGGAGCATTTTCAGGCATCGGTTTGGTCATCTGTTGAGGCGGTTTAATCCATGGCTGCAGGTGTTGAGTTGAGGGTAACTAGTTCAGTATAGATGTTTTACTGAAAATTTTATGACAATAGTGGTTTCAAAGCTTTGAAAACATTTTTGAGAATCTTCTGATATTGGTATTCTGTTGGATTTTGAAAACATTGTTTTTACTGAATTTGAGAAGGGCAGTGATTTGGTTTGTTTCTGGATGTTTAGTTTTGTCGTTCTGCCTATCGGAAGGTGCCTTCAGTAAAGTCGTTGGATGAGAGAGAGAACATCCGGCTGACGTCATCGGCAGATGCAAGTCGCAAAACCTGTAGTTTTGCTATCGGCAGATGTAGCGTATATTTTAATCTTATCGGAAGGAGTCGTAATGTCATTGTCGGTGGATGTCGCGTGCTTGTCTATCGGCAGATGGAAATCTATCGGTAGATGAAGTTATGTTGACTCCATCGGCAGATGAAGTTATGTTGACTTCATCGGCAGATGAAGTTATGTTGACTTCATCGGCAGATGTAGTTGGGTTGGCTTGTCGGTAGATGGTGGTGCGTTGTTTGTACACGTCATCGGTAGAAACCTCCTATTCCTATTTCTGCTTCTTCCGTTGACTTTGTCGTCGGCAGATGTATTCGACTTCGGCAACTTCACGGGCATTCCGCGTTTTTTTTTAAGCTTTACGTCTTTTGGCCAAACACTCTTAACACTTTCAACAGTCATTTTAAAATGTTTTCACAGGTTACTTAGCTTCATTGATGTTCAATTGATTTTCCGCTGCAAGTTTTAAAATATATTTAGTTTTAGAAAAAGTCAAATTTTGACTGTCGAGTGAAATTTTAAATTTAGCATCAAGACATCATTGTTCGGTTCAGCGTTATGAGTAGCAAACCGGGTTCAGATAACTCGGGTTTTTCACCTACATCATAAGGTTTAAACTATAAGCCTAATGCTTAGTAAGGAGTGCAATACTAACATGTATGCATGAATGCACAGTTGAAAATAACACATTTTCATAATCATTCCTCGTTACATTCTTGTTCATGTTCTTGTTCATCGTTTACATAACACTCTTGTTCATGATTTACATCATGTGGATTAAGGGAGGATTTGTGCCGAAAAGGTGGTTGACAGTGAAAGTGTACATAGTCCCTTGCGGGCCGTATTCATGGTCCTCCTTTTGGACAGTGACATACGCCAAACCGCCCCCAACCCTCTCTTAATCCTTGTTACATAAGTTTCATGTTCATATCTTGATCGTGAAGAAAAACATGCACTTAAAACATTTTCATATGCTTGAAAAGGAAAACAATCGTGAAGCATGAGTATGTGTACTATAATTTCTTCAGACTAAAGGGACAACTCATTCATTCATCAAAAGATCATACTATCAACTCGAGTATCATAACCAAACAGACAATAGCACAGATAACCTTTAAACATTATAGACATCATCTACCTAGTACCCTTGTGATGTAGGGCCTTAATGGTCGGGAATCTTACTCACTCACTTACTTGGTTTCCCTTAGCAACTTGAGCACTTCACCTCGGATTTTTTTCTTCACCTAAAACATTTCACATTACAAAGTTAAAACAAAATCTAAAAGTTCTAACCAAAAGTCATCATAGAATCTAACGTACATGTATTTCTAAGTTCTTTAGTCAAGCACCTTATGTGCGTAGATCAAGTTTCCAGAACCTAAAATGCCCAGATTCAACCTAGCAACTAAACACAGTTGGTTATCTTAATGTCCAAAATCGAATCGGAAATGCCATTGCTAAACAAAGATTATAAATGTTACTACAATAACTCTGCCATTGAAGAATCCGAAACTTCAAGTTCTAGCTGAAAACAGAACTCTAAGTAACTAACCAGTAGCTACATTGTCTAAGCCTTAACTAGAGCGTGGATTGTCGGGGTGGAGACTGAAGAATCGATTGCCGACGAAGGAGTCACTGGCAAAGAGAAGGAGAGCTCTGGAGGTTGAGAAATCGCAGAAGGAAAGTGTCGGCTACAGTAGGGTTTTAGTAAGGTTTAAGGATTTCCATTTTCTATTTATATCGATTGAAATCCATCTTATTTACAATTCTATCATCACACAAATAAAATCAATTAAGCTTTGGCATTTAAATTATAAATTGTAAAGGTTAATGGTGTAGGTGACAGTTAAAGCCGTTAAGAAAATACCTGGCCGAACATTGTCGAGTGTTACATTATAAGTGTGTATGCAGCTATATTACAAATCAAAAGTGTACCTGTAATGACGGAGTGTTGGACAGCATCATCACCCTCCATCAAGGCAAAGATCCTTGGAGTAGCCCAGAAGTTTTTACTAAAAATTGCATTTTTGTATATTATGGGAACAATTTTGAGTTCTTGATTGGAAATATTTGAAGTATTTGAAAAAATTCAGAATAATTAAGAATAGAAAATTCTATTTAACTTTTACATATTTTAATTTGTTATTAACTGACCCTTTTCAAAAGAAAAAAAAAAGTTCGTGAATCAGAAATAATAGATTAGTAAATAGTAACAAAATCTTTTTTTATGGAATATACATATCAATATTCATGGATCATACCTTTTATTTCACTTCCAGTTCTTATGTTACTAGCCGGGGGACTCTTGCTTTTTCCAACGTCAACAAAAAAATGTTGCCGTATATGGTCTTTTATTGGTGTTCTCTTTTTAATTATAGTGATGATTTTTTTATTTTATTTGTTTATTCATCAAATAAGTAACAGTTATATTTATCAATATGTATCAGGCTGTCTTTTATATTGCATTGGGCAGTCTCCGACTTGATGGCCCTCTTTATTACATCTGAAACAACGGCCAGAACGAAGTCTGCATTCTCCAGAATGATCCCTATTACATATAGGGCACTGAGGGATTTGAGAAGTCCTTGTGGTCGCTTTCCTTTCCCTTGATCAAAGGTTGCATCATTGGGCCTTTTAACGCCCCTAATTTGTTGCTGTTGTGGCTGCTTCTGTTGTTGTTGAGGCTGAAATTCTCGGAAAAACCACCTCGGAGGTTCCCATTGTCTTTGAACCTTTGTCTCAATTTCTTCCATTTCTAGTGCCTTGGCCACTACTTTTGAATAAGGCACATCATGTATACCTGCTGTTTTGACTCCTCTATAGATATCCATCTTCAAATCTTAAACAAACTGGTGAACTTTGTTCTTTTCAGCATCCACCGGATGGTTAGCATAGTGGGATAACGATTCAAACTTTCTTATGTATTTTGACACCGCTCCATACTGTCGTAACTGAGAAAATTCCACTAATTTGTTTATCCTAACATTACGGTTGAAGTACTTTTTATATAATATCTTCTTGAATTGATCTCATGACATTTCCATTGCAAAAATTGATGCCTTAACGGTGTCCCACCAGTATCCGACATCCTTCGCAAGATGGAACACTGCACAGGTAACTTTTTTACTTTCCTCCAACTCAGCATAATTGAACATGTTTTCTATTGTTTGGATCCAATCATCAGCATGAGTCTGGTCCGTATATTGTCCGTTGAAGGTCGGAGGTTGGAGTCATCGAAAACGTTCTCCACTCTGATCACTGGAAGCATTAGAGTTGAAGTTGTCATCCCTGTTCATGAATCTTTCTAGTTGTTGGGATTGTCGGTTCTCCAACTCGGTTAATTGTCTAATTGTACTTGAGTCATTCCTTTCGTTCGTTGTTTCTCTTCGTTCCCTAGGCATTGTTGCTAATCCTATACAATTATAAACATACATCAATATCTAATAACATAACTTAACATAAATACTTACAGTTGATGAAGCGTTCCCATGTGGTGGTTTGTGCTGTCAGGCAGTCTACAGAACCGATTTTAAAACCTGGATGCTCTGATACTAAAAAATTGTCATGACCCGTACATCGCGACACATTACTTGACTTACATTTAAACTTTCACGTAAAATTTTCGAAACTTAAAATAACGAACTTGAACTGTGAACTCCTTTCAAAATAAGTTTGGAAGAATTCTTATAAAGTTGGTTTAGGTAAAAAAAAAATTCTCAAAAAATCACCTATAAATATCATCCAAAATCTCTAATTTTCAAACATTACATAGCTCATTAAAAATGAACCAAAATACACAACGGAAGTCTAAAATGAATACTCGTAGAAAACCCATAAATCAAAACATTTTCTATAAATCATAATCAAACCCCAAGCAAGTCCAGTATTTTTAAAATATAAATTCTTCTATACATAGATTTTAAATCATGAAAACATAATCCAACCTGTTTTTTTATCAAAACATAATCCAACCTGTTTTTCGCTCAAAACATAATCCAAATTGTTTTTCTTATCAAAACATAATCTAAAACCAAACCGTTCCAATATTCGTCAAAACATTTAAATTCTTTTATACATAATCTTCAAAATCTAAAAAAAAAAAATATATACCAAAACCACTTGGAGTTCACCCACAATTCAAAATTGCCTTGACAGCCACAAACCCTCCACCATGAGCTCACTCCTCCAACTGGACCTATCCATCGTCTTAAGGCTCGAAGTCATCACCTGTAAAGTCGTCACTTACATCACAAAGTTTAAACTAATGAGCCTAACACTCAGCAAGAGATGTATAAATGTAATGAATGCTCGTGCATGCATGTTTCATAAAAACCTATATATTCTTCACTTTACTTTTCATTTGACATGGGTTAAAAGGGCTCGAGTAAGGGAGTAGATGCAGAGATTTCAATAGGTCCTAGGCAGAGACTATTTACATATCCAAGAGAAGGACAAATACTATGTGTGCCTGGTTTTACATAATCCCAGACAAGGACAAAACACATATACCATACTAGCCCTGACCCATGATAAGTGTGTATTTTTACACACTTTATTGTACTCTTTAATACTTGAATTGATGAGTTTTACTCAAGTATATGAAATTTCTGATATATTTGGTGAGTGTGTAGAAAAATTGGAGAATTACAGGTTTCGGTGAAATCATTCTAGAAGAATAGCGAGCAATTGTCGATCGATTGGATATTTTAATTTAATTTCAACCGTTGATCAATCGACTATTTTAATTGATGGAGGTGTTTAAATCTGGACCGTTGAAGCTTGTTTTAATCTTAGCTGTCGAAGATGATTGTGGGCTGGGCTTCAAATTAATTAATAAATAGGTTATATGTTAACCTAATTGAAGTCATTCAGCCCCGGGAAAGGAGAGAGAGCAACCCTAGCGAGAGACCGGAACGAAGCGAGAGCTTCGAGAATTATTTTCAGCATAGTTTTTTCTTTCCCTTTTTCTTCTGAACTATGAACTTCTTTAATTTTAGTTTTATTTTCTTTTTCTTATTCATGAACTAAATTTATTTTCTAGGGTTATGATGTAACTGAAACTCGACTGTTTAATATTTCTAATTTAGTTTTTATTTTCCTTTTTCCGATATCGTGTTGAATATGCTTGTCTGTTCTTCATACTTAATTTTGTCTGATCACCAAAGTTAAGATTTTTAGGGTTGTTTCAAAAGACGGAAGTTGCGAAATAACTGGGCATTGATGAGTTTACCATGAACTGATTCTAGACTAGGGATAGCTAGGACTTTTATGTAGTTTTATGATTTTCTACACTTAATGTATTCAACTGATTTGAGTTTGAGACCGGGAGGTGATAACCTGTTAGTTGGATAATATTATTATAGCTCGGGAGAGAATAATAATTAAAATAGAAAAATCGCTATCAACACGTAGGATTAAGAAATATTAACTAAATTAGGGATATTAAATATGAAAGTGGATGTGAAATCAGAATCCCTAGATTCTTTCTTGATATTTACAAAATCTTTAATTATATTCCTGTCATTTATTTTAGTTTCCTGATTAGTTTATTTAAATTACTCTAGTTATTTAATTGTTTAATTTAAAATCAAATCTTTTTAATAGAAATTAAAGTGTTTTAGTCCAATTAATTTAAAATTAACTTAATTTAATATTTTAGTAAAACTATTCCACGTGGGTTCGACTCGTACTTAAAAAACTATATTACTTGTGCGACACGTACACTTGCGTATCACGATTTTTCGCAACAACCCACAATTAACCATTTACGTACATTACATAGTCTTGTCTTTCTTATATAAAACATTTTGTATGCCTTCATAAAAACGTGATGCATAAACCATCGAAATGCACAATACACATATCATAATAACATGACATTTTAACAGATATAATACCTAACATAGAACATCTCTTATAACTTATCTACCCATCAATTATACCCCATAAAACAGATAATACCTACTGTAACATCCGAAAATTTTTTTGAATTATAACTTTTGTGATATATATTAATGGACATATATAAAAAGAAGAAGGAAAAGAAAAAAAAAATCAAACTAAAGTTCAACCAAACAAAGCATTTAGTTAGAAACTAATGGAGAGGCAAACTAGGAAGTGAAAGTGGGTGGTTGGGAGCATCCAATAAGAAGGTGACATGTGGCAAAGCTTGTGGAAGAAACTGCTTTCCTTGCTTCTTCTCTCCCTTATGTGAAATCTCTTTCACTTTATATTTCCTTGTGCTTTCTTACATCGCCGAGAAGAAACCCTCCCCTCCTTCCCACAAAATTTCTCTCCTCCACATTTCTCCCAGAGCACTCTGCTGAGCTGAGAGCCGGAAAAAAGAAATGAGAAAATAGTGGCGGCTAAACCTCATTAAACCGTCCCTTAAATACGTTATCCACTAAAGGTCTCTATTTACTTTTATGCCCTTACTTAGTCACTCATTAACCTAATCAATAATTCACCCAATTTCATCCATAAAATGTACACTATTAGATGACAAGGTAAATTGGTTCAATGGAGCCGGGTGTTACATGAAGTCACGTGGACTTGGGACGATAAAGACACGTGGTCTGTGGACGAAAAGTCTAAGTAGTCTGTGGACGTTAGTCTATAGACGATGAAGTCACGTGGTCTGTGGACAATAAAGTTTAGTTAAGCACTGTGGCAGAGAAAGTCAAACGTCCACACTGTCTTCTATCTCCTTCGTCCACGGTGTCTTCTGTTTCTGTTATCCATTTTTGTCTGTTATAACGTCTACCCCTACTGTTCATTTGATGAAACCCGGTAGAAAGATTTCGTCATCGTCGAAACTCACTGTTCATTTGATGAAACCAGAGACGAATTGCCCATTTGATGAAACTCGATAGAAAGATTTTGTCATCGTCTAGATCTACTGTTCATTTGAGGAAACCCGAGAGGAATTTAACTATCTTTAAATGAGTAAGAGGAAAAGAAGAAAATAAAAGTTTAAATTTTACATCATTTTTAAGAATAGTGTTATGGGAATTATTGGGATGTTACACCTAGTACCTTTGTGATATAGGCCATAAGAGCCAAACACAAACAACAAAACTTACTTGGAGTTCTTAGCAATATTTAGGCACTTTTGATTAATTTCCTTTGTTGCTTGGAAAACATATATTATGTGAATCAAACCATCAATATTATGTCGAAATTCCATAATTCAACCATGCATAACATTCATCACACTTACCCAATTCTAGAAATTCCAAACCAATTAACTTAAATATCCAAAAAAATAGATTAAACCAATTTCCAACAATAAACAACCAATTTCAACCATTCAACAATTCGAAGAAGATAAAATTTTCCTGCTCTAGGGTTCTCGGTTCTCAAGCCTGAAATCCATAACATCACAAAACTCTAAAATTTCATAAAGCTTTACACTAAATCCTTACCTTCAAGTTGAAACCGTGAGGAGATGGAAGAGAAATCGGAGAAATCATCGCGGGGTAGAGGAAGAAAACTGAGGCTCGGCTTCGACGTTGGGCGAGAGAGAGAGAGAGAGAGAGAGTAAATGAAATGTTTAAGTGAATGAGTTGGGTTTTAATCCAATACTTTGTCCATTTTAACCCATCTATTTCAACTCCACCGTATAAATCATAAACATACATTTCATATCCCCTTTTAATTTTTACCATCTCTTTTATCCAAAAATCACAACCTCTTAATATCACCAAAAAGGATAGTTAAATTTAATAAGGTAAGTACATAAATATTTTTAAGGAGTTGATAAAATTTCTGGGTGTTACAAAAATTAAAGGTTGGGCTAGCAGTCAGGCACGCGATGCTGGGTTGCGCAATGGGCTGACACACAAGCAGACGGATGTGGGCCAAGCACTAGGCGCACGGGCTTGGGCGCATGCGGGTGGTGCATGCAAGGTGTTGTGTCTAGGCACATTGTTTGATCTGAGTGCGTGCAACTGGGTCTAGGAACGTGCACTGCATGCTCTCTTGCAACCTTTTGATGCTTTTTGGGCCTATTGTGTCTTTCCTTGCTTCTTTGGTT
The DNA here is from genome assembly GCA_022432975.1 of Begonia masoniana. Lineage (NCBI taxonomy): Eukaryota > Viridiplantae > Streptophyta > Magnoliopsida > Cucurbitales > Begoniaceae > Begonia > Begonia masoniana. Next base: position 40,388,802 of record CM039516.1, read on the forward strand.
TGTCATTGGATCTCTTATATTTTGTAATGCGTTAAGGTCCTTAGGCTTGAGCGTGCTGGTACCTTGGATCACATCATTCCCTCCCACTTCAACAAGATTCGTCCTCGAATCTTTGTCCTTGGAGATTGAGCTCGTGATTTTATTGTTTATCAAACAACCTTCATAGAATGCACCTTTAAATTCCTGAAAATTAAAAACAACACTTGGACGAGAAAGCGTTGGATTGTTAGATAAATAATCTTTCTTGCACCAAGGTACAAGTGTATGTTGTTTTGCTAACATCACGCTTTTTCTGCCGTTTCAACTTTCTCTTGTTGAACTTCCATAAAACTTTGATCTTTTGGAAAAAAAAATATGTTCCTTGGTCGGTTGTTCTTCTTTGTGAGGTCTGTTGCACTCTTGAAAAATTGTTTTTTCCTCCAATGCTTCAATTTTTAGATGAATAACAATCTCATCTTGCTTGTGCTTTTTGACGGCTAATTTGGTTTTTTTCTCCTCATTGTAAATCTAACTATCGATCATAAGATCCAACTTTTTGTTCCATTCTGAATAAAATCCAGATGCACTTTTATCTTAGGATGGAGGAATCATCTTTTTGATATTGCTTAGGTTTTCATCCCTTCTGTGTATCCTTATATCCTTTTCTCTTTTGTAATTTCCATACTTGAGTCTAACATCCTCATAATCATGGTTAATGTGTGCTTTGCTTTTTTGCCTGTGACTATTGCAAGGGGATTCCATCTGATCCAATATGATGCTTAGGGCCTTAACTTGATTTTGCATGGCGCTCATGAACAATTTTAGACCCACTTTGTCTTGTTCTTCACTCATGGTTTTTGGCTAACAATAAGAAACCATAAGTTAACGTTAGATTAATAAAAAATCATTGTGATAAAGCAAAATAATGTACGGACCTTCCTCTACCTCATGTGTTTACATTCAATGGATGTCACTCCACTCGTGTTGCGCTAAAAAAATAAAGGTTTTTTTTTTACAAATAATTTCACCCTCTTGCTTTTTACCTCTCAATCTTCTCTTATGGCTTTTATGTAAGAACTTGATCAATGATAAATATTCAACAAGTGAAAACTATCAAGATCAAATATTTAAGCTAAAAAACCAAACTTTCAAGACTAATAAAAATCAAGCAATGGGGAAGAACAAACTATTCGAATAGGAATTGAGCAATAATTTGAATATTCGAATAACAAATATCCATGAAATCCTAGGACAAGATTTTTGAAATTCAAAACAAAGTTTTCAAATTTCTAGATCAATATTTTTGAAATTTCAAAATAAGATTTTCTGAAATTCAAGATAACAAAGTTTTCAAATTTCAAGATAACAAAGTTTTTGAATTTCAAGATAAGATTTTCTGAAACCAAACAAAGTTTTTTTATTTCAAGATAATATTTTCTGAAATTCAAACGAAGTTTTTTTGAATTTCAAAATAAGATTTTCCTAAAATTCAACAAAGTTTTCTAATTTCAAGATAAGATTTTATGAAATTTAAACAAAGTTTTTCGAATTTCAAAATAAGATTTTTTTTTTTTTTAATTGAAGAATTTCGACTATGAAAATCTACGAAGTAGAAAAAAAATTGACAAAAAGCAATAAAGATAGCACCTTGAATCGTATGAGCCTTTTCTCTTATACCAAATGATTCGAACTTCGGATTGAAAGGACCCAAGACCCAACAACAACGCAAAATGATTCACTGAAATGCGTTTGATTCAAGGAAAAAAGAGAACTTGACCCTGATCGAACATTGTCAATGGAACCGAAGTTATCAAATAACTGAGTTTGACCCAAACAAAATATGTTGGTTGAACCAAAGCTATCAAGTTTGATCTTTCAAGTCAATACTTGAAGAAGATTGTGTTCTTCGTAAAGAACTAAAGAGAAGACTCTCTCAACAAGCAAAAAGCTAATTTTCATTAATCATCAAACTTTCAAAACAAAGTCCAACTCATATGTTTACATAGATAAAATAAGTAAAATACGACAATAAAATAAAATAACATAATCCTAAAAATTAAAGGTTAGGTTGGTGGTCAGGCGCGTGAGGCTGGGCTGTGCGATGGGTTGGAGCACAGGCCAACGGATGCAGGCCAGGTGCTAAGTGTGAGGGCTTGGGCGCATGTGGGTTGGGCACTCAATTTGTTGTGTCTGGGCACGCTGTTGGATCTAGGCATGTGCAGCTGGGTCTAGGTGCGCGCACTGCATGCTCTCTTACAACCTTTTGATGTTTTTTGGGCCTAATGTGTCTTTCTTTGCTTCTTTGGCTTGTCATTGGACCTCCTATGTTTTGTAATGGGTTAAGGTCCTTAGGCTTGAGCTTATTGGCAACTTGGATCACATCAGTTTATCTAATTGCCTCAATAGTGGCTTGTGGAGCCTAACTTTCTAAAAAGATGAAAATGAATTTTCATGGAACGATGCTTTGAAAACTATTTTGTTATCTCATCATGATTTGAAAGAAAAAGTAGAAGAGTTTTATATGCATTTAATATAACATTTCTATTGAATTAGTCACTCACCCCAAACGACCCCATCCCTCTCCAAGCAAGGACAAGAGTAATCAGTAGCTGGAGTTCAGTGGCAACTTTTCTTTACTTTCTCTGTTGAGTGTTTAAGTGTTCCTTGGTGAGGACTTATTTTATTTAGACATGTCTAAGATTAATTTAATTGGATTTGGATCTGTAAACCTTATTGAACTGTCTTTTTGTAACACCCGATTTTACGGGATTTTATAATTTTGCTATATAATGGCATTTTTATAAATATTGTGAAGTCAACCCGTTTTGAGTGCTGGAAGCCTTGTTAGGACTATATGAATGAATTGGATTATCTGGAGAGATAAGGGAAATTTGGAGATATAACGCCTATTCTACGAGTCTTAGACAATTCTCGTAATATAAAGGGTAATTTAGTAAATATAGAAAACTAGGTCCGTTTTGCAAACAGAAAGTTTTATTAGAGCTCTAGTAATAAATTGGAATTTATGGTAAAATAAAAAAAATTGGAGAAACCGAATCGATAGCTAAAAAACGAGACAAACAGAAAATTAAACAAAAGGGCAAACTGGTAATTTTGCATGTCGAATTTATTAAATAACACAAATCCCTCTCTTCCCTCAACACTTAACGATTTCCAGAGAGAAAGAAAAATTCTTCTCTAGCAATTTCTCTCCCTCTCCCATTCGATCTCTCTTCCGGCGACAAACGTTCCTCTCCGGCAACTCGACTCCTCACATTTTCTTCTCCAATCACGACCTTAGGTAAGATTCTATAGTTTTCGGACGTTAGATTTCGATTTTCACAGAGTTAAACGGTTAGGGTTTCGTCTAGGGTTTTGCAAAATAGTCAGATTTTGTTAAAAACGGCTAAGTTTACCCTATTTATGACTCTAATGGGTGTATTTAAGGTTATTGGTAAAGGTTAGTTGGTTTAATGAAGGTTGTTGGAGTTTTTGGTTGTTGGAGATTTTAAAAACTCCATTAATAGAGGCCAAAGGATTCACGAGCACGAATTGCTCGATGAAATGTCTCAACGAGTTAAATTAAAGTTTTAGGAAGGTTTCCCTTAGATAGGAGTTTCACTAGTCTTCGAAATTCGATGTTCTAGGCCCGATTTTAATGATGGTTTTTATCAATTGGTTTAGTGAACAACGCTCGTGGACGGAGCTCGGTATGCTATGAACGCGAGGTAAGTCTTCTTGTTTTGTTTGGCCGATTTGGCCTACAGCAAGAGTTTGACGTCATTGAGGATATTGGTGAATTTCGTAGTTTTAGAATAAGTGGTTGGGTAATTAGGTGTATATGTCGTAGTGCATTTTCTAAGATTTATTGGTTGTTTTTCTTATGATAACTATAGATTGTGCTATTTGAACTGTACATGCATCACACTCCTTCAAAATGGCATGAAAATGAGTTTCTACATGTGTTTTATGAAAAGAACTCAATTAATGAAAAGAAACGAATGCACGTAATCTTGGTCACGACGGGGTGGGGTTCAGACATGGCTATCTAGTAGGTAAAGCATGTTTTCCCCTCGGTAGATGGAAAGGGTTGTCTAACCGCCAAACGTGCCCTCTCCATCTAGTGAGAGTTAGGCCTCAATGACATCCCGTTATGTAACATAATGAATGAAATGAACTGCATGATTTTATGAGTGACATATACACAGCACGCATTTTCATTTACGTAGATTTACTGAGCCTTTAGCTCATAGGATGTCTCTGTGGTGTAGGTGATATCGAACAAGGTGAGGATGACGTTCCTCCACCTGATAAACGCTCGTGTAGATGGAGAATGCTCGTGGGAGTGCGCTGGCGCAGTCGGTGCTATTTTGACCCGTGTGGAAAAGACGTATAGGTATTTGGGGTCTCATTGGTAGGAAAGGGTGTAGTTAGTACGTTTATGTAACACCTGGTTTCAATATAAATCAAAATAAGTTATTAAACGGAGGTATATAATCTTAAGGTTTAAAAATTGAGTGAAATGTTGATTAGGTTATTAAGTGACTAGGCAGGGGCAAGATGGTAATTGCGAATTTATATTGTGGATAACGTATTTAAGGGAAGTGTTAATGAGGTAGCCGCCACCGTTTCATTTCATTTCCTCTTCCACTCTCAGCTCCTCAGCTTAGCAGAGCGCGATAGGAGACCCTCTTCGATCCCTCCAGCGATTTCCTCAGAACTAGGTGAGTTTTGCTTCTATTTCTTGCTACATTGTAACTGTCGAGGGTTGATAAATGAAGTTTTGAGAATGCGGTATGTGAGTGCTAGTTTCGGTTTATGAGTTGAATCGGGAATGCACTACGATTAGGGCTTCTAAACTAATTTCCTTAGCTTTCTGGGTAGCTAGAAAGAAGTTTGACGAAAGTTTAAATTAATGTTCGATTTATGGAACTAGGTTTGAGCAAACTCCGAGGGAGAGGTTTCAACAAGCTTCCCAGGAGACCAGGTAAGTGAAGTTTGCTTGTGCCTTCGGGCCTACATCACAAAACGTTAGGGTTATGATTACTTGTGTAAATCTGTATTCTATGCATCATGTTTTTTTTAAAACATACGAAAATGAATTTGAATGCATGATTGGCATGGTAAGGATTGAACATATTGAAACAGTCATGAGAATCAGTTTCACTGTTAAGGGAATTAATCCACCCCTTAATGAGACAGGGATGTATGTACTTTGGGAGAGTTGATCCAACTCCCAATTTCACAGGGGGATCTGAACAGGAGAATCAGTTTCACTGTTAAGGGAATTAATCCACCCCTTAATGAGACAGGGATGTATGTACTTTGGGAGAGTTGATCCAACTCCCAATTTCACAGGGGGATCTGAACAGAAACGAAGCATGAGCAACTGAGTTGAGAAAGTAGAAATTGCATATTAGGAATTTATATTTCGTTGTTTCATTTCTTGTTGGCTTTACTTACTTAGCATTAGGCTAATAGATGAGTTTTGTGATGTAGGTGTTGAGGACACTGCAGGTGAGTTTCCTGAGTGCACAGAAGATTGATGTGGTTGGAGGAGTACATCCACGTCTCGGCTTGGTAACTGATGAGGCGGGTTAACTGGTGTCAGCAGTTGTTGAGGTTTAGTAGATAACGATTGGTCTGAGTATGTTGAGTTTTCATGACAGTAGAAATTTTAGCATTTTGAATACGTTTTGAGATCTACTGATACTAGTAATCTGTTGAGTTTTTAAACGTTGATTTTTACTGGATTTGACTAATGCTATGGTTGAGTTGTTTCTGAATGGTTTTCGAGAAGCAAGCAAATTCCTTCCTGTAGATAGTGTTGTGTTTTATGTCATCCGGTGATGTCGAGTGTTCTGGCTCGTAGGATGATATAGGTGTTACGTTTTGTCGTTTAGTGACCGGAAGACAAATTTTACGTTTTGTCGTTTAGTGACCGGATGACAAATTTTACGTTTTGTCGTTTAGTGACCGGAAGACAAATCTTACGTTTTATCGTTTAATGACCGGAAGACAAATCTTATGTTTTGTCGTTTAGTGACCGGATGACAAATCTTACATTTTGTCGTTTAGTGACCGGATGACAAATCTTATGTTTTGTCGTTTAGTGACCGGTGGGGGTCTTCGAATAGCTTTCCCCTTTTTGTTGACTTTGTTCAGCGGACGATGAATTTGACTTTTGCAACCTTTAAAGTGTTTTCACGAGTTAAACCTTTGCTTCTTAACCGATTGTTTCTTAACGTTTTTCCCATGCTTATTTCGACATGGTTTTGTTTAATTTTATTTTTGTTTAAACGATTTCCGCTGCAAGTTTTCATGTTTTATCAAATGTCCAAATTTTGAATTTTGAACGAAGTTTTAATTTGGTCCAAGTTCTCATAGAAAGTTTCGGACTTATGAGTAACAAACCGGGTTCAGTAAACTCGGGGCATTACAGTTTAAGTTGACGTAGAGTTTTACTTGAATTTTGATGTTGATAATGGATACGTTCTGATGAATTTAATGATGGGTTAACTTTTGAGCAAATTACATGTAAATGTTTGTATTCTGCTGCATATAATAGCCATTGATGATTTTAGATTTTACTGGAATTGCTTGGTGATTTCTTTTAGGCGTGGAGAATGGTTTGTGTTCAAACCGACCCACGCGGTTTGTTTTAACGAAATGTCAATACGTATAGGCTACGTTGTGTCATGTGTTTGATGAGTTGAGGAAGGGATGAGGCTAAGAGTAATCTTATGTTGAAGTGTCTGTGATGAAATGTGTTTAGGAGTTAGTTGATGAAGGGATGGAGGTAAGGAGGAGATTTTGAAGTGGGCAGGGCATGGAGGAAAAAGTGGGGCAACTCTCTGGTTTTCCAGAGAGTTAGCCGATCGATCGCCAGAAGAGGGGCGATCGATTGCCAGACTCTCTGGTTTTGCCAGAGAGTTACCCAATCGTTCGCCTGCAAAGGGGTGAACGATCGGCTCTTGTAGGCTTCGCTTTGGAATTTCTTCCAAGCGGCAGCCGATCGATCGACTGGTCAAGGGCCGATCGATCAACTGTCAAATGGCCGATCAATCGCCCCTTTGTTTTCTTGCTTTGAACATGTTTGCCCTTGGCTTCTGCACTATGTTTTCCCTCAGCTTTATATATTCTTTTAAATGGTTTCAATGACTTAGACTATAATTTAGAATTAAGAAGTCAAGAATTTACTTAGTGTTACAAAAAGAAAAATTTATACGGAAATTTCAAGGTTTAGCACTAAGGGTCGTCACACTTTTACTTATCACACAATTATATTTGTAATCACTTGGATCTTTGGGTTTTATTTAATGTTCAAGTCTTCTGTTACAAATCAAGCCTTAGACTGGGCAGTAGAGTCCTCCGACTAGGCATTCTGTTAGACCCGCCTCCGAATCATGACAGCTAGTTCTTAACTCTTTAAAGGTATATAGTTTAAGATGTATGTATTTATTGCAAATCACACCAGTAAAGGCCTACATAGATGTGTGGGACTTTACATGCGATGTGTCATGATTATAACATATTGACATTAAAAATGTGTTAATATGGTACTTGTTAAAAAGACATTCCTTCAATACATAAAATTTAAGTAACTAATTGATTCATCAAATCCTGACATTAATGTGTGAAAAAGAAAATTGAAAGAACCAATATTTTTAGTTAATTAATTTCTATGTTTTTTTTTTCACGTTAAATATGGACAACGTGTCATGGATTGACTCATTTTTTTGTTTTATGGCCATGTTGAAATTTATCAGTCAAATAGTAATTTGAAAAATTACTGTGCAGTTAAATTTGTGAAAATATATATTTGGGTAATTTGGAATTTACCACGAGTAAGAATTTGGATAACTTTCGGAGTTGTTGAATAAAGATGTAAAGGATTTTATTTAATTTAAATAATATTTATTCAAATTAAATCAATGGAAAAATTAAATAAAAAGGAAGTACATTTTTATAAGGGTTGGGAGCCCTTATTTTGTTACCTTCCCATTAGTGCCACCGCACAAAAAAAGAAGAAGGAGAGGGAAAGCGAGGAGGTGATCCCATTGTGCATATCAACGTGTTTGGAGACCAGGGTTGCGTTCGCGGGTCATCGTGCAAAGATGTTTGTGAAGGAGCTTTGATTTTTGTGAGTTTCCTCTTAATTCTTAAGTTTGGAAGTTTAGGGTTTTTGATGGATTCGGATTCAAGTATGGAAACTCGAATCTGTGAGTTATATTTGGTCTATATGAATAGATTTAAAGTTTATTTATGTTATTTGGTCAAATGGTGCTGAGAAATGGCGAAGGGAGGCAATTTTCATGACCTTTCATTGTTGAAAATCGCTCAAGTGTCGACCGTTGTAGATGGTTGGTGGACACTTCAAGCCCTTGTAGATAGAAACAAAGAGTCGACACCTCAGGAGGAAGTGTCGACCGCTAGCGTATTTTGAGGTGAAACTTAAGAGATATGAAGTGTCAATCAGGATGAAGTGTCGATCGCAGGCAAAACTTGAATGTTCCAAATGTCAATCGATGGGTCGACCCCCACTTATAAGTGTCGACCATTTCATATTGTCTTTGGTTTGAGTTCCTAGTTTGGGTACAGCACCCAACCATTTCCCTCGTGTCTAAGGATCGAGATTCCTAACCTTGGTTTTGTGATAGCCTCTCATGACTTTAAGGATTTAGAGTCAGCTGTTAAAGTTAAGCCTCTAGCTGGAAGGAGCGCTTGGCGTAATGGTAGAGTTTTTTTATTATTTTCAATTTGCATTACATTGCATCATGGTTTTCTAAAATATTATTTTGGCGAGCTGTCACCTATGAAAAACTTGGCAAGGCCTGGTCGTCAAAACATCAGTATTTTACGTATATGTACGTATGATTTTCACGTTTTGCATTGGCACATGGTTTTCTATTGTTGTGATATATATATTTGGGAGGATTGATCCTCGTGATAGTTATGACGGTTTTGGTGTCAAAGTATCAAGAGAATATCTCAATACACCTTCTGGTGTGTGAAGGTTGTCTTGTTTGCAAACTACGAAATGAGTAATAAAGTGGTGATGACGTGATATTTGGGTTTTGAATCTCTAAACCTGATCAAGTATTATTGATTATCATTTTTATGGATTGCATCGTAAATGACCATTGTTAACAGACAACCTTGGGTAACGTGGTTGGATCTTCAGATCACACATTGTTTATATTTCTTCTTACTTAATCATAAGGTGCTTGATCTCAGTCGTTGCCTTTCAATGTTATAGTGCTGGAGGGGTTCTTATATGACCCTTTTTTTTCACGGAAGTGATTTTTATATGATAAGCATGATTATGACCTATTTTCATGTAGTCGTCTACATATATGATAGTGTTGAGCAAATTTTCTTAAAATGATGTAAATAAGTTTTCATAGAACGATGTTTTGAAAACTGTTTTTTTATCTTATCATATTATAGAAAAAAGGTAAAAAAAAAAAAATTTAACATGCATTTAATATAACACATCTACTGAATTAGTCAATCACTCTAAACGACCCCCTCCATTTCCCAGCAAGAGCAAGAGAGTGAGTAGCTAGAGCTAGAAGTAGTTACCTTTATTTATTTCCTCGTTAGAGTGTTTATCTTAATTCTGGTGATGACTTATCTATATTTGGATATGTGTAAGATAACTTGGATTTGAACATTGGTATTTAGTTCCTTATTAAACTATTTTTTTAAATTATCGTACTATTATATTTGTAATTACTATGTGAATTTTAGGCTTTGATTAATGTTCAAGTCTATTGCTGTGAACCAGATCTTGGGCTGGGCAATCGGGTCACCCGACCCGACATTCTGTTAGGCCCTCCTCTAATTCATGACAAAAATATTGAATAAAACTCATACGCATATCATCATGGTTTATTTAGTGGTTTAGAACCTTATCTAGGTGGTGGGAGGTTGTCCTATACTTGTGATTTACATGATCTTGTAATTCTTTAGTATTAGTTTTACTTATTGAGCTTTGTTAGTTCATTCCAATGTGGTTTCTATTTTTATGAGATGAGTGACAACCAGAAGGATAAGGCCAAAGCAGAATAGTAGAGTAAGAGGCTTAAGGTTAGACATGGGCTTGAAGCTCTTGGGCCTTGTGTGTGTGGGTTTATTTTTGTTGTGTGAGTTTGTTATAGTGTCTGTAAGGGTCACATTTAGTGAAACAAGTGTTCTAATAAATGAGTCTATAAAATATTGTAAATAACATGTTTTGTGGTGATATATGATTAAAATGAAATCATATGGTGGTACACAAAATTAAAAGAAAAAAAATCTTATTGAACCAAATTATGATAAATGTTTTTGGTTTACATGAGACTCAACCCTAATTTAGGGTATATGAATGATGCAATTCATCATATCATTATTAGGTTAAATAAAATGTGTACATGTGTGTCTCTCCGAGTGGAGAATCCACATCACTATCTCAGTTTTCTAGGGTATTGATATTGGGGGTCGTGACAACGTTGTATCAAAGCTCTAGATAAGAGTTATGTGTCAATATCTATAGAGTTATGGTTAGTGTGTGTAACACCCGAGTTTTTGGGTTTCCGCTCCAAGGCTATTTTCGTAAATAAGTAAATTAGGTCCGTTTTGCAAGCGGATAGTTTTATTAGGACCCTAGAAATTTATGGGGGTTTGTAGAAGAATAAGTGAAATTTTAGAAACCCAAATCGGGAAGAGTAATGCTAGAGTTCCCGTTTTAGCCTTTTAGTATATTAATTCGTAAAAATAGTAAATCAAGTCCGTTTTACGAAAAGAAAGTGTTATTAGGGTCCTAACGATTAATGTGAATTTGTGGAGATATACGAGATTTAACGAGAGTCGAAACGATAAACGAGGATTAATAAATGGTTAGTTTTATTATTAGTTATATTATTATTATTATTATTATTATTATTATTATTATTAATAATACAATAAAAAACAACAGAATGGCCGAAGGCCATTCTGTTTCGAGCTCCAGCCCGACGCCGAGAGAGACGAGGAGACGACGGCGACCTCTCCTCTGACGAACACCGGCGTTCTCCGGCCAGACGACGGCGACGGGAGATTCCGGCCGACTCCGCGCACGAACCACCTGGTATGGCTCGGTTTCTCCCCTGTTTTGGTTCAGTTTTCACCCTGTTTCGGGTTTGTTCATGGCCGACTGTGACGAGCCGGTTTTGGCTCCGATCGCCGGCTGTTTTAGGTCACTTCCGGCGTGGGTTTGCCAACCCTGGGGCCGGCTATTGTTGCTTGGCCGTGGAATGCTCAATTTGAGCGAAAAACAGTGAGTGCCCGATTAGGGCAATTCGGGTTTGTGGTTGGAAACTTCAATTTTTGATTAGATTATTCTAATTAAGGGTATATGGGGTTGATTGGTGAAGAGATTGTTGGAATTTGATGAAAAATCAAAAAGGGGGAAAATTCCGGGAAAGGGGCAGTTTGGGTTTTGCCCTTTTTGACCTAGTTCCGGTCATTTGCTTTAAAATTCCTTTTGGCAGATTAAAATAGGTTATTAGAGAAGTACGTGGCCGCTGGAATCGTTCGATTCCGATAACCGACGCAAAAGTTACGCGCGTTCGAAGTTTTAGGTCGGTTTTTACCGAACCCAAATTAGTGGCCCATTTAATTAGGTTTTAGTTGGATTTGGCTAGAGACTTAGTTTAAGTTTAGAGTTCGTTTATTTAGGATCGGTTTTAATGCCTTAATTGTGAAATGCTTTAGGTGGAGACGACCTTTGGACGGTGCTCGTCTTACTACGGACGCCAGGTAAGTGGATGTTAGGCTTCCGGCCCTTAAGGCCCTACATCTTGTCAACGTTAGGTTTTTCTGCTTTGATGATGATTTTCTGATTGTGGGGATTAATGAGTCGGGTAGCTTAGAATGTTAGTTGTTTGTGAAGTTCGTTAAGAATAGTATATGTCCATGTACGTAGTGAATTGTTTGATGATATGTCGTACATAGATTTCTCATGCATCATGTTTTAGAAAAAGTACGAAAATGTTTTAGCATATGATTTCATGATTTAAACGTAGAAACGACAACGATGTAAAATGAAAATGTAAAGTGTCTGAGGGAAGTGGTTCACCCCTCAGATGTAAATTGTGGAACGTCCAGAAAACGTATGATATCTGAGGGAAGTGGTTCACCCTTCAGGTAAAGATTTATATGTGGAATGTCTAGAGATGGAGAAACTAATCCGCCCTCCATTGGTAGAGGATTACATGTATGTACGATGTAAACGATATAAACTGAAACGAAATGATTATGTACGATGTAAACGATATAAACTGAAACGAAATGATTATGTACGATGTAAATGATGTAAACTGAAACGAAACGATTAAGTACGATGAAACTGTAGAAACTGCATATGTTAAGCAAAATATTTTAAATTCATATAGTGCATCCCCTTACTAAGCATTAGGCTTAATGTATATGTTGCATGATGTAGGTGACAGGTGTGAACTCGATGACAAAGAATAGGTGGTCGACGGATGGTGCTCGTGGCGACGGGGTGTGTTTTGGCTTGGCTAGATGATCCGATGGTGTGCCCCGAACTGTTTTGGTGGCGAATGGATGTGAGTTAGTTTTGTTGGTTAGAAAGGTGATGGATTTTAGGGTGTATATTTAAGTTTAATATTCAGGAAATTTTATAGTGGATATAGGTTTGAAGTAGTACTATTTTGAATGATTTGTTAATGTATGTCCTTGGTGATGTTTTAGGAAATTTAGTGCTTATGCTCGATGTATGTTTTGAGGATTTGATTGGGTTTTGTTTGATAATTTTACGTTAGTAGGTCTATGTGTCGGTTTTGTTTGTGAAAGCATCAAAGTGTTTAAGTATGTAGATTGAATGTTTTGATAGAAAGATGTATGAATAGTCGAGTTTTGATGTATATGTAGTGGTAGTAGATTGTTTAGAATGTAGAGTCTTAATTTTAGAAATATACTGGAACTGCTTGGGTTATTTTTAACAGGTAAGGATAAGCTCGATTTTTAGAGCGATCCATGCAGTTCGTTTTCTTGAATTTGTCTGAAATTGTAGGTTATATTAGTGTCATGTTTTGATGATCGAGGAATGAGTGATTTTAAGGGATTTCAACAATCCGAAACTTCAATTTAATGGTTTAGAAGTCGAAACGTTGTGAGTGATATAAAAAGAAAAATTTACGTGGTTACGAGAGTTTAAAGTTAAGGTTACGTTAGGGTTAGTTTGTTTAAGGGTTTTGGGTTATGTTTAAAGTAAAAATGAAAAAGTTTATGCAAAAAATACGAGGGCTTAGGTAATGATTATGTCACGACAAGTCCGTGGCGGTCCTGATCGGGTTGGGGTCGTCACAGTGTGTCTAGCAATGCCTCTTAAATTTATCTTGGTAATGGTTGACCTGTTCATTAATATGAAACTTTAGTTTGTAATGTAGATAGAAAGTGGTGAACTATCTCATGATGGAATTAGTGAACGTGTGGAGATGATTGAAATGATGAGATCTATGAGGGAAATGGCTGAGTCTATGGCTAGACGTACTGCTTATAGTGTTGTTGTTGAAAGAATGGAGAAAGTTGAACCCACTGATATGCAAATAAAGAGTGAGTTCAATAATAGTAGACCCTAGTGTTTCATGGGGAAACTGATCCAAGTATTATGGAGGAATGGCTCCATCAAATAAAGAAGAAATTTATAATGACAGAAATACCAAACATCCTGAAGTTTAAATTGGCAGTGCACTAATTAGTAGGCAGAGCTTATAAATGATGGTACCAAATGAAAGAATCCATGGAAGAAGTTGATGATTGGGAGCAATTTGAGAATCTGTTCTTAGAAAGACTCTTTCCTCGAGCAATGAGAAAAGCCAAAGTTAAGGAATTTTTTTATTTTACTCAGAAAAATGTGTTTGTAGTTGTAACACCCCGTAATTTACCTCCTACTATTCTTAAAAATCACCAAAAATTTAAAATTCCGTTCATTCCTTTTCATCATGCATGTACACGGGTCTTCAGCAGAAGACTATTCATTTGTAAAAACTTAAAATAAAATTAAACTTATTTGTGAATGCTAAAACAATAGAAATATGGGCAGATAATAAATTTTTCCTCTCGGGTTTCATCAAAGAAACAGTAAAAATCTTCAAAGGAACAGTAGAAATCTTCAACTTTTTCTATCGGGTTTCATTGAAGGAATTATGTTTTTTCTCTCGGGTTTTATCAAAGGGATGGACGACAGAACTGAGAGGCAGAATGGACGTTTAAAACAGAAGACAGAACGGACGTTTAAAATAAAGGACAGATACAAAAGACATAATGGACGTTTGAAATAGCAGACAGAGTGGAGACGGAAATAGCAGATAACGTGGACGACAGAAGCATACGACAACGTGGATGACAGAAGCAGAAGGCGACGTGGACGACAGTTCTCGCCCACAGACTTCATTCGTCCATAGACTCTATTCGTCCCCGAGGCTTATTCGTCCACGGGACTTGGATATTAACTTTGGACGATGACTTTCTTACAGAAACACTTAACTGAACTTTATCGTCCACGGATTTTGGACGATGACTTTCTAACAGAAACACTTAACTGAATTTTATCATCCACGGACTTTGGACGATGACTTTCTTACAGAAATACTTAACTGAACTTTATCGTCCACGGACTTTGGACGATGATTTTCTTACAGAAATACTTAACCGAAACTCATACAATTTCCCCCTTGTTTCACCCATTACCCGAACGATCGTCCTTTCTGGTGATCGATCGGCTAGCTCTCTGGATTTTGTCCAGAGAGCTGTTTCCACCATCTTTCCCCTACATAATCTAAAATCATCAAAAAACCTAAAACGACACTTCTTAACTCAAATCATCAAACCTTTTATCAACCTTAATCCAATTCAATTCATTAAAATATAATCTATTTCAATTATCAATCAACCTAGTTCATCAATCTCCAAACATACATAAACATTTCTCCCAACAGAAACATATATCGTAAAATCTCCAGAGACAACAAAGTTTTTTAAAACATTAAAACATCCATCTATCAATTTATCCAAAGTACCAGACATTCTAAAATGATTCTATCTATACAAATCTCCTATCTAATCCACCATCAGCCCAAAATATCCCGAAAATCCTCAAAACACCTACTTACATCCCCACGGGACAAAATAAGCACTGACTGCCCAGCGCACTCCCACGAACCAACCTTCTTCAACCTGCTCATTCCTCGGGTGGAGGGATCTCATCCTCACCTGTATCAAAATCACCTACACCATAGAATTAAACTATGAGCTAAAAGGCTCAGTAAACCTACGTAAATGCAGATGAATGCTATGCATATGAAATGCTTAAAATCATGCAGTCATCCTACCTTTTCGCTATTCATTTTATTTAAGACGTCACCTGGGCTTCGCTATCAGTAGATAGAAGCGGCACATCCGACGATTGGATAGACCCTCGTATCTACCCGGGGGGAAAACATGCTTCATCTGACAGCCATGTCTAAACCACCACCCCGACGTGACCGTTATTACGTACATTTATACCTTTTCGTTATCCTTTTTATGAAAAACATGAAAATTCGTTTTGCATGCTTATTCAAAAACATAATGCATGGACGTGCATAATACAATAATGAAAACAAACACGAACACTAAACATTCTATAGCTTAAAGTAGCCTAACTACCCAATCTAATTACCCAAAACACGCTACATCTCTAATTCCTTAATTTCACATACTTTCTTATGGTGTAGGCCAAACCGGCCAAACAAATCACGAAGACTTACCTGTTATCCATAGCGCAACAAGCCCCATTCGCGAGCTTTGTTCACCTAAGCCAATCCACAGCATTCATTATCAAAACCGAGCTTAAACAATCAAACTCCAACATTCATCAATACATCGACTAACTATGTCCAATAACCAACAATACATCCATTAGAGGCGTGGTCACGGTAAACCTATCGATTTCAAACCTTAATCTACGTTTTTAACAAAACCCTAACTAAAGTTTCAACCGTTTCCTAGTCCTAAACGGGAAACTAAATCATCCAAACACTAGAAGTTTACCTAGAATGTCGATTGCTGAAGAAGACGTGAAGAAGTCACCAGGGTTTGGAGGAACGTTGGCCGGCGCTTGCAGGAAATCGCAGTGGGGGAGAAAAATCGCCCCAAAGCTCTCTGGAACTTCTCCTTCGCGAAAATAGAAAATGAGTGGGGAAGGGAGTGTTTTTAGTATTTTATAAAACTTAACTTAGTAATTACTATTTTGCCCTCACTTGATTTTCTATTATTTCATTATCTATTTCGTTATTTTTGTCTATCTAATCATTTTCTCCAAATTTCTCTTATTTCACCAAAGACTCAAATGCATTCATAGAGTTCCAATAGAACTCACCGTTTGCGAAACGACTTAATTGGCTTTATCTACGAAAATGCTATTGTATAGATAAAAATATAAAACCCGTAAAACCGGGTGTTACAGTAGCGGAGTACGAAGCAAAGTTTGAAGATTTATCAAGATATGCTAAGAATTCTATCTTTGATGAGGCAGCTAAAGCCCAAATCTATGAGCAAGGTTTGAGACCCATTATATCTAATAAGCTAGTGGCCTTGAGATTATAATCGTATTTAGATATAGTGGTGTAATGTCCACCCGATCCTCCCAATACAATATTGTCTACTTTAAGCCAGAGCCCGCACAGATTTGTTCTTGAGGTCAGCCCCAAAACGTGTTGTACTAGGTAAAAAAGAAACTCTACATATAAACTATATATTTTACACTCTCTTAAGCAATGGGAGATTGTGCACCCCAACTGATATAAGTTGGGCCCCACTGAACCCTTTTTGTCTTCACATGACGGGCTGTCAAAGGTGGATAGAGCAATGATGATTGAACAAAAAGATTAGCAAGTGGTTAAGAGCCATGGGAGACAAAGCAAACCAAGAAAACAAAGAAAGATTAAGAAAAATCGAGTAGTAGTGACTCGGAGAAAAGAAGATTTAGGCAAACCTCAGTTCCACCCCAACAGATTCAAAGCAAAAGGGACAATTTTCAGTCTAGAGGCAGAGGTGGTAGTTTTCAGTCAAGGATTGCATGGTTTGGTAATGCTTCAATTGTGGGGAGCAAGGCCACTTGAAGAAGGATTGCAAAAAACCTTTATTGCAATCTCAATTCAGTCATAGAGGAGGGAATCGACAATATACTTCTCCAATGGTTAACCTCTTATGCAAAATCTTAAAAGGCTGTGAGTAGCAAGCAAGGATCTTGCCACTAGCCATCTATCAGTCAACTTGTGAAAGTTTATGCTATAAGTTGTCGGAAAGAATAACATGATATTGCTGTTATTGGAGGTGTATTTACTCTTTTTAGCACGCAAATATGAGCATTATTTGATTCTGGAGCCATACATTTTTTTATTTCTGCATCGATAGTTCATGTACTAAAATTATAAATGAGATCGTTGAAATATTGTTGGAGTATAGAACCTTCATTGGGAGGTCAAACATTGGTGAATCAAGTATGCAAAGCATGTGTAATTAGGACCAATGATTACGAATTGGTCATTGATCTCGTTATTATGGAGATCAATTGTTTGATCTGATTTTGGGAATGATTTGGCTTTCGAAATATTGTATGATAATGGATTTCTATAAGAAAAATACTATGCTACTGCTTCATGTGAGAGAAATTATATCATTTTTTGGTGAAAGAAATATATTTCAGCCACATTCCCAGGGATTCTCATGAATTTAAAGGATGGGTATCTAATCTTATAGCGTAGCCAATTGAAAATGACAAAATGAATATATTGATAAGGGTGGCAGATAAATATATGGATGTTTTTCTAGATGAATTATCTGGATTACCTCTGAATAGAAAAATAAAATTCATAATTGATGTAAATTCGGATGTTAATCTGATATCAATATCACCACATCGTATGACACCAGTTGAACTAAAAAAGCTTAAAAACAGTTGGAAGATTTGATGGAAAAAGAGTTTATTCAACCTAGTGTACCTCATTTGGGTGCCCTAACACCGTTTGTTAAAAAGAAACACAAAATTTTAAGAATGTGTACTGATTATCAACAATTCAATAGAGTGACTATAAAGAACAAGTACCTGTCGCCATGAATAGATGATTTATTCGATCAGCTGAAAGGTTCTCGATAGTTTTCTAAAATTGATTTGAGATCAGGATATCAAATAAGAGAAGAGGATATTCAGAAAACCACTTTCAGAACTCAGTATGGTCATTATGCATATTTAGTAATGTCGTTTGGATTAATGAATGCTCAAGTTGCGTTCATGGATCTTATGAATCGGGTATTAAAATCATACCTTGATATATTTGATATTGTTTTTATTGATAATGTTCTGATTTATTCATCTTCAAGCCAAGTGCATAAATGAAATTTGCATGTTGTGTTATATTTGTTGAGACAATATCAATTATATGTCAAACTAAGTAAATGTGAATTTTTGTAAAGAGAAGTTAAATTTTGAGACATGTTTCCAAAAATTGTATAGCCCTAGATCCTTGGAAACTAGAAGCAATCACTTGGGAGCAGCCAAATCAGTAACTGATATACGTAGCTTCTTGGTATTGCCTGGATATCATCGACGTTTTGTAAAGAATTTTCCAAAATAGCTACACCATTAACAAAATTAACTTAACAAAGGAGTAAAATTTGAGTGAGATAACAAATGCAAAATTGCATTTCATATTGTAAAGAAAAGATTAGTATCCACACCAATTCTTATAATTCCATAGCGAGGGAAAAGGGTATACAGTAACATGCGATGCATCGTTACAAGGATTGGTTTGTGTGTTGATGCAAGATAACCGAATAATTACATATGGTTCTGGACAATTAAAATCTCATGAACGTAATTATCGAGTGCATGATTTGGAATTGGTAGCTATGTTGTTTGTCTTAATGCACTAGAGATATTATCTTTATTGTGAAACTTTTGAAGTATATTCAGATCATAAAAGTATGAAATATTTGTTTACCCATAAAGAGTTAAATAAGAGGTGAATACGAAGGATGAAATTTTTATAAGAATATGATTACACCCTTCATTGCAATTTGGGTAAATCAAACAATGTTGCTGATATTTTAAGTAAAAAATCAAGAATAACTGCAGCTAGTTTAGGTATATGGGAACATGAAATGTGGTCTAAAATAGATATATATAATTTGCAACTGAAGAAGAAGAATCGACAGATATATCTCACGAATATCATGGTGAAACCCATTTTGTTGCAAAAGATTATAGAAATATAGTCACATGATTAGGAATTTGTTAATTTGAGAACTAAGATTTTAGTTGGCGAAACTACAAGATTTTCTATTGGTACTGAAAAAGAAATAAGATATCTGGGAAGATTGGTAGTTCTAGATATAAAGAAATCAAAAGAGGAAATTCTAAAAGAATATCATTATTGTAAATTTGCTATCCATTCTGGCAACACTAAGATGTACTAGAATATGAAAAGGGAATTGTGAGGGAAAGGAATGAAGGGTGATATAGCTAAAGGCTTAACTTATTGAAAATAGAAATATGTAGCTGTGGATTATGTGATGGGTTTACCGAAATTTACTAAAGGTAATGATGCAATATAAGTAGTAGTGGATTGACTTGATAAATCCAGTCATTTCATACCCATGAGCAATGGTCATTTAGGAGATCACCTGTGCAAATTATACATGCGAAATATAGTAAAGTTTAATGGAGTACCAGTTTCAATTATTTCTAACGAAGATCCAAGATTTACTTCAAAATTTTGGCGTAGACTACAAAAAGGAATGGGAACAAGACTAGATATCAGTACAACATATCATCCACATACAAATGATTAATCAGAAAGGAAATCTAGGTTGTAGAAGATATGCTGAGAACATGTGTTATTGACTTCCAAAGAAGCTATGAGGGTAATCTACATCTAGTAGAATTTACGAAGCTTTATATGGTAGACCGTGTAGATCTCCGTTGTGTTGAGCAAAGATTAAAGAACAAGTTTTTTTGCGGCTAGAATTAATTCAAGAAACAAATTAGCAAATTAACTAATTAAACAATGACTTTTAACTCCTCAAATCCGCCAAAAAAGCTATGCATATCGACAGAGGACAACCATTGGAATTTAATGAGGGTGACTATATATTTATTAAATTAAGGTCTCATAAAGGTGTACAGAAATTTGGTGAAGGTGGGAAGTTGGCACAAAGATTCGTTGGACCTTTTGAAAATTTGGAACGAATTGGTGCAGTGGCTTATAAAGTGGCATTACCACCTCAAATAATAGATATACATAATGTGTTTCGCATATCGATGCTTGGTAAATATGAACTTGATCCTTCAAGTAAAATTTATTGGAGGGCGTTTGATATTCAACCAAGAATAACAATGGAGGAGCATCCTACTGCAATTTTGGACATGCGAGATAAGTGCTAAAAAAATAAAGTAATTCCAATTGTCAAGGTTCACTTGTGGCATCAAGGAATGAAAGAAGCTACATGGGAACTTCGATTAGAAATTGAGTCAAAGTACCCCTGGCTATTTGAAAGATAAATAAATTTAAATTTTGTAACGAAATTTTACTTAAGAAGGATAGAATGTAATGATCTAAAATTGCTTTTGTTTGAATGATGCAAACATGATGTATATATGAGGTATATGAAATTTTTGGTGGCGCAATTGCATGATTAGAAGTGAAATTAAGGGATTATACATATAAGGGGTTAGAATTATTAATTGTTTATTATGAACAATTCATCTATTTTGGTACTGTGGTAAGTGTGCATGGAATTCTATAAAATTTTAAGATGAGGAAGTAGACATCTTAAGAAAGAGAGAATTGTATGATTTGGATTTCTGTGCTAAAGTTGTATAGTTTTAAGTCAGTATTAACATCGAATAAGAATTTAAAGATGTTCAAAAAGGAGAAAAGTTTTATAAAGATCTTATCTATGATTTTATGTAATAAAATGTGGTCACCAATAGGACGGTGCCACATGTCACATTGAAAATGTGCATAAGCCGTTATTTGGACAATTAATTAAGTTAATTAAATTGAACTATCTTAATTGATTGAGATTAGCTCAATTAATCCCTAATAGATTAAATTCTATTATTTTAAGCTAATAGGAGTTGATTGATATGACTTATACCGTGTAAGTAGCTCAAACTGTGATATTTAAACGATAAAAGGGCGAAATAGTCTTCGACCTCAATTATTGAGGGCAAAATAGTAATTTGATTGGAGGTCTCTAGAAAAGTTTCTCCCTTATCCGAAGAATTAAGAAATATCATGCTTCACTTGTTGAGAACAGAGAGAGATGTTAGATGGGAGAAAATAGGGTTTTATAGAAAAGCTGAAAGTTTAAGGTAAATTTGGGAGGAAGCTTTGAGAAAACTTATAGAGCATGCAAAGAGAACTATAAAGAGTTCAAAAAGAAAAGAAAAGATTGAAGTTTGGGAGTTAAATCCAAGCTTGAAATGCTTCAAAAATAAGTTGAGTAATTATACCCTTAAAAAATTAGAATTTTATGTGATTTGCATGTTTAGGTGAAGAAGTTAGCATATAAGTTGATGGTTTTTTATATTTGAATGAATTTGTATGATTTTTGGAAGGTATATTTGGTGTTAATGTGTGAAAGAAAACTTGAAATTGATAAAAAAAAAATGGAGTTTTGGGTTCGATTCCAGAGTCTCGAGGTCCAGAAAGATAAGGGGTAAGGTAGATTGGTAGAGTAAAAGACTTACGTTATGGTTAGACATGGGCTCGAAACACTTGGGCCTTATGTGTGTGGATTTGATTACACCGTGTGAGTTTGTTATAGTGTCCGTAAGGGTCACATTTATTGGACCAAGTGTTGTAATAAATGAGTCATTAAAATATTGTAAACAACAAGTTTTGTGGTAATATATATTTAAAATGAAAATCATATGGTTGATGGTGGTACACATGATTAAAAGGAAAAAAATAGTCTTATTGAACCTAATTATGATCTATTATTTTTAGATTACATAAGACTAAACCCTAATTTAGGGTATCTGAATGATGTAATTCATCAATATCACGATTAGGTTAAATAAAATGAGTACATGTGTTTCTCTCCCACTGGAGAATCCACGTCACTATCTCGATTATTGAGTGACAAAACACCCTCACACGAGAAAAGAAGTATAGAAACAACTTCCAATTACTTTGGTTATTTGGTCCCAATGCAGCTCAAAACAACCGGAGGTTCAATTAATATAGGGCCTCAACACTGCCACCTAAAACAACCGTAAGTTCATTGGGCATATAAATCAATCAAAATGATATATCATGCAGTCGTAAAGTGAACATGTAATACTTACATACATATAGTATAAAACCTAATATGTTGTTAGAGTGGACATGTCGAGTTTTATATATAATAGCTCACAAAATAAAGTTTTTGAAGATCATGATCCAATGTAGAACAATAGACAAACTTCAACCTCAATAATGATAATAGCATTACCAGCCAGCTCAAACACATTGGGAACAGATATTGAACTATAAAACATCGTCGAAATCTAAAGCAAAACCAATGTCACGTTCCCAACCAAAACATTAGAGATAATAGATCTTAAATCGAAACTAGGAACCCAACGAGAAGGAAATAAAAATGATCTTGTATTGTGTTGAGGCTTATGTGCATTGACGACAAAACTTGAAAATTTCAATCTTATACATTCAACTTTCGAAACTCCCTAATTTCTAGAAATTGAGCATTTATCTAACATCAAACACAGACTAACTCAATTTAGAAATTTCTAAATTAAATACACAAAAATAAAGTTTTTCTATATCACCTCGATTTATGTGCTAAACGATCATAATGAGATTTCAACAAATAGAGGCCACTAGTGAAAGTCAAAACGAGTCATAAAATAAGATTCTTTAATTTTTTGACATTGTTAAGTAGTCCAAATTTAGGGTCAAGCTTTCTGCCAAAAGTCAACCCAAAGTCAAAGGTTAACTTACACCTCAACTATCACGTCAGTAGGATCAACGCTGCATCAGCAAGTCAATGTCACATCAGCACATCAATGTCCTGTCATGCTGACATCATCAACGACTCCGACGATGATGACTTTTCCAGCTAATAGCAAACAACGGCAGATCATAACTAAAGGGGTTGAGTTCTAATGGTTTCGAGCTCTTAAATCCAATGATGGTGTTTGTTTTCTAAGACGACGCTTGGAATGGTCAGGATATAGGTTTAAATCGGTGGTTACAATTTTCTAGAAATGCTCTAGCAACCACATATGCCACAGTTTTGAATGATCTCCGACTCTAAATGATTCTTCTCATTGGAGGCTTTCCACTGATAGCTTGAACATCGAGATTGGATTTCAGGATTGTCGCCAACAAGTGTTTAAAGTTTCGTTCAGAACTTTTTCAACGACACTTTGATGACTTCGTTCTCCCGAGTAACTTGGCTTAAGTTGAAGTTTGGACCATGAACTATTGATTTGTGGTACACCTCCACCCGATGCAACTTCGAGAAGCGCACTACTGAAGAGTGAAAGAGGGGTGAGGGGGAGAAAAACCACGCAGGAGAGGAGACAGGAGAGAGAACATTTTAAAAAATTTAATTAATTTAATATTATATATAAACACACACTAAAGTATATATTATGTATTTAATAATAATTTGAAATACCGATTCGATAGGAAAAATTACATATTATTCTGATGATTTCACGAATGAACGCAAATTCGCCAAACACCATTTCAAGTTTTAATGATACATAAACAATAAATATCTACTGATTTGACCAATCATCCATAAAGTTACACTTGTTTGAACGAAAACGAGTTGCAAAAATTCGAGTCAAATTTTACCCTAAAAAATTTTTACTTAGAATTTTATTAATTTAAAATTTACTGATTTTAAAATGTAGAGTACCTGGTGGAGGGTGAGTCACTTGTGGCTAGGCGTTCTTTAAGTGCTCAAGTCAAAGAGGATGATATGGAACAATAAAGCAAGAATATCTTTTATACTAGATGGTACATTAACAGTATGACCATTGATGGAGGAAGTTGTACTAACGTAACTATCACAACTTAATTAAAAAGTTGAATAATCTGCTTTGAAACACCCTAGATCGTATAAGTTTCAGAGACTGAATGATTGTGAGGAGGTTAAGGTAAACAAACAAATACTAGTTTCTTTTTCAATTGGAAGTACGTGGATGGAGTACTATGTGATGATGTTCCAGTGTATGTGGGTCATATATATTAAGCAGCTCATTGGCAATTTGACCGAATGGTAACACGTCTGGGTTCAAGAATAAGCTTTCTTTTGTAAAAATAGTAAAACCTCCACTCTTTACTCGTTGACTGTAAGACAAGTCTACGAAGATCAAATGAAATTGAAAAGTGAGAATTAGTTGAAAAAAAATTGAGACTGAAAGTTCAAAAAAAGAGAGTGAAAAGAATAAATAGAGAAAAAATAACAAAGAGAGTGAGAAACATGAGAGAGAAAAAAAAATTAAACAAGCTAGTTTTTATGCTAATGCGAGTAATGTCAAAAACGCTACACAAAGAGGTATGTTTTAATACAGACGAATCTTTTCCTAGTTTTGTTGTCTCTTTGTTGCAAGAATACGAGGATGTGTTTCTTGATGCCACAATCTAGAGGAATAAATATTTAATTGATTTTGTGTTAGGTACGACAATTCCTAATCAACCAGCTATATGAGTAATCCATAGGAGTCAGAGGAAGTTCAACGAAAAGTTAAATAGTTGATGAACAAATGAGACATTAGAGAAAGTATGAGTCGTCGCGTTGTGTAGTACTAATAGTGTAATATCCGGCTCGTACGAATTTTTAGAACATTATTATTTTATTATATAATGACATTTTTGGTAAATATGTCAAATCAGGTCCGTTTCACGAAAAAAAAGCGTCATTACGATCCTAACGATTAATAGGAATTTTAAGAAAATTATGGGAATTTTTGGAGATTAAACGTTATATTCCGAGTAAATACGTTTCTCGTAATGTAAAAGACGTTCTCGTAAAAATAGCAAACGAGGTCCAATTTGCGAACGGACAGTTTTGTTAAATCCCAAATAATAAGTTGGACTTATTGGCAAAATGTGGAAAGTTGGAAAAGTCAATCGTTGGACGATTAACGAACCGAATGACGAAGATTATATAAAATCAAAGAGAATGGCATTTTAGCAATTTGCCAAATCAAATTTTATAAAATAACCTAAATCTATTTCTCTCTTCATTCTTCCCAGCCTTCTGCGATTTCCAGAGAGCAAACCCTCTCGGCTTCTCTCTGCCCTCGGCGATTTCTTCGACAATCCGACCTCTGTTCGTTCCGTTTCCTTCACGTTTCCTCCTCCAATCGACGCTCTAGGTATGGATCTATAGTTTTAGAACGTTTATTTCGAGTTTTACAGAGTTATACGTTTAGGGTTTTTGTTAGGTTTTCGATTTAAAATGCGAATTAGGGTTCGTAATTAATAGGTTAGCCGTGATTAAGTATGTATTGCACATATTCGACGTTATTGGACGAGGTTAAATCAATTTGTGAAAATCTTAAAAATTAGGGATTTTCGAGATTTTAGGAATAACTCGTAAATTGGAATTTGGGGTGTCGAGCGTGTATTTGCTCGATGAAATAGCTCGATGAATGTGATTAAAGACTTTAGGAAGTTCTTTAGTTAAGGTTTTGACAATTTGGACGTTTATTAACTTAAACTCGTTTTAACGTCAAATCCTTGTAAATTGCTTAGGTGAACAGCGCTCGTGGACGGAGCTTGAGCTGCTTTGGACACGAGGTAAGTTCTCGTGATCTTCTCTGGCCGATTGGCCTACACCATACGTCAATGTCGTCTCGAGGAGTTTTGGAGATGCATTTGTTTAATTGTATTTGGCTTGGGTAGCTAGGTTTTAGGAGTTTATAGTTTACGCTTTACAGTCTTGATGGTACATATTATTGCTTGTTTACTGTATGATATTGAACTGTTCACGCATCACTTGTTTTAAAGAAAAGCATGAAAATGAACTTCCGCACAGAGTTTTAAAGATAACGTAAAGCATAGCACTGGCCGAAAGGCGTATTGAGCATAGTATTGGCCGAAAGGCGTATTGGTCACGCGAGGTGGGGCTCAGGCACGACTGTACGTGTTGTAAGCGTGCACCCCCTGCCTCTAGCTGGAAAGAGTAGTCCGCCCGCTGGATGAGCTCTCTCTGGTTAGAGGGATAGGATCTAGGTGACACCTATTGAGCATTGCATAGTAAGATAAAATAAAGCATGATTTACCGAACTCATACGCACAGCATGCATTGCATTTACGTAGAGCTTACTGGGATTTCATCTCATAGTGTATTGTATGGTGTAGGTGACCTAGATATCGAGGAACCAGGTGAGGATGAGATTCCTCCTCCTGAGGCTTGAGTCCAGTTGACGGAGCATGGCTGCCGTGGTGTGCTGGCGCAGTCGAGACTTATTTGACCCGTGGGACAGTATGTATAGATTTTGAGGGTTTTAAGCTATTTTTGAATAGAATAGGAAAATTGTATAGACATTATAGGGTACTTGGTTCTGGTAGTTGATAGGTTTACATGTTAATGTTTTTAAACGTTTTGTGATTGTTTAGTGATTTGAAAACAGGAGGATATGTTCGGTTTTTAGATATATCCACGCAGTGGGATTTCGTAAAGTCCGCCGCCAGTTGATTGAGTTTAGAATACGTTTTGATTGAGTTTAAGTTATAAATTGATAAGTTGTTAGGATCAGGGTTGAATTGTTTGATTTGCTCTCTGGATTCCAGAGAGCACTTGTGAAAATAAAAGAAACAGAATGAAGGGAAAACAGAAAGGGTGGCTAAGGATCGCACGAGGCGATCGCTGCACTGCAGAGTGTGCAGCGATCGATCTCTGCAGCAATGCAGAGATCGATCGCTGCTCGCTGCAGCAAGTGCAGCGATCGATCTCTGTAGTAATGCAGAGATCGATCGCTGCTTGCTGCAGCAAGTGCAGCGATCAGTCGCTGCATATAGCAGCGACTGGTCGCTGCCCATTTTTGTCACGACCGGACAGTTTTGCCCTCCCATTTTAATTAAAGTTTATTTAATAGTTTTATAGTTTTTAAAAGGTTTTATATTAATTGTTTTAAGTTGTTTTAAATGTTTTTAAAGATAGATTTCAATTCCGATTTCGATTCTGGTTTCGATTTCGGTTTAGGTTCCGCCTAGAGTTTAATTAAAGATATTAGGTTAAAAATAATAATAATAATATGGTACGGATATTGGGTACAGTATTAGGGACGCTACAAATAGTGCCTAAGAAAGATGAAACTTGAAAAATTTGTGTTGATTGCAAGGTTGTTAACAATATAACGGTAAAGTATAGACATGTCATTCCTATGCTAGATGGCATGTTGGATGAATTTCACGAGTCGTGTATTTCACAAAAATTGATTGAAACTTGGGTATCATCAAATTAGAATGAGAGTAGATGATGTATGAAAAACTACCTTTAAAACTAATCATGAATTGTATGAATGATTGGTTTTTTTTGTCTAATCAATGTACTTAATACCTTCATGATGCATTTATATGGGCATGTTGACAATTTTCACAGTGTGCTTGATGTCTCGAGAAAAGAAAAACTATAAGCTAACTTAAAGAAATATTCTTTTTGCATGGACAAAATTGTTTTTTTTTGGTTATGTTATTAGCATAAAAAGAATTGAAGTGGATGAAGAAAATACAAAGGCTATTGACAAATGGCCTAACACCTAAGTCAGCCACAGAGGTAACAAGTTTTCATTGTTTAATTAGTTTTTGTTGGCAATTGTCAAAGATTTCAATACAATAGTTGAAACACTCACTAAAATTGTTGAGCAGACTATTTGTTTTAAACGAGGCAATGACCAAGATCGTGTGTTTCCTAGGATTAAAGAAATTTTGTGTTTGCTCTCCTTTATTGGTATTACCTAATTTTTTTTTAACTTTTCAAATTGAATATGATGTCCCATGAATAGTTAT
Organism: Begonia masoniana; assembly: GCA_022432975.1. NCBI lineage: Eukaryota > Viridiplantae > Streptophyta > Magnoliopsida > Cucurbitales > Begoniaceae > Begonia > Begonia masoniana. The sequence continues at coordinate 40,416,848 of CM039516.1, forward strand.
TGAAAGCTTTTTGATGTAGGAGAAGCGACCAATAGCCTTTTTTTTTTTTAATGAAAAGCTAAATGGAAATGCTATGAAATATCCGACCTATGACAAGGGGCTTTATGTATTAGTGAAATCATTAGAGACTTGGCAACATTACCTTTGGCCAAAGGAATTTGTCATACATACCGATAATGAGTCCTTAAAGCACTTGAAAGGACAAGGTAACTTGAATAGAAGATATGGTAAGTGGATGGAACTCATTGAAACCTCCTTTGTGTAATGAAATACAAACAAGGAAAAGAAATTAATATGGCCAATGCATTATCAAGAAAATATACTCTTGTCTTTACTTTATGGGAAAAGTGCAATTTGGCCCCTACAACTAGGTGAAATGTGCAATTTACACCATAAACTTAAATAATAGGCAAGAACAACCTTAATGTATTGATAATAGGCAATATGGTCCCTACTGTCATATTTTCTATCAAAAATTAACATTTTTCACTTGTTCATTTTTTTTCTTGAAATGCCCCTCACTAGATCGAACCAGACCAGATCGGTTCGGCTAATTCCACTCTGATTTTTTTTTTTTAAATCCTATTTCTTGAAAAAGAGAAGACAAATGAATATAATTAAAAATAAAATAAAAAACCAAAGTGCAATTAGCCGAACCGGTCCGGTCCGGTCCGGTTCGGTCCAGTGAGGGGCATTTCGGGAAAAAAAATGAACAAGTGAAAAAATATTATTTTTTAACGGAAATTATGACGGTATGAGCCATATTGTCTATTATCAATATATTAAGGTTGTTCTTGCCTATTATCCAAGTTTACGGTGTAAATTGCCTATTTCACCTAGTTGTAGGGGCCAAATTGCACTTTATCCTCACTTTAAATGCAAAGTTATTGGGATTTGAATATGTTAAGGAATTATATGCTAATGACGAAGGCTTTGATAGTATGTATGGTGCCTGCGAAAAGATAAGCTTTGTGTGCTTAATAGTTCTATGGGTGTGTTGTTTGTGTGTGAAGCACATTGGGTAATTTTTTTATAAGAAAGACTTTTTAGATGTTTTGCATGAACATTTTTTTGGCCAACAATGAGACATGATGTTGAGAGAATTTGTGCTAAAGGTGTTACTTGTAGGCAAACCAAATCTAGAGTCTTACTGCATAGATTATACACTTTACACGTATAGTGTGGTTGGATAGATATTTTTATGGACTCTATTTTAGGTATGCATAGGTGAAGGAAAGGTAGGGTTTCTATTTTTTTTATTATTGTTGATGGGTTTCTAAAATGACATGTTTAATATCTTCTAATAAAAACTCATATTGTTGATTTGTTCTTTACAGAGATCATTTCGACTCTATGCCATTCTGTAAAGCATTGTTTCTCATTGTGATGTTAACTTTCTTAACTATTTTTGGAAAATGTGGTAGGAAGATTTGGGAACTAAATTGTTGTTTTCAACTATTTGTCATCCCCGAACATATTGACAAACTAATGTAGTGAATAGAACTTTATCTACTTTTTGTGAACTATACTTGAAAAGAACTCAAAAATTTGGGAAGATTATTTTTCATCTATTGAGTTTGCATATAATTGAAGTGTTCATTTTAATACATAATTTATCATTATTTTAGATTGTTTATGGTTTTAATCCACTAACGTCGTTAGATTTGGTGTCTTTGTCAATTAATAAAAGGACTAGTTTAAATGATGAAAAGACGATTGAGATGGTAAACAAACTCAAGTATTTGTCAACACGGTGCAAAAAACGAGCTATGTGCAACCAAAGTAAATAAGGGCCGAAGAAATATGATCTTTGAACCAAGTGATTGGGTGATGTGCCACGAGGGCTCTTCACAAGGTTACAAGCCAAGAAGTTTTCTAATCTCGTTGTCCATTTTGTAGGTCACTCTTTCTTAGCTAACTTGGAGGAGAATATTAGTTCAATACACAAAGAGGAGTCAAAACATTTGGATAAGAGGAAGTTCAAGCACAAATATAGAAGAATGGGTGGGCTTTACAAATCTGCCTACAATCTAGTGTATTTGGTATTTTTACAAACCAAGATGGTCTTATATGAAAAAGTGTTCTTCATAAAGATTATAGTTAACGTCTATAGCTTTCTAGATTGTGGTTTTGGCATTTAAAATGGAATTTTTATGCTTGGTCAAATGGTCCCTAAACAGAGAGCATCATTCATGCAAAAGAAGCACAATCTCGTTTTCTGGATTGAGACCCAAAACCATTTGAAGACGAGCCAAGAAAGTTAGTCTATTATTTTGATGTTATGTCCAAGATGTTAGTGGGGATTTTAGTATCTATTTATTCTTTTATGCTTAGTTTTAATGTATGTTTAAAATCAAGAAACGAATTGGAGTTCTTGGCTATTGCATGTTCTAGCCGGGAAAGGGTATTTTTGTGTAGGAATTTTAGGTATTTTTCTTTAGATTTTACCCTAATTTTGTGGGGCTAATTAAGCCTCTCTTAGGGATCTTTTAGACCACTTTTGAATTGATAAAAATTCCCTAGCCTTCATGCTTCCTCCTTTGCTACAATGCAAAAACTTGCAATTGCATTTCGGTTTGTTACCATTCCGATTGTTTTTGAATTTAACAAATTGTATTTGATCTATGTGAGTTTGATCAAATTCTCCTACTAGTGCATCTTTCTCATTGCTCTCCTCGAGTAGTAAACTTTCTAGATTAGTTTCATCAAACTCTCAAAAATCCTAAGTTGCAAAGCTTCCTCTTGTAAAGGTAGTCATAGAAGTCAATAGACATCATTCTAGTGTCTATTCGGATCAACTCAGACCTTTCTATTCAAAACTTTGTTTTCACAACGACTTTCACCATGAACTTTGGAGGGCGTCATCATCACTTATAGAGCAAGGTGCTATCAAAAAATCATGCCAAGATAACTAATATTGACTGAGACATTAGCACCCTAAGTGAGCTCTGATTTCTTGGCCGAGAAGTATCTTCAATGACCAAAACGCTTTTCATCATATCTTTCCATTCTCAATGAAGTAGGTTGTGATTTTTTTGAGAGATTATTGTTCACATCTTGAAGCTAATACTGTACAAATTTCACGAAAAGACGATGAATTTTGGTCGAGTTATAGATTTCCAAATACAACCTCCATTGTTTTGCCAAGAAACCCCTAATTTTGAATTTCGGCGACCCTTACCATTTCCATTATAACTTTTGGAGGGTCTTTTCTTCACCTGCGATATTTATTGTTGTCCACATTTCACGTTATGACCGAGAAATAGCTGTCCAAAGATAGCGCTTGTTGCTGCCCTAAAAATCAACTTTTTTCCTGATTAGCCCACCATTCCAATTCGGTGGCACGTCATTGGGTTTTGGGTGCATTTGTAAAATCCACAAATTCTAAAGATGAAATTATTTAGTAACATTTTCACCTTTCTTAGGTCAAAGTGTATTGTTTTTTACTAGAGTTTTCGTAACTTGTCATCGTGTTTAAACGTGTACAGTCAAAGGTAAAACTCGATAAAAAGTGAAATTTACTACGTTGTTAAAAATACAAAATAATGTTAGGTAAATTAAATTTATGTAGAATAAAGTTGTAGATAATGTTTGGATTTTCATTGAATTAGGATTTAAGGATTATATATATTAAACAAAATTTTAATCTTATAAAAAAAATTATAAAGAGGAATTGCTTTTCCTTTCCTTTTGACAAAGAAGAGAACCGAGATAGGGAGAGAGAGATTTGAGCATGAGGGTGTCTTGTTACTGATTCTAGTTTTCGACACTCCAAATTGAGATTTTCTCATAGCTCATCTAGGGTTTATTCAAATCTAAACTCTATTTTCGTTTATTTTTCTAATGGAATCTGATTTTAAGTATGGAAACTTCAAATCGTTGGTTTTTTTGGGTTATGTTGGTAGATTTGTGTATGCATGGTTTAATACCGATTGAAGGTCAAAATTTGGTGGAAAAGTCAGATTATTCATCGGATCAAATGCTGAAAAATTGTATTGATTGACGTTAAGATGTGTCTCCGTTCAACCATTACTATGGTTTGATCAACTAAAGTCGCTCCAAAATGTCTGGTGTCTATCTTGGCGAGTTTATGGTTGATTGTGCCTTTGAGTGTTGACCGACTTGTCGGTTCTGTCGCCGCTCGAGGTATTTGGTCAATCGAACCCAGTTGTCACGACCCGAGAGGGGACTGGACAAAAATGACATGCTAAACAATCAACCTCAGGGAGGTCCACCGTCTAGCCTAAGGCTGAGTGCGGAAGTTTTTGCAATGATTCAAGACTCCTCAATGTAACAAATATGAGAAAACGAGCAATAATAGAAATACTAAAAAATTAAAAATAGTTACAGACCCAAGTATATAGCAATATCCCGAATATGTTCTTACATCTCACGAAATATCGAAATAGAAATAATGATAACTCCTAAATGATTGGTGCTGATCCAATTCACTTTTGCTTCCTCCTTCCTTTACCTGTAGAGGGGGAGTCGTTGGGGTGAGTGACAAACTCAGTATGGAATGTTATACCTACCATTCATGTTATAATGCATGCAAGTTATAAAATCAATGAATGAGTATCAAATCTCAAAATCAGTTCCATATTATTAAATCTCTTCTCACTTTCAGATAGATCGATTGGGCGAACTTTTAAAATAAAGTAAGTGTATATAAATTATGCCCTCATCATACATACCATACTACATAGTTAAGTGTACAGTGAAAAAGGAGATCACGCAAGGATCCTCCGAAACACATCACACAGAAAGGCCGCTATAATATTAAGCAAGACCTCATAGGGAGAAGAGATGTAGTCAACCACCAGGGGGATCATGGTCGGTATACCTTGGGCCTCATGGATCACACGGTAGCTCACCAGGAGGGAATCAATGATAACTCTATCCTGGGCCCTCGGGAACACTGCACGAGGGACTTATCATACCAAGGGTAACAACGAACAGACACTGATCAGGTCGGTTAATAGGGCTAGCATAGCTTAGAGCTCAAGGCTAGCCAAAGTTCCGAGCCCAGAGCTAGCCAAAGCTCCAAGCCCACAACACCACATATAAGGAGTTTAACAAGAGGGAACTCAACCCAGAGGGAATCAACAACCACTCAACCCAGAGCCCTATCCAAACAAGTGTGGAGAGTATCATGGCAACTCTCAAACACGGGTGTATTGGGGCAGAATCCCCTGATACTCTCAGTGTACGGGCCCAACCGAGAGTGTCAAACGATTACTTCCAGAATCAACTCCAAATGGCAATACAGAAAACTATGCAATGCATCAGAAAACCAGTCCACAAATAAAAATCCAACAGCATAGTATAATGATCAATCTCAACTCAAACTCGTCGGCAAGATGAGAAAGCATGGCAGTAGGCAGTCAAATCAAGTCAAAAGTATACATGCCTATCTAATGCAATATGCTCATGTTTTTAAAACAGCCGACATCAATATCGGTGGTAATCCACCAAAATAATATATATGCATGTTATGTAGGTATATCGCAGAAAGTATAATAACTCATACCCCCGAGGCGAGTCCTCCTAACTTCAGTGGTCCGTGTCTCCTCAGGGATCGTCTCGAGGTCTGCAAAATCTTCTGAATCTGGGAGTCAAAATAAGGAAGGAAACCCCGTTAATATACAATAGGGGTTAAAAACAATATATAATAGGAACCGGGCTAAAATGGGCCCAAACGGATCAAGTTGACTTTTGGTTCAAAAGTCAACAATCATGTTAAGGTCTAGTCGGTGTCCCGGAACGGTCCAGAAAGCGAATCGGGGCGAAGACAGGCTAGAAATAAGTCGGTTTGACTTTTGTCAAAAAGTCAAAAGTCATCGATCAAAGTCAACGATCGATCAAAGTCAACCATTAACTTTGACTGGTTAACGCAGTCGGGTCTGGTTTGGGTTTGGGTTGGACCTGGCTCATGTCGGACAGGTCAGGTCTGGTTCGGACGCACCTAACCCAGCTGGGCTCGGGTCGAACCCAGTAGATTCGGACTAGATCCGAGTCAGACCCAGCCGGAATAGGGCTGGTCCACGCCTGAACCCGGGTTGGATTCGGCCTGACTCAATCCAGGCCTGGCTCAGCCTTGGGCCCGAGTCGACTCGGCCCAAAGCACGAGTCAACTCAGCCTAGTGCCGAGTTGACTCGGCTGTCAACCGAGTTAACTCGGCCATTGATGGCTGAGTGTTCTAGGGTCGAGAAATCACATTTTCCGCGCCAAAACTTGTTTCCAACACATTTCTCACTTCCATACCGGTCGATTCGTGCTAAAAACACCAATAATCGGCCTCCAAATTTCAGATCTAAGATTTTCTAAAAATTGAACACTTCAAACGCAAAAATCGAGCGAACGAAAGTTTACCTCCGACAAGGTCCTTCACCAACGTTGATCTACTCTTTGAGATGTAGACTTTGATACCAAAACTTTGCCAAACGGAGGCGGCTTCATCGTTGGATCTCCTCTCCTCGTGCAACGGCGTCCCTCCCCTCCCTCTCTCTCTCTCTCTCTCTCTCTCCTCTCTCTCTCTCTCTCTCTCTCTCTCTCTCTATTTTCTTTAGGTCTGCCAGACACGATGAAAACAATAAGGTTTTCTTTGAAAACCTTAATGATTTAATGTTTTATTTTATTATTTTATTTTAATTCAATTTTGTTTTAATTTATATTAAAACTAGTTAATTCTTTTTGGTTTTTCGATTTCAATTTCTACCAAATAGTTCCCTTCGATAAATTCTGACGTTCCTCTCCCGTGAATTTAATTCATTAGAACGTCTACTTAAAATTTTAATTTAATTCTGTAAATCTTACATACGTGTCACACGTAACCAAAAACTCGTACTTTGCTCGTTTCTAAAAATTTGAGCGTTCGGGAATAAATTCCCACTTAAAATTAGCAAAAAATTTATTCAGATATTTTCATTCATAAAAATTTGCCAGATTTTACATTTTTTCACCTTTGTTATGAATTTCGTCCTCGAAATTCGCCTCAACTACTAATCATAAAACAAATAAAGGTATCTCTCCGCCATCTCGGACTCCAGCTCCCAAGTAGCCTCCCTCTCTGTGTGGTTCCTCCACAGCACTCTAACGTATGGAACCTATTGACGACGTAGCAAACGAAGCTCACGTCCTAAAATCCGCTCTGGCTCCTCATCATACATCATGTCAGCCTTGACGGGCACTTCACCCCACGAAACACTTTGAGACGTATCTGGAATGTACTTCCTCAGTTGGGATATGTGGAATACGTCTTGCACGTGTCCTAACTGAGGTGGAAAATCCAACATGTAAGCAACCACTCCAATCCTCTTAGTAATCTGAAATGGCCCAACATATCTCGAGGCTAACTTCCCTTTAACCCAACCCTGCTGACACCACGGGGTAGGATGAACCTTCAGAAAGATAAAGTCCCCAACATCAAGCTCCACCTCACGTCTTTTCAGGTCGGCATAGCTTTTCTGTCTGCTCTACATAATCTTTAGTCTCTCGCAAATCTGGTGGATCTTCTCAGTAGTCTCTCAGATGATATCAAGCCCAAGCGAAAGTCGTTCCTCCTTTTCTGCCCAACACAAAGGAGAACGACATGGCCGGCCATACAATGCCGCAAATGGAGAGACTTCGATGCTGGTCTGGGAGCAGTTGTTGTACACAAACTCCACCAGTGGCAAGTGCTTGATTCAACTATTACCAAAATCCAGAACACAAGACCTCAGCATGTCCTCTAATATCTGAATGGTCCTCTCTGACTGCCCATCTGTCTGGGGGTGATGTGCAGTGCTCATCTTAGAAAGACAAAGTCCCCAACATCAAACTCCACCTCACGTCTTTTCAGGTAGGCATAGCTTTTCTGTCTGCTCTGCATAATCTTTAGTCTCTCGCAAATCTGGTGGATCTTCTCAGTAGTCTCTCAGATGATATCAAGCCCAAGCGAAAGTCGTTCCTCCTTTTCTGCCCAACACAAAGGAGAACGACATGGTCGGCCATACAATGCCTCAAACGGAGAGACTTCGATGCTGGTCTGGAAGCAGTTGTTGTACACAAACTCCACCAGTGGCAAGTGCTTGATCCAACTATTACCAAAATCCAAAACACAAGACCACAACATGTCCTCTAATATCTGAATGGTCCTCTCTGACTGCCCGTCTGTCTGGGGGTGATATGCAGTGCTCAACTTAGTTTTCGTACCAAGCTCCTTCTGCAATTCTCTCCACAACTCCGAAGTGAAGCGAGGATCAAAATTAGACACGATGCTCAACCCCATGAAGACGAACAATGTGCTGCACATATAATCGGTTGAGCTTGGCAACTGAGAAATTCATCTGAATGGGAATGAAATGTGCCGACTTCGTCAGCCGATCCACAATAACCCAGATAGCATCCAGACGCTGAGGAGTCATCGAAAGATGAGTAACGAAGACCATGGTGACTTCCTCCCACTTTCACTCTAGAATAGGCAATGGCTGGAGCAACCCTGCTGGCCGTTGGTGTTTAGCTTTCACTCGCTAGCATGTCATACACTATAACGACCCAAACCCCTTTCTGGGCCGTCGCAAAACTCTACTTGATGTTGACTTTGATTTAGACATTTCGGCGTAAAATTTTTCGACTTTTAAAATATTAAAACGAGAATTAAAACCACTTTTTGATAAAACGTTGACTTGGTTTTCGGGTCTCTAAAATCGTTTAAAATACGTGGAGGAATTCTCGTAAAATACGTTTAAAAGGTATCGTAAAAGGTCGGGTCAAAATGTATTATAAAAAGTCAACATTTTTAAAAAAGTCAACTGGGCCACATGTAGTGCGGGGCACACGTCGCCCAGGCAGCCCGCGGGCATAGAGGGCCGATCGATCGGCGCCCCTTCGTGCCTCTCTCCTTTTCTTCACTTTTCTTCATTCATTTCACCTATATTTCACACCCACACTTACTACAAACTTTACCAAACATAAAATGCCTTAAATCCCAAAAACCTGACTCAAAATCGTACCCAAAAACATAGTGAAAATTTGTGAAAACGAACTGCATGGGTCGGTTTGAAAACTAAACATATCAATATCCGGCTTGTACGGGATTTTATATTATAATATATATTGGTATTTTTGTAAATATGTCAAATCAAACCCGTTTTAGAAAAAGAAAGCGTCATTTCGATCATAATAATTAATAGGAATTTTAAGGAATTTACGAGATTTTTTGGAGTAATAACGCTATATTTCGAGAAATTACGTTTCTCGTAATATAAAGGACGTTTTAGTAAAAAATAGTAAACGTCGTCCGATTTGCGAACGGACAGTTTTAAAAGAACCCTAATAATAAGTTGGATTTATTGGTGAAATAAGGAGATTTGGAAAAAATGAATCGCCGGTTAATTAAAGAAACGAAGGATGAAACAAATAGAAAATCAAAGGAAGGGCAAAAATGTAATTTGTAAGGTCAATTTTTTTTATTAAAAACCACTTTCTTCTTCTTCTCCACGCCACTTCTCCTCTTCCCTGCGATTTCATTTCTCCTCCGGTGATCCTCACGGCTTCTCTCCATTCCATCGACGATTCCTCCTCCGTTCGTCGTCCATCCTTTACGTTTTCTCCTCCTCTCACAACCCTAGGTATGAATCTATGGTTTTAGGGCGTTGTATTTCGGTTTTCACGAAGTATAACAATTAGGTTTTCGTTTAGGTTTTGTTAGAAATCGCGATTTATAGTCCGAAATTGATAGGTTTGCCGTAATTAAGGATATAGTGAATGTATTGAACATTATTGGACAAAGTTAGAGGGATTTGTGAGAAACGTTAAAATTGAGGGATTTTCGGGTTTTTAGGAAAAAAACTCGTTAATTGTGATTTTAAACTATCGAGCGTTAATCATTGTTTAAATACTTCGATTAGTTAAGATAAAGCTTTAGGAAATTTCCTTAGTTAAGGTTTTGTTGAATTCGAACGATTAGAAGTTTAAACGCGAGGTATTGATAATCATTGTGTTTTGCCTTAGACAAACAACGCTCGTGGATGGAGCTTGAGCTGCTTTGGACAGGAGGTAAGTTCTCGTGATCTTCTCTGGCCAATTTGGCCTACATCGTACGTTGAGGTCATCTCGAGGAGTTTGGTGACGTGTTTAGTTTCTCGTTTTGGTTGGGTAGTTAGGGTTCAATTGTCTTATAGGTTGATTGTTGTGTTTTGATGGTATGCTTTGTATGTATGTTTACTTTCTGTCGTATTGAACTGTTCACGCATCACATGTTTTAAAAGAACATAGAAAATGAATTTCCGCATGATGTTTTAAAGAAACGGCGATGTGGCCTGGAGAGGGGCACGACCTATTGTGGAGACCGATTACGGGTTCGTCACAATACCACATCTATTGCATACTCATACAGTTATACAGTTATAGGTCATGCGAGATGGGGCTCAGGCACGGCTGTACGCGTTGTAAGCGTGTACCCCCCTCATCTAGCTGGAAATAGTAGTCCGACCGCTGGATGTGCTCTCTCGGGTTAGGAGGCTGAGATCTCGGTGACACCCATAGAGTAAAGATAAAGAAAATGCTGCATGATTTCTGAACCCATATGCATAGCTTGCATGTACATTTACTAGAACTTGCTGAGATTTTTATCTCATAGGTGTCTGTATGGTGTAGGTGACTTCGACATAGGTGAGGACGAGATCCCTCCACCAGAGGAGTGATGCGGTTGGCGGAGGATGGTCGCAGAAGTGTGCTGGCGCAGTCGAGGCGCATTTTGACCCGTGGGACTCATGGTTAGATGTTTTGAGGGTTATTGGGAATTGTCGGGTTAACGATGGAGTAGATAGTTTAATTGTATAGATAGAACATTATAGGATGTTTGGATCTGGATAGGTTTTGTATTGATGTTTGGAAATGTTTTGGAAATCGATTTTATAACCTTTTGTTTGATTTCAAAACAGGTGGATTTGTTTAGGTTTCAAACATATCCACGCAGTTTGTTTTCATGAAAATTGATCGCATTTTAAATACGTTTTGAGTCGTTATTTAGGGTGATTCGGTGAATGTGAAAAAGATGAGGATATGAGTGAGTTTATATTTGATGTTATTGTGTTGGTTAGGGTTATGTACAAGTTGTATTTGTGTAGTTGGCGCAGGAGAAAAATAATGAAAGAAAGAGGAAAGAAATGGAACGTATGAGGGAGGGAGGCAGTGAGGGTGGCGATTGATCGCCTGAGGAGGGGATCAATCGCCTGAGGAGGGGATCAATCGCCCCTCTTGGATCGCCACTCCCTGAAATTCCAGGGAGTGTGGCGACCAATCGCCACAAACTGTGGCGATTGATCGCCACTGGTGTTTTGGCAACAGGCGATTGTTCGCCTGTTGCGATCGCCTACGGGCGATTGATAGCTCCTTTATGGGTGATCAATCGCCCCTATATATTGGGATGAAAATCCCTTTTTGTCCCTCGGCCGATGCTTAATTGTTTTAAATATTTTTAATTTGTTTTACATATTTGTTTTAATTGTTTTAGTATTTGTTTTAAACGAATTACTAAACGAACTCTGATTTCGATTTAATAACCGCTTAAGGTTAGGTCTAAAGTTTATAATTATAAGTATATAAAAAAAATGGTACCGGAAAAATTGGGTACAGTATTAGGGTCGTCACAATATCCCTACGGTTTTAAAACCCCCAAGCAGTTCCAGTATATTTTCAAAATAAAAACTTCACTTCCTATACATTTTAATACCCTAACATTCACATCAAAAACTTATCTTTGCATACACTTTTCCACAAAACTATCCAGAAACCATCGTCTACAACATTATCGTCAACTAGTTTCAAATCATCCTAAAACAAACTATCTATACATTTATCCACAAATCCATTATCATTTTCACCTAACGTACTCAAAATACCTATACGCTCAATCCCACAGGACAAAATCGCCTCGACTGCTCATCGCACTCCCATGGGCATCCTTCTTCAATCTGTGTGTTCATCTTGTGAAGGAACGTATTCCTCACCTTCCTCAAGATCACCTACACCATAGAGACATTCTATGAGCTAAATGCTCAATAAATCTACGTAAATGAGAATGCGTGCTATGATTATGCAGTTCATAAAGTCATGTATTCCTTTTTCATTCTTTAGTTACATAACGGGCGGTGTCACCAGGGATTGACTCTCACCAGATGGAGAGGGCTCATCTCGCGGATAGATATCTTTTTCCATCTACCGGGGGGGAAACATGCTCCTCCTCTCAAGACAGCCATGTCTGAACCCCACCCCGACGTGACCGGGCTTACATGCATTCATATCTTTTCATTAGTCATTTCTTTCATGAAAATGTAGTGCGGGAAATTCATTTTTATGCTTTTTCGAAAACTATGATGCATGAGCATGAACGATGCAGTAAACATAAGGAAAGCATAAAACAATATATAAAACTTAGAAAATACATTCTATAATCATAAACACCCTAACTAGCCATCCAATCTACGCTAAAGCAATAAAATCATCAATATCCTTAACAACGACGGCTTCATATGGTGTAGGCCGAATCAGCCAAGCAAATCACGTGGACTTACCTGACGTCATTAGCAAACTGAGCGCCTCATTTTGAACTTTGTCACCTAAAACATTTCACCATTCGGTCGATAAGGCTAAATCCAATTAAATCATCCCAAAGACCTAACGAAGCTCCAAGCTAGAGGAAATTTTCTAAAACCCTAATTTACTTCATTCGGGCATTTCACCGAGCAATTCGTGCTCATAACTTTCTATAACCAAGCTTTAATGGAAATTTATCTTAAATCACCCAAATCAAACCTAACTATCCATTAATAACCATCAATGCAACATCAATAGACATCAATACGGTAAACCTATTGATTTATAACATAAACCTACGATTTCAACAAAACCCTAATAAAAACCCTAACTGTTACAGTCCGTAAAAACCGACAACTAACGTCCAAAACCATAGAATCTTACCTAGAGTGTCGATTTATGAAGAAAACTGGAAGGAATCATTGATCGGAGCTTGAAGGATTGCCGGCGTTTTGAAGGATCGGCGTGGGTTACTAAGGGGAAAGCTCTCTGGAGCTTTTCTCCTTCGTGAAGGAAAAATTGATTAAAGGGAAAGAGGGGAGGGGGGGGGGGGGGGGGGGGGGGGGATTAGTTTTCTTTTTATAAAAATTAACTTAGCAAATTACCATTTTGCCCCTTTAACTCAATATCTACTTATCTCGTTATTTAGTCTATCGATTCGGTTTCTCCAAATTTTCTTATTTCACCAAATATTCTAATTTATTTCTAGGGTTCTAATAAAACTTTCCGTTCGCAAAACCGGCTATTTTACTATATTTACAAAAATGCCCCTGTATGACGAAAAATCCAAAAACCCAAAAAATTGGGTGTTACATACACCGAGCCACAAACTCGGCTACCTCTCTCTTCATGCTAACCCACCCATACTGACGCTTTAGATTCTGATACATCTTTGTACTGCCCGGATGAATAGCAAAACTGGACCTGTGAGCCTCATCCAGGATGGCCTATCTCAAATCGGCAAGGTTGGGAACTGCTACCTTACCATGGTAGAACAGATCACCATCAGTGTTCACTGACCAACCCTCAAGTTGTTCCCCATTCAGAAGTTGTCCCACTTTCGCCACAAGCTGCTCATCTTGCCGTTGTAGTTGCTTCACCCTAATAAGCATCGAAGGTGTAGCCACTACATGGTAGATATAAGCCGCACTTCCAGAATCATGATAATGAAACTCGAAATCTCCGATGGTCACCGATCTCTTCCACTCATCCCGAATCAAACAGGCTATGGATGCATGAGGATATTGGCTCAATGTATCAGCAACAGCATTAGCCTTACCGGGATGATACTCCAGGCTAAAATCATAATCCTCCAAATACTTCATCCATCTACGCTGTCTTAAGTTGATCTATTTCTGAGTGAATAAGTACATCAGACTCTTATGATCGGAGAAAACCTGCAAGCTGACTCCATATAAATAACTCCTCCACATCTTCAAAGCAAAGACAATGGAGGCGAGCTCTAAGTCATGGATAAGATAGTTCCGCAATGGGGCTTCAACTGTCGGGAAGCATACGCCACTACTTTGCCTAGCTGCATAAGAACGCAACCCAGGCCAACACCTGAAGCATCCGTATAGACTGCGTATGGAACGTCCCCATAAGGAACTGTCAGAATCGGAGCACTGGTCAATCTCTGCTTCAACTCCTCAAATGCATTCTGACAATCACCATCCAAAACAAACCGCACATCCCTGTGAGTGAAGAGGCGCGATAATAGAAGAGAAATTCTCCATAAAACGCTGATAATCTCCTGCCAGGCTGAGGAAGCTGTGAATCTCGAAAATGTTCTTGGGTGGTTGCCAATCGACTACAGCCTCAATCTTCGCAGGGTCCACTGAAATACCCTCTCGCGAAATCACATGACCCAAGAATTTTACCTCAGTCTGCCAAAAATCACACTTACTTTGCTTGGCATACAGCTGGTGCTCCCTCAGAGTCTGCAGGACAATACGGAGGTGCTCACTATGTTCACGGCGGGTCTTCAAATAAATTAGGACGTCATCGATAAAGACTACCACGAACCGGTCTAAATATGGTCGAAAGATCTAGTTCATAAGATCCATAAACACCGTTGGGGCATTAGTCAGCCCGAACGGTAGCACTAAGAACTCAAAGTGCCCATATCTGGTTCGGTAAGCGGTTTTGGGTATATCTGCCTCTTGAATCTTCACCTGATGATATCATGTCCTCAAATCAATCTTCAAGAAATACTGTGAACCTCCGAGCTGATCGAAGAGATCATCAATACGTGGCAGCGGGTACTTATTCTTCACAGAGACCAAATTCCTCCATTCCGTTCTAGCCCGCTCCTGCCTCCCAAGCATACTCTAAAAAGTGAGTTCACAATTCCCGCACAGGGACCTCTTTTATAAGCAACCACTCTACCAGTCTTTGAGGTAAGAGTGACCCGCCTCACATGACAATCAATCAGAGCCTTATACTTCATCAACCAATTGCAACCCAGAATGACGTCGAACTGACTCATGGGCAAGTTAAGAAGATCGGCTAAAAATTTGCAGTCGTGGATAACCACACAAACTGCTCGACATATATCAGTAACTTCGCTCCTGTCACCCAGCGAAGTGTTAAAAAAGAAAGGAACCTCCATCTTCTCGATGGGTAACCTCAACGCTTCAACAAAGACAGTAGAAATAAAAGAGTGCGATGCCTCAGTGTCAAACAACACCCGAGCAAAAGTGTGAAAGATAAGAACCGTACCGTCAATAATTGTCGGCTGATCAGACACTGGATAATAATTGATCTGGTCTACTGCATAAGATTGGCTGACAACTCTCTTGCTCTTATAATCACGACCACGACTGCTGCCTCTGGAAGTAGATCCTAAAAATCCTGCTGTCCTCTTCTGCTGCTGAGGAGGTGGTCATAACAAAGGGCTGCCCGGTGGGTCGAGAAGGAGTAACACTGAAAATCCTATTCTCTGCTTTTTCGCTGGGGAGTCTGAAACTGTGTCTGCTGGAAAGGGGGTCGAGGTTGTCCTCGGTTCTGACCTGGCAGAGAAAATGACCCAGTAGATGCAGGAGGAAATAATGAAAGTCGTAGCTGCTGCCCTTGTAGCTGGCTAATCTGGCAGTTCCTCATGACATGACCCGGCTGGCCAAAGTTGTGGCAATTCGTTAATGGCGGATTCGAGGTATCGAACGTAAATTTGTTGTTAAAATGTCTCGATTAGTTGAGTTAGAATTTTAATAATTTTCTTAGTTAAGGATTTCGTTAATTTGGACGTTTAAAGTTTAAACGTGTTTTAACGATAATGTTTTGAATTTGCCTAGGTGAACAACGCTCGTGGACGGAGCTAGAAGTTCAACGTGCACGAGGTAAGTTCTCGTGACTTACTTTGGCCGATTGGCCTACACTGTATGTCGAAGTCGCGTCGAGGATCATCGGTGACTTGTTTGTTTAAATACTTTGGTTGGGTAGTTAGAATTAGTCTTACTTTCTTAGATTATGCTTTATTGTCTTGATGGTACATATGCTGTATGTTTACTTTCTTCACTTAATTGTTCATGCATCACGTCTTTTAAAAATAGCATGAAAACAGATTTCTACACGTGTTTAAGAAAATGAAATGAATGAACGAAATGAATCTACGTAATCTGTTATCTGGTCACGCACGGTGGGGCTCAGGCACGGCTGTACACAGATGTAAGCGTGTACCCCTCGGTTAGGTGAAGAGGATTGTCTAATCGCAGGACTTGTCCTTTCCATCTAATAGGCTGAGACCTCGGTGATATTCTGTTTGCGACGTAATGATAAGAAAATGTTGCATGATTTTTGAAACTCATTTGCACAGCATGCATTTACATTTACGAAACTTACTGAGCCTTTAGCTCATAGATTGTCTGTATAGTGTAGGTGATTTCGAAACAGGTGAGGACGACGTTCCTCCACCCGATGTACCGGATGGTTGAAGAAGAACGACTGCGGTGGTGTGTATGGGCAGTCGACGCATATTTTGACCCGTGGGGGTAACAGTTAGGTATTTTGAGGGTTTTTGGGCGTAAGGGGTTGATGGTGGATTAGATAGGTTAATTGTACAGTTGAATATATTTTAGGTTGTTTGGATCTGGAAAATGGATTGATGCTTATAAAATATTTGGTTAAAAACTGTCGTTTAATGAACTGCTGGATTGTCGAATTTTATAGTGTTTTGTTTGATTTTCAAATGGTTCCACGCGGTTCGTTTTTACAAAAATCACTATGTTTTAAGACAGGTTCAAAGATATGTTTTTGGTCGTTTAATTGATGATTTGTGTTGATGTGTATATGTGTGGAAGTGCAGGGAAGGAGGAGGAGGAAAGAAATGAGTGGCGAGCTCCCTGGAATTTCGGATTCCAGGGAGGGTACCGATCGATTGCCTAAGGAGGTGATCGATTGGAAAAATCCAGAGAGCATGGCGATCGATCGCCCAAAGGTTGGGTGATCGATTGCCAGTGTGAGGGGCGATCGTTCGCCCCTCCAATTTTTGGTCCAGGCGATCAATCGCCTGTTTTGGGCGATCGATCGCCCCTTTGCATTTTGGGGCAATTGTCCTTTCTGCCCCTGTTTTTGTCTGGTTTGCTTATTTAATAGTTTTAATTGTTTTATAACCTTGTTTTAAGTTTTATTCAATTGGTTCTAAAATAGTTTTCGAACAATTTAACGATTTAGTCTACGATTTAAATTCCGCTTAAACGTTACAAAGTTTATAAGGATAAAAAAAAAAAACAATACTGGTAAAATGGGTACAGTGACCGGGTCGTTACAGTATCTACCACCTCCAGATGAGCCCCCACAATAACCGAAAGAGCAATTCATACTGAAACTCTGATCTGGCCCCTAACGCTGGTTCTTCTTGGTCATCTTCCTCCTGGAAGGTCAGTTGTCTGACTCATGCTGGAAGGTACCACCGCCCGAGTTGCACATCCTCTCTATATGCAAGGTGGCCTCATACTCTCCAAGCAAAGAATCATACGGGTTGACCATCACAATTTGCCTGATGTTGAAGTTCAGCCCCTGAAAGAACTTAATAGTCTATGCCTCCAAATCAACTACACCAGAATAAGGCACCAGTTGGATAAAACGGTTGTAATAATCAGTCACTGACATGGACCCTTGGACAAGCTCATTGTACCCCATGGTCATGATACCTCTGTACTCTCTGCTGCTGAACTGACCTCAGAACAGAGAGATAAACTCACTCCACCTCATAGTGTCGACGTTATGCTGACTGCAGATCGCGTTCCACCAACACCTAGCTGCCTCCCTCAGAAAATAAGCAACTAGGGTAACCCTGGAGTCCACTAGTGTCTGGAGAGTCTCGAAGTTAAGTTCCATCACCTCGAGCCAATTCTCTGTCTCCGCCGTATCAGTACCGCCAACAGAAATAAGAGGGTTTAGTTGGTTAAACTCCCGAAAATGAACCCCCTAGAGGACGTCTTTGTAAGGGTTGGATTTGGTATCGGATCAGAGGTGCTCACCGGAGCCTAACCAGTGGTAGTAGCTGGAGTCGGAGGTGGATCTGGGGCAGAAGGAGGATTCGGGGTGCGGCTCACCAAGTTTCGAACAGCCTCCACTAGAGCAGCAATCGAGTTAGGGTCATGCTCTGGGTTCGAAGGAACTCTCTTTCGTGGCGGCATCTTGACACTTCTGAATACACAAGATTGCACTATATTAGCATTTTACTAAGGCTTTATTAATCCACGTATTCTACCAACTGCTCATAATTGTTCTCAAACATTTGTCACTAAGAAGATTAAGGAACATTGTGCTATGATACCAATAAATTTCTATCACAACCCGAGAAGAGACCAGACAGATACGTCAGGCTAAACGATCAACCTCGGGGAGGTCCACCGTCTAGCCTAAGGCTGAGTGTGGAAATTTTTGCAATGATCCAAGACTCCTCAATATAATAAATATGAGAAAATGAACAATAATAGAAATAATAGAAAATTAAAAATAGTTACAGACCCAAGTATGTAGCAATATCCAGAATATGTTCTTACATCTCACGAAATATCGAAATAGAAATAATGATAACTCCTAAATGATTGGTGCTGATCCAATTCACTTATGCTTACTCCTTCCTTTACATGTGGAGGGGGAGTCGTTGGGGTGAGTGATAAACTCAGTATGGAATGTTATAGCTACCACTCATGTTATAATGTATGCTAGTTATAAAATCAAGGAATGAGTATCAAATCTCAAAATCAGTTCCATATTATTAAATCTCTTCTCATTTTCAGATAGATCGATCGGGCTAACTTTTAAAATAAAGTAAGTGTATATAAACTATTCCTTCATCATCCATATCATACTACATAGTCAAGTGTAAAGTGAAAAAAGAGATCACGCAAGGATCCTCCGAAACACACAACAAAGAAAAGGCCGCTATAACATTAAGCAAGACCTCATAGGGAGAAGAGATGTGGTCAACCACCATGGGGATCATGGTCGGCATACCCTAGGCCTCGTGGATCACATGGTAGCTCACCAGGAGGGAATCAACGATCACTCTACCTTGGGCCCTCGGGAACACCACACAAGGGACTTATCATACCGGGGGTAACAATGAACAAACACTGAGCAAGTCGGGTAACAGGGCTAGCATAGCTCATAGCCCAGGGCTAGCCAAAGCTCCGAGCCCACAACTCCACATATAAGGAGTTTAAAAAGAGGGAACTCAACCTGGAGGGAATCAACAACCACTCAACCCGGAGCCCTATCCAAACAAGTGTGGGGAGTACCACGGCAACCCTTAAAAACAAGTTCATCTGGGCAGAATCCCCTGATACTCTCATCGTACAGGCCCAGCCAAGAGTGCCAAACGATTACTTTCAGAATTAACTCCAAATGGCAATATAGAAAACTATGCAATGCATCAAAAAACCAGTCCACAAATAAAAATCCAACAGCATAGTATAATGATCAATCTCAGCTCAAACCCGTCGGCAAGGCAAGAAAACATGGCAATAGGCAGTCAAATCAAGTCAAAAGTATACATGTCTATCTAATGCAATATGATCATGTTTTTAAAACGGCCGACATCAATATCGGTGGTAATCCACCAAAATAATATATATGCATGTTTGGTTCAGGTCGAACCAGTCGGGTCTGGTTCGAACGAACCTAATCTAGCTGGGCTCGGGTTGGACCCAGCAAATTCAGAATAGGTCTGAGTCAGACCCAATAAGAATAGGGCTGGTCCATGCCTGAACCCTGGTAAAATTCGGCTTGACCCAATCCAGGCCTGGCTCAGCCTTGAGCCCAAGTCGACTCGGCCCAGAGCACGAGTCGACTCCGCCCAGTGCCGAGTTGACTCAGCTGTCGACCGAGTTAACTCGACCGTCGACGGCCGAGCATCCTAGGGTCAGGAAATCACGTTTTTCCTACCCTTTTTCTCCAAAACTCATTTCCAACACATTTCTCACTTCCATGCTAAAAACAATCGGCCTCCAAATTTCAGATCTAAGATTTTCTAAAAACCGAACACTTCAAATGCAAAAAATCAAGTGAACAGAAAATTACATCCGACAAGGTCCTTCACCAACGTTGATCTACTCTTCGAGACGAAGAGTTTGATACCAAAACTTCGTCAAACGGAGGTGGCTTCTTCGTCGGATCTCCTCTCCTCGTTCAACGGCGTCTCTCCCCTCTCTCTTTCTGTTTTCTTTAGGTCTGCCAGACACGATGAAAACAATAAGGTTTTCTTTGAAAACCTTAATGTTTTATTGCTTTATTTTATTATTTTATTTTAATTCAATTTTGTTTTAATTTATATTAAAACTAGTTAATTCTTTTTCTGTTTTTCGATTTCAATCTCTACCGAATAATTCCCTTCGATAAATTCTGATGTTCCTCTCCAGTGAATTTAATTCACTTGAACGTCAACTTAAAGTTTTAAATTAATTCTGTAAATCTTACATACGTGTCACACGTGACCAAAAACTTGTACTTCGCTCGTTTCTAAAAATTTGAGCGTTCGGGCATAAATTCCAACTTAAAATTTGCGAAAAATTTATTCAATAATTTTCATTCACAAAAATTTGGCGGATTTTACACCAGTAGTTGTAGTAGTCTATTGTGTGACATCATTTGGTTAACTTCGTGACCTCACCGACTGATCACATGCTAACGTTGGCCAGATTGCTCCTATTTTTTGATTGACTACAGTACCATATTTGGTCGAGTGCTAGTCAATCGCCAAAAAGTTTTTATTGAAAAATTGCTTTGTTGACTGTTGAAGTTCATGGCTTTTTGTCATGTCATGTTAGCTTAGTTTCCAATTTTGAGTATGACCCAACCATTATCCCACAAATTTTGGAATGGTTTCTGATATTGATATTGTTGTAGATTCCGATGAGTCTCCATTCCCAAGTAGTTTGTTCTAGCAATAAGAAGAATCACTACTATTGAGGCAGAGATTGCATTATTGTTTCCAAAACTCTTATTTTGTGATAAATCACATAGAAATTTGACCGGCCATGTTTCAACAATATGTCTTTTTTTATACTGTATGTATGGTAGTTTTACACATTTACTTTCAACATGCATGATATTTTATTTGATATTGTGGATGTATCTTCCAATTGTTTTTGGCCATTGATTTGAGCCACTTGTTTGACATACACATTCTATTGTGCGAGAAGATGTTTTGTTTGCTACACGCAATATATGTATAATGGCAGCTTTTGATTTAATGTCATTGGATAAAAATCTGTAATCTTGGCTATGGTGTTTTGTTAATGTCTTGACTAGTCTCTAGACAATCACTCTATTTCTTAAACACATTTGGGCGTCATTGTCTAAATATCCATGAGTGACCTTTTTTATATTGGACTGTTCTCTATATAAAATGATGGTAGTATTATTTTTTGTATAGCTACCTGTAGCATGTAGCAATATTTTGGATAGTAATATTTTCTATAGTCCCCCGCTAATGGCTCATGGAGGTAGCTATTCAAATGGTAAAAAATTTTGAATAAAAATTCATGTGGATATTTCACCGGCTTATGTTTATGTGATAAAACAAATTTTCCCTTGCATTTTGTATAATTTTAGTACCACTACTTAGTTTGGTTGCTCACCACGAAAAATTACCTTTTTTTCCCAAGGACTGTTGTGATGACCCCGACCCACCGGGACCATCATGGGACTCAATATAGCGTTCACTAGGACTTTGACATTTTAGACGTAAAATTTTTCAACTTTTTAAAACTCTAATTCGGATAGGAAGACATAAAAATAGAAGACAAAAATGGACAACAACAGGAATGGACTACTGGAATGGACGACTGGAATGAACGACTGGAATGGACTACTGGGATGGACTACTTGAATGGACTACTGGAATGGACTACTGGGATTGACGACTGGAATGGATGACTGGGATGGACTACTGGGATGGACAACGACAGGAGTGGTCGACGACAGGAGTGGACGACGACAGGAGTGGACGACGACAGGAATGGACTACTGGAATGGATGACTAGAATGGATGACTAGAATGAACGACTAGGATGGATTACTGGAATGGACGACGACAAGAGTGGATGACAACATGAATGGACGACTGGAATGGACTACTGGAATGGATGACTGAAATGGACGACTAGGATGGGCTATAGGAATGGACGACGACAAGAGTGGACGACGACAGGAATGGACGACTGGAATGGATTACTGGAATGGATGACTAGAATGGACGACTGGGATGAACTACTGGAATGGACGACAACAAGAGAGGACAACAACAGGAATAGAGGACTGAAATGGACTACTGGAATGGACGACTAGGATGGACTACTGGAATGGACGACGGCAGGAGTGGACGACAACAAGAATGGACGACTGAAATGGACTACTGGAATGGATGACTGGAATGGACAACAGGAATGGAGGACGACGGGAATGGACGACGACAGAAAGTCATAAGACATGAAAATTGGAATACTTAAAACTTACAAGACATAAACATGTACTCTGCCGATCGGTCGGTTACCCAACCGATCGATCGGCTACCTCTCTGTTTAATGACATACTTCTTTTTACATGAAAAGCTTCAAACCCCCAAAACTCGATCCAAAACATAATCTTAGACATATTAGAAAACATAGCGGAAATTCAAGAAAATCAAACTGCATGGATCAATTTAAAACTCGAAACAATCCATGCATAACCTAAAAGAAAATCTCAAACGATTCCAGTATATTTCAAAAGACAACAATCAAAACAGAGGTTTTAAAACATCGACAGGAAGCCTATACATCACCTAGATCCCAAAAACTATACAACCATGACAAACACTTCAAAACATCACCCCATAGGTCAAAATGCGCCTGACTGCCGTAACCAACCACACGAGCTCGTCCCGCCAACTGCACCTACTCGTCGGCCTGAGGCACAAAGTCCTCACCCGGAGGATCCGTACCTATAACAGGGAGTTCAACTATGACCCTAGAGCTCAGTAAGATCATACAATGTGAAGTGATGAACGTGCTATGCATGAACATTTTCAAATCATAAACATTACTTTACAATACATTCAAGTGGACAGGAGGCATAAGTGAGACTTATAGAGGAACTAGCGCACATACATACAAGTCACAACAAGACATAACAGGAGTATATAACAGGAGTACATAACAGGAGTACATAACAGGAGTACATAACAGAAGTACATAACATATATAACAGGAGTACATAACAGGATAACAGAATGTCAGTCCCCGTCCCACACTTAACCGTACATTACATTCACATTTTACCTTTCTTAACTTCAAATCGCGTGCATAAAATATTTGCATGACTTTCAAAAAAACAAGTATGCATGAACATATATAGTGCTTAAACGTAACATAAACAGACGATGGGATATCAAAGTAAGACATAAAGCAAAACACATTTAACTTAGAATGTAACCTACGACTTAACTACCCGACAACCAAAATCTAGTATCTCCGTGATATAGGGCCTTAAGGACCAAACTTTATGTATGAACTTACCTGATGTCTGTAGAGTTGCAAGCACACACGTATATCCTCAGCGATTCACAAACTTATATTATGCATAACCGGACCATTAACCCTAAACTTCAACAAAACTAAGGGATAACTAACCTAAACTCATTAACTAACGTAAATGGTATTGGGAGAAAACAGGAGAAGACGAAGTTTGAAAATCGTCGTACGTCGTCGGGAAGAGAGAAACCAGAGAAGAGAGGAAAAATGAGAGTTTTACATAGAAGAGAAGAGAAGAGAGGAAGAGGAAGAGGAAGAGAAAGCTTGGCTTCTTCCACAAGCTTGGACAAGTTGCACTCCCTCATTGGCTCCCTGCCAACCACCTTAATTGTCTTCCCAATTTGCATCTCCATTGGTTTCTAACTAATTTGCTATTTAGCTCGTCGATTCGGTTTCTCCGAAATCCTCTTTTTCCACTAAACATTCAAATAAATTCCAATAAAATATTTATTATATTAATATCAAAATAATCCCGTTTAATAATTCAAGGGATAATTACATGACCAAAATGTCTGGTGTTACATCCCACACACCTTAATAAAATTTTGTCCTCAAAATTTGCTTAAACAAATAGTTCCGGATATCGGTCCATAACGTCCCATTGTCTTTCCCAAGTGGCTTCCTCCACGTTATGATTGCGCCATAGGACCTTCATCAATGGGATCACCCTGTTGCCCAACACCTTGATTGAAGAGTCCAAAATCTTTATGGGTCTTTCT
Source organism: Begonia masoniana (assembly GCA_022432975.1). Classification (NCBI taxonomy): domain Eukaryota; kingdom Viridiplantae; phylum Streptophyta; class Magnoliopsida; order Cucurbitales; family Begoniaceae; genus Begonia; species Begonia masoniana. The sequence goes on from CM039516.1 coordinate 40,441,168, forward strand.
TCATACGTCAGCGTTGACAGGATATCTATGTCCACCGGCTCCACGATCTGAGTAGGATCTCGCACACATTTCCTCAGCATCGAGACGTGAAAAATGTTGTGAACTCCATTCATGGACGCTAGCAGCTGGAGCCGGTAAGCAATGCTTCCTACTCTCTTCAAGATGGGAAATGGTCCTACAAACATTGGACTGAGCTTCCCTTTCTTACCAAACCTCATCACGCTCTTGAAAGGCGACACCTTGAGGAATACTTCATCGCCTTCAGCGAACTCTAAGTCTCTCCTCCTCCGATACGCGTAACTTTTCTGTTGAATCTAGTTAGTGTTGATTCCCTGTCTGATAGTAGCCACCACTTCAGACATCTGCCTTAATAACTCAAGGCCGACAAGTCTGGCTTCTCCAACTTCATCCCAGCATAAAGGAGACCTGCACTTTCTGTCGTAAAGAGCTTCGTAGGGAGCCATACCGATCATAGCCTGGTAGCTATTGTTGTAAGAGAACTCCACTAACGGCAAATACTTGCTCTAAGGAGCGTGAAATTCCAAACGCACGACCTTAACACATCCTCCAATATTTGAATCATTCTCTCAGATTGTCCATCCGTCTGTGGGTGAAATGTCGTGCTGAAATTTAACTTGGTATCCAAGGAGTTTCGCAAGCTCACCCAAAATCTTAACGTAAATCTAGGATCTCAGTCAGAAACGATTGACACCGGTATTCCATGTAGTTTAATAATCTCATTAATATATAACTCTGCATATTGATCCATAGAGAAGGTCGTCTTCACAGGTAGAAAATGAGTCGACTTCGTCAGTCTATCCACTATGACCCATATGCTATTATGGCCTCTATTCGTCCTCGGTAGGCCAACAACGAAATCCATATTGATGTTCTCCCACTTCCATTCGGGGATTGAGAGAGGCTGAAGTGGCCCACCAGGTCGTCGATGTTCAGCCTTCACCTGCTGATATACCATACAAGACTCTACATATTTTGCAACCTCGTTCTTCATATTTGGCCACCAGAAATGTAGTTTCAAGTCCCGATACATCTTCGTGCTTCCCGGATGTACTGAGAAAGAAGACGAGTGGGCTTCCGATAAAATGTCCTTTCGTAGCTCTTCATCCTTTAGAACATACCACCTATTTTTGAACTTCAAATTACCATCGCCCAAATAACTGAAGTCGGAGGAGGCATTGACCAATTTACTCGCAATATCACCCATCTCCTTCGAATTGATCTTTTGGGCCCCCTTAATTCAGTTCAAGATGGTTGGCCGTAATGTCAGATTCGCTAGCACGGTCGATAACTCAGAAACTACTTCCAAATCGAACCTCTGAATTTTCATTCTCAAAGACATTGATACGGTCGACATAGCTAGTTGCATAGTAGCCGGCATCTTGCTCAACGCATCGACTACCACGTTAGCTTTCCCCATGTTTTATTTAATCTTGATATCATAATCTTTCACAAACTCGAGCCATCGTCGTTGCCTCATGTTTAACTCTTTGTGGGTAAATATATACTTCAAGCTTTTGTGGTCAGAAAACACCTCACATGATTGTCCATATAAGTGGTGTCTCCATGCCTTCAGTGTATAGACAACTGTCGCTAACTCCAGATCTTGAGTAGGGTAGTTTTGCTCGTAATTCTTCAATTTTCTAGACGCGTATGCCATCACTTTTCCCTCCTGCATTAATATGCATCCCAAACAACCCTTTGACGCATTGCAGTATATGTTGAATTTACCATCTTCGACCAGCAATACCAACAAAGGAGGAATGTTTAATTTCTGCTTAAGCGTCTGAAAACTCTCCTCGCAAGCTTCAGACCACTTGAACTTGTGTCCTTCTTCATTAAGCTGGTCATAGGCTTTGCTATTACAGAAAATCCTTTGATAAACTTTTTGTAGTAACCAGCTAGCCCGATAAAACTCTGTACCTCACTAGCATTTCTCGGCCTCGGCCATTCTTTCACAGCCTAAATCTTGGCTGGATCCATGAAAATTCCCCCTGCAAACACCACGTGGCCTAGAAAATTAATCTGATTCAACCATAATTCACACTTCGATAATTTGGCGTACAATTGGCGTTGTCTCAACATCGATAGCACAATCGCCAAGTGCTGGAATATCCTTCATTACGAGAATAAACCAGAATGTCGTCGATGAAAACGATCACAAATTTATCCAAAAAATCCTGGAATATCCTATTAGTCAAATCCATAAATGCCACTGGGGTATTAGTCAACCCAAACGACATCACCAAGAATTCATAGTGTCTGTATCGGGTCCTGAAGGCAGTCTTTGAAATATCACTGGCCCTGACCTTCAATTGATAATAACCAGAGTGCAAATCAATCTTTGAAAATACCCGAGCCCCTTGTAGTTGGTCAAATAAATCATCGATCCTCGGCAACGGATACTTATGCTTGATAGTCAACTTATTCAGCTCACGGTAATCAATACACATGCGTAGGGACCCATCCTTCTTCTTAACAAATAGAATTGGTGCACCCCACGGAGAGAAGCTAGAACGTACGAAGCCTTTGTCCACCAATTCCTTTAGCTGAGCCTTCAACTCCCTCAGTTCTATTGACATCATCTGGTACGGGTTCTTCGATACCGGTTCAGCACCAGGACATACTTCAATCTTGAACTCAATCTCACGATCCGGTGGCAACCCCGGTAAGTCATCTAAGAAAACCTCTGAGAAGTTTCGAACTACCATAATATCTTAGAGTTCCACCTCACCTTGCCTTTGAACATCCACAACGTGGGCAAGAAATCCGACACATCCTGACCTCATCAGCTGTTGAGTTTTCAAGGAGGATATAACATGTATAATGTGTTTCTTTGGTATAGCCTGATAGGAGAACTCTTTCCCGTTCGGGCACTTAAAAAACACAAGCCCGGACCTGCAGTTAATGGTGGCGTGGTGTCTAAACATCCAATCCATTTACAGAGTTACATCTTATCCTTTCATACCGATGATGATAAGATTGACATGCAATTTCTGGTCCCCTACTAACACTATATCGCCCTGCACTACCTGCTCGGAGTGCATAAACTCTCCGGATGGTAGAATGAACTGTAGGGTTGATCTGACAGCACAATACATAAACTCTCCCTAACCATGAAGTCCATTGCCACAAACGAATGTGTGGCCCCAGTGTCCAACAAAGTGGAAGCAGGTGAATTACAAATCAAGATTGTACCTGTGATAGCTGCCTGTTGGACTTCGTCGTCATCCTCAATCATTGCAAAAACCCTTGGGGTAGCGCAATTTGGCCTCCTATACAACATTGGGCAATCCCGGACGTGATGGCCTTCTTTGTCACATCGGAAGCAACGGCCAGTAAAGAGCCTGCATTCACCCGTGTGACTTCTCTGGCAATGCGGGCATACTGGAAGCTGAGGAGCCTCCATTGGTCTTTTTCCCTTTTCCTGATAAGCAGCAATCTCATTGGGCCTCTTAATGCCCCTATTTTGTTGCTGTTATGGTTACCCAACCTGACCCCTTTGTTGTTGTTTAGGGGCATCATGAAGGAATCTCCTTGATGAATCCATCTGTTTCTAGAACTTTGTCTCTAAGGCTTCCAACTGCAAAGCCTTGGCCACCACTTTCGTAAACGGGGCCTCGTCAAAACCCTCTGTCGTGATTCCCCGTAAAAGGTCCATCTTCAGACCCTGGATGAATTGGTATACCTTGTTTTTGTCGGTGGCCACCAGATGAGGCGCGAAGCGGGATAGTGACTCGAACTTTTGTATATACTCGGCCACTGACCCATATTACTACAGTCGAGAGAATTCAATCATCTTTTTCTTCCTCACACTGCGGTCAAAATACTTCTCGTAGAAGATCCACTTGAATCCACTCCAATCTATAGCCACTGTAGTCGACTGCACAGTGTCCCACCAAAATCTATCATTTTTGGTGAGATGGAACGTGGCACACACCATTTTCTTACTTTCTTCCAGCTCTGCATAGTTTAACATTCTCTCTATCGTTCGAATCCACACCTCGGCATGGGTTGGGTCCGTCGATAATCCATCAAACATAGGCAGTTAGAGTCGTCGAAATCTGTCCCCACTAGTGTCACGGGGAGCATTCGCATGATTGTTATTCCCACTATCTTCCCGAGTCATCATACGTTCTATCATGCGGGATTGGATGCCGACCAACTCGGTTAGACGGTCGAGGGCGTCGCCCCTGTCGTTTGGCTCACCTTGGTGTCCTCTCACTATTTCTACAAAAATCCTATATTAATAATAATAAACTCAATTTAATAAACTTAAACTTATACGGGAACTTAAACACTTACAGTTGGTGGAGCGATCTCACGTGGCGGATTGCGCAGTCAGACAGTCTACAGAATCGCTTTTAAAACCCGGGGGCTTTGATACCATAACTGTGACGACCCCAACCTGCCGGGACCATCACGGGACTCGACATACCGTTCACTAGGACTTTGACATTTTGGACGTAAAAATTTTTAACTTTTTAAAACTCTAATTCGGATAGGAAGACATAAAAATGGAAGATAGAAATGGACAACAACATGAATGGACTACTGGAATGGACGACTGGCATGGACTACTGAAATGGACTACTGGAATGGACTACTGGAATGGACTATTGGGATGGACGACTGGAATGGACGACTTGGATGGACGATTGGGATGGACTACTGAGATGGACAACGACAGGAGTGGATGACGATAGGAGTGGACGACGATGACAGGAGTGGACGAGAAACGACAGGAGTGGACGACGACTGGAATGGACTACTGGAATGGACTACTGGAATGGATGACTGGAATGGACTACTGAGATGGACGACGACAGGAGTGGACGACAACAAGAATGGACGATTGGAATGGACTACTGGAATGGACGACTGGGATGGACTACTGATGGACGACGACAAGAGTGGACGACAACAGAATGGACGACGACAAGAGTGGACGACTGAATGGACTACTGAATGGACGACTGGAATGGACTACTGGAATGGACTACTGAATGGACGACTGGAATGGACGACGACAAGAGTGGACGACTGAATGGACTACTGGATGGACTACTGGAATGGACGACGACAAGAGTGGACGACTGAATGGACTACTGGAATGGACGACTGGAATGGACGACTGGAATGGACTACTGAATGGACGACTGGAATGGACGACTGGAATGGACTACTGGAATGGACGACGACAAGAGTGGACGACTGAATGGACTACTGGAATGGACGACTGGAATGGACGACTGGATGGACTACTGGAATGGACGACGACAGGAGTGGACGACGACAGGAGTGGACGACGACTGAATGGACTACTGGAATGGACGACTGGAATGGACTACTGAATGGACTACTGAATGGACTACTGGAATGGACGACGACAAGAGTGGACGACTGAATGGACTACTGGAATGGACGACGACAAGAGTGGACGACTGAATGGACTACTGGAATGGACGACTGGCATGGACTACTGAATGGACTACTGGAATGGACGACGACAAGAGTGGACGACTGAATGGACTACTGAATGGACTACTGGATGGACTACTGGAATGGACGACGACAAGAGTGGACGACTGAATGGACTACTGGAATGGACGACTGGAATGGACGACGACAAGAGTGGACGACTGAATGGACTACTGGATGGACTACTGAATGGACTACTGAATGGACTACTGGAATGGACGACGACAAGAGTGGACGACTGAATGGACTACTGAATGGACTACTGAATGGACTACTGGATGGACTACTGAATGGACTACTGGAATGGACGACGACAGGAGTGGACGACGACTGAATGGACTACTGAATGGACTACTGAATGGACTACTGGAATGGACGACGACAAGAGTGGACGACTGAATGGACTACTGGATGGACTACTGAATGGACTACTGAATGGACTACTGGATGGACTACTGAATGGACTACTGAATGGACTACTGGAATGGACGACGACAAGAGTGGACGACTGAATGGACTACTGAATGGACTACTGAATGGACTACTGAATGGACTACTGGAATGGACGACGACAAGAGTGGACGACTGAATGGACTACTGAATGGACTACTGGATGGACTACTGAATGGACTACTGGAATGGACGACGACAAGAGTGGACGACTGAATGGACTACTGAATGGACGACGACAAGAGTGGACGACTGAATGGACTACTGGATGGACTACTGAATGGACTACTGAATGGACTACTGAATGGACTACTGAATGGACTACTGAATGGACTACTGAATGGACTACTGGAATGGACGACGACAAGAGTGGACGACTGAATGGACTACTGAATGGACTACTGATAAACTTGCAAGATATAAACATGTACTCCGCCGATCGGTCGGTTACCCAGCTGACACAGTGGCCCTTAGAAAAGGGGTCGTGTTTGAACTCACAAAGAAACTAGTGCTCGGGTGTGTGCAAGAGTGTTGTGGCCGATGTTAAGGTGAGAAAGATGGCAAATATCATGCAAGAAAATGGAACTGAATGTGTGTGGATATAATGGCCGAGAGTTATGTGCAATGGGAAGGCATGATATGTGAAAGAAAAATAGAAGAATATGAAGGTGTTGGTAGTGTGCAACTGTGGAGAAGAAATTAGGGAGAGGAAGAGGAAAATGCAAGAAATAAAAGGTGAATGTGTGAAGTGTAAAGATGGCCGAAAATTGGAAACAAAATACAAGGAAATAAATGGATGTAGTGAAGATGGAAATACCCTTGGCGGACCCGAGGAGCTATCTCACGTTTGAGCTCTCGGGTGCACGCTTTCCCAGAGAAAAACAACCATCATAGGCCTGTGTTTTCTTCCTTGAAGCCCTTACTCTCAAGAGAGCAAGGCGAGAAAAAATAAGAGCTAGCCTAGCAACCTTGAGCTAGGATAGCAATGGAGGACCTCTCCACTCGAAAGAATTTCGAGGAACATGTTGTGCAAAAATGACACTACACAAGTGCACGTAGCGCAATTCAAGTAGTACAAAAATATCGATCCCACGAGGACAAAATTTAATCAATCTTAAATTATTTATGGAATAGTAATTTAAATTCAAAGAAATTAATATGAAAATAATGGAAACTAAACCAAATTATATGACTAGATAATTAAAAACGGCTTCGATTTGATTTCCTTCACCAATTGATTTCTTACTACGAATATTGTAAGGAATGCTATAGTTTTATATTAAATGACTAAAATTTCCTCATGAATCAAGGCTTGGTCTATGCTCTTGATTAATTTTTTTTTACATTATTTTTCAGACTTATGAAAAATCAATACAATCTAGAATTCCACTTAAGCGTTATTCTATATATCACATGAATTTAAGTAACCATTATGATAATACTTATAATTGATACTTGTCACATGCATCAATCATCCATGCAATTCAATACACGTCTCAATAACTATTTCATGGCGTCTAAAATAGCATCCTAGTATTTATTCATGTGGCGTGCATAAAATAAATTAATCACTAAAAACATATTGAATTGTTTAACATAAATCAAAAGCATTCCACAAGAAATCGATGGTTTAGTACTCTCTCCTCGAGCCAAAAGAGAATTAGTTCATAAGAAATAAAGAAATTAAATATTCCATAGAATTATAAAATAAAATAAGATATTGAAAGAGAAGAAGAAAAATCAATGGAATTCTCCCTTGAAGACCGTGCCTCTCCTTCTCTTTATGAATGAATTCTCCTTCCTGAATGTCCTCTTTTCCTGTTCTGCGTATCCAGACCTCCTCTTCTCTCTCCCCAAATTGTTTTCAATTTGTTTTCTTTTCCTTGATTTTTGCCTTCCCTTTCTCTCTCTTCATATTCTGAATGTTTTGAATTTGATTTTTCTCGCTAAGGGTTATTACTTTCTCCTGTGTTTTCATCTTTTAAATCTTCCACATCATCAGTAATCTGCAAATAAAAATAATTAGTGATAAATAACACGTATTTTCAATAATTGACAAGGATACTGATGCTGTGGCTTTGTTGTAGCATTCACTGTTAATATATATGTATTATTTTGATTTATCACTTAAATTTCAGCAATTTATAATTAAAAGCACTTGTAGAATAAGTTTTTTTCAAGACTTAACAGACCCCCAAACTTAATTCATCGCTCGTCCTCGAGTAATGTTTACAAACCAACACATAAATTACCATCCTAAATTCTTAGGATTGCTCAAAATTCACAACTCCACAAATATAACAATTTATTGATTATCCAAATTCAAATAAGGTTAGAAAAGCCTCTTAGCAATATACCCCCTCAAATTGTGTGTGTGCATATGTTAGAATTAAAACTTTCTCAAATCACCTAAGTTTTATACAATCATGCTCAATTCAATATTTCATATATAGTGCCATAAATTCTCTCTACTAACAAAAAGTAATTAGAACTTAGGATTCATTATTTAATTCTTCTCTAAGTTGATGGGGGAATAATTTTTCTTTTTTTTTATTGACTTCTCTCTAAGTCACATTACCTTTTTACGCGATGGACAACATTTGTGATGAAGGCCTCCGGTTACTCAATAATGTTTCTAAGAGAGATGAAAATATAGCCAACAATTTACGATGGAGTTCCTCCCAATGTCCCTCTTTATAATTTTCCACCCATCGAGTATCCAAAAGGCTTACTCGAAATTGAAAGTGGATTGGGGAATCACAAATATATATTTTTTTTTTCAGTATTTAATTCTCCCAAACTTATCCTTTTTATTTAGGAATCCTTTCGATCTAATTTCAAATTGTTTTGTATTGAGAAGATATAGATCTAGTATAAAATCCTAAATTTGAGACATTAATTTCATAAGCCTAAGGATTTTCGGGAAATTTTTAATTTCTAACAAAACGTGTGAAAGGGGATATGTTACTTTAAGATGATTCTTCCCTTATTTTAGTTGAATTCTCAATTATCGCTCAATTTTATGGGATATCGAATGTTAGGCATAATGTTCAGCATCGATTTTTTTTTTTTTTTTTGCACAAAACATGCTCACTTTGATATTTTCATATCTGGCCCTAACAGAATACACCATAGACTTCATTCTCACCCCCCCAAACTTAAAATTGACTATGTCCCCATAGTCATATAAAAAAATTAGATAATAAAATTAAATCTAATGGAAATAGGTTAGAACTTCCCTGGAATGTTTATTCTTCCTCCTCTTCTTTTTCGTTGTTATCTCCTATGGGTGGCTGAATAGGTAAAGTGAGAGACTGCAAGGTTGGAGAGAAAACAGGGAAAGTTAAATATGTGCTTCGTGGACTGCCTCTAGAATACATTCATAATGGTGAAGTCCCTTTTGGCTGCATATGTCAAGTAGGTTCAACAACAATTCATGAGGAATACTCTCGACAAGATGGAAGCAAATAATAAGAGTGATAAAACAAAAATTTTAAAAACGATAACTGATTGAAAACAAAGCGGTAAAAAAAATGAAAATGCGATAAAAGAAGTTGACAAAACTAAAGCTGCTTATTGATTTATTTTTGATGCTGCAATGACTGCTGCAGCATTAATTTATTTTACCAAAACGAAACTAGAAAAGGATACTAAAATTTGGGTTGCCTTCATGTAATGATTCATTTTACCCTAACAGTCCTATGTGATTCGACTTTCATGGAGCATCCATTAGAGGGATGGACACATTTCTGTTATCCATCATCTTTTCTTCAAAATAGTGCTTAACTCTCTGTCCATTAACCTTGAAGAATTTTCCTGTTGTTTCTGTAACTCCCTCGAACTCGCCCCGGCTCGGTGCGCTACTTTGCTAACTCAACCCACATTTAAAATGAAGTTTAAAATAATTTTTGATAAAATTTTGACTCGATTTTCGGGTTTTTTGAACCCTCAAAAAATGTTGGGAAACGTGCATAAAATACGTTTAAAATACGTCGGAAAAGGTCGGATCAAAACATAGTAGAAATAGGAAATTAAAAAAAATTCAAAAAAATGCTGCTGGGCGCGCGCAGCAGTGCGCTGCGCCGCACCCTGCGCCCGCGCAGCGCCGAACATTTGGCACCCAGCGCCGAACGTTCGGCACCTTCTCGGGTGCCAGCGCGCCCTGCGTGCCAAAATTCGGCCTTTCCCACTTTTCTTCACTTTTTCCCAAGCCAAACACTTCCAAATTTTCTAATATTTTTACAATACATTCTCGACACTCCCAGCTCCGTGCCCCGTAAAAATCTGGGAAAACCGACTTAAAACGGTTAATAAAAAAAATAGAGAAAATAAACTCGACGTTATTTGTTTTAAAATCAAAACGTGCGGCATAACGCCTAAAACTTCCCAAAACCCAAAACCTGAAAATACACATTTATAAAATCATCTTTTATATAGACAAATCCCACAAAACAACCACATTATTTTTACAAACACCAGATAGGTAAAAACTATACAATGCAAAATACCGCTCTACCCACATCTTTCCGAAGATCATGGTCGAGACGCCCCAACAACTGCCCGCACCGGCATACAACGTACATCAACGACTGCGTCCCAACCCTAGCTTTCCTCGTAGCTCTAACCTGTACTCCTGTTGTTACCTACACCACAAAACACACACACACACGTAAGTTTACGCTTAGCAAGTAGGGGATAACAAATATAAAAATATGCATAAAGCACACACAACCCTAACACATAGAATTTCTACTCGCTCTTCTATTCTCGTTTCATTTTCTTTGCATTGTTCTATCATAGAACCCCTCACCAGTGCTAATCTCGCACCTTCACGCGACTAAGCGACTACCATAGAGTCCCTCGCAGGTGCCACCCTAACGTGACTGGGCAACTCCCAAGGAGTCCCTCGCAGGTGTCCGACTCTCACAAAGTCCCTCACAAGTGCCACCTTAACGCGACTGGGCGACTCCCTTGGAGTCCCTCGCAGGTGTCACTCTAACGCGATTGGGCGACTCCACTATAGTCCCTCGTAGGTGTCCACCCTAATGCGACTAGGCAACTCTCGTAGAGTCCCTCGCAGGTGTCACCCTAACATGACTGGGCGACTCCAACATAGTCTCTCACAGGTGTCACCGTAACGCGACTCACACGGAGTCCCTTACAAGTGTCACTTTAATGCGACTGGGCGACTCCACTAAAACCACGCCCCGGGTGCCACCCTAACGCGATTGGGCGACTCTTCTCGAGTCCCTCGCGGGTGCCACCTTAACGTAACCCCACAAAACCATATTGCCACATTGCCTTTCTATTTATCAATTTCTGTTTCATACTTACCATTCGAAACCATGCTCCAGGTCAATACAATGCTTAACCAACAAAGAAGGCAAAACAACCAAACAACAAACACACATCCACTACTTACCTGAACTCCCGCACGTGTTAGCTCACTCCAAGTACACAATTCACTTGCTCGACCACCTAGCACATTAATGGGAAAAATCACTTAAAATCATCGAAACATAAACTAAGGGATGTTTACTAAAATTTTCACAAAACCAAACTAACTTTTCAACATACAAACTCCAAAATCCGATTTTCCCACAATTTTCAATGTCCAAACTTCAAACGGCCATAACTTTCTCGTTTTTCAATGGATTTTGACGTGCCACCCCAATCTGTAAACCTCTACACGTCTACTATCCATTGAAATACTTAAATTAACTAACCAAATACATTGGCCAAGTCGGAAATTCAAAAACAGAACCAGCACTCTTTGCTCTAAAAACCGGTTTTTCCATAACTCTCCTCAAATCTTCAATCTCTTCCTAAAAATAACCTAAACTAACATATTTAAGAGTTAAACAACTAAATTTGGGAAGAAAACCCAACAAGAAACAAAATTTTCGGAATTCCTAAATTAGGGTTTTCAAACCCTATGCAAACTTACATAAAACACCTTAAAAACACTAAAAATCAACATCTTAATGTATAAAACTCAAAACCCCATCAAAAGCTCACCTTAATCTCTTGAAAAGCTTGAAGAAAAGATGATGGAGAAACCCTAAAGCTTGCTGCAAATTTCGTGGGTTGAAAGGAGGAAGAAGATAGGTGTTTTCCATTTTACCATTAAACCCATCTATTTTATAAAATCACACAACTTTTTACTTTTTGATTTTTACCACTAAATTTCTCATTTTTATACAAATCCCCTCCTTATCACTTGCATTCTCTCCAACGTGAATGGCATCCTCCTCCACTTCTCATTTAATTTTTATTTTATTTATTTCCTAACTTTCTATTGGTTAATAACAAATTTGGACTTTTCAACCTTATCTTTTTTACTACTTTCCACCAAGTTTTAGACTTGATAAAAACAACTACACTCATCCCATTTTGCTTTGCTTTAAACCCACGTGGAAGCCTTCTCCTTCTTCCACTTTTCTATTTTAATTCACTTCCTTCAACAATTTAAAATTAAAACAACACTACCATACATTCATGTTTTTCCAATTTCCACTTTTCAACCTCTCTTTTTGACTTTTCAACACACTCACTCTTTCAAACTTGAAACCCTCATCACTTTAACATTAAACTATCCTAACTCATCTAATCTAAGCCCACACACGTTATAGGAAATTTCAGGGTGTTACAGTTTCACTGATTAGTTCCAAAACTCCGAAATCATATATGGCTATAATTTTAAATGGACTAGTCCACATTGACTTCAACTTTCCAGGAAATAGCTTCGGTCTAGAATTATAAAGTAATACTTGTTGCCCCACTTCAAAGATTCTATCCTAGATTTTTTTATCATGTCATCTTTTCATCTTGTCCTTATAAATTACAGCATTCTCGTAAGCCTCGAGCCTAAATTCTTCTAGTTCGTTAAGCTGCAACAATCTTTTCTCTCCTGCTGCATCCATGTCCATATTCAATTTAGCTACTGACCAATATGTTTTGTGTAGTAACTCCACTGGTAGGTGGCAGGCTTTTCCAAACACTAAACGAAATGGAGATGTACCAATGGATGTCTTGAACACTGTTTTGTATGCCCACAAGGCGTCTGGTAATTTCTCAGCCCAATCTTTTCTGCTTGTATTTATCACCTTCTCCAGAATCCTTTTTATTTCTCTATTCGATACTTCCGTTTGTCCGTTCGCTTGAGGATGATAAGCTGTGGTCACTTCATGCTTAATTCCATACTTTGCCAATAGTTGCTGAAACTGTTTGTTGCAAAAATGGCTGCCTCCATCACTGATGATAGCTCTTGGTGTTCCGAACAGAGTGAAAATATTACGATGCAGAAATCTTGTGACCACCTTAGCATCATTTGTAGGGAGTGCAACAGCTTCCACCCACTTAGAGACATAGTCCACAACAAGCAGAATATATTGATTTCCATAGGATGAAGGAAATGGTCCCATGAAATCAATGCCCCAAACATCAAACAACTCAACTTCTAATATATTTGTTAATGGCATTTCATGTCTCCGTGAGATATTTCCCGTTCGTTGACACCTATCACATGATTTAACAAAATTGTTAGCATCTCAGAATAATGTAGGTCAATACAGACCTGACTGTAAAACTTTTGACGCTGTTCGAATTCCTCCAAAATGCCCGCCGTATGATGCTGCATGGCAATGCTGCAGCACTGTTGTAAATTTAGTTTCTAGAATACATCTTCTCAAAATTTGGTCAGCACATATTTTAAACAAATAAGGATCATCCCAGAAACAATGTCTAACATCTTTTAAAAAAAAATTCTTTTGCTGGAACTGAAAATCAAAGGGAATGATACCACTTACAATATAGTTCACAATATCAGCATACCATGGTACTTTGGTGATGTTTAGCAACTGCTCATCTGGAAAGTTCTCTGAAATGGGGACAGTTTTGTGAAATGCTTTTTCAGAATCCAACCTTGATAAATGGTCTGCTACTTGATTCTCGCTTCCTTTCCGATCTCTGATTCTAAATCAAATTCTTGGAGTAATAGAACCCATCGAATTAATCTCGGTTTGGCATCTTTTTTTGAAATCAAGTATTTAATTGCTGAATGATCTGTGAATACGACCACTTTGGTACCCAACGAATATTGTCTGAATTTCTCAAAGGCAAAGACTACTGCTAACAGCTCTTTCTCAGTTGTTGTATAATTGAGTTGTGCTTCAGAGAGTGTTCGGCTTGCGTAGTAAATAAAGTGAAATATTTTTGCCTTCCTTTGTCCAAGTACCACTCCGAGAGCAAAATCACTTGCATCACACATCAGTTCAAATGATTGCGACCAATCAGGAGTTGCAATTATAGGAGCAGTGATAAGCTTCTATTTTAAAGCTGAAAAGGCTTGCTGACATGCTTCATCAAAAACAGAATGCCTTGTTGTTTTCCAGTAAAGAGCAAAGTGGCTTAGAAATTTTGGAAAAATCTTTGATAAATCTTCTGTAAAAACCAGCATGCCCTAGAAAGCTTCTTATTCCTTTAACAGTTATTGGAGGTGGAAGCTTTTCAATTACCTCAATCTTTGCCTTATCAACTTCAATTCCACTTTTAGACACTCGGTGTCCAAGAACAATGCCTTCAGTCACCATAAAATGACATTTTTCCCAATTTAATACTAGATCTGTTTCTGTACAGCGTTAAAGCACAACTTCCAGATTTTACAAGCATATTTTAAAAGAATCTCCCGTGATTGAAAAATCATCCATGAATATTTCCAAAAAATTTTCGACCATGTCTGAGAAAATAGACATCATGCATCGCTGAAAAGTAGCTGGAGCATTGCACAATCCGAAAGGCATGCGTCTAAATGCGAACGTTTTATAGGGGCAAGTAAACGTAGTCTTCTGTTGATCTTCAGGAGAAATGGAAATCTGATTATAGCTGGAATATCCATTCAAGAAACAATAATATTCTTTCCCAGCTAGTTGGTCAAGCATCTGATCAATAAATGGCAAAGGAAAATGGTCTTTCCTTGTCATTTTATTTAGCTTACGGTAATCCATGCATACTCTCCATCCATTGACTGTTCGAGTGGGAATCAATTCATTTTTCTGGTTTTTCACGACCGTCACTCCTCCTTTCTTTGGTACGCACTATACTGGACTTACCCATGAGCTGTCGGCAATAGGATAAATAATTCCAGCATCCAATAATTTGATTACTTCCTTATTGACACCTCTTTCATTACAGGATTTAAACATCTTTGATGTTCTATTGAAGGCTGATAATTCTGCTCCATTAGGATTTTGTGCATGCAGATACTCGGGCTAATACCTTTTATGTCAGCGATGGTCCATGCAATGGCATTTTTGAATTTTCGTAAAACTCCATTAGTTCCAATTCTTGTCCTGAGGTGAGTGAAGTAGAGATTATCACGGGTAATGTGTTAGCTGTCCCCACGAATGCATACTTCAGATGTGCTAGCAGTTGCTTTAGTTCAACTTTTGGAGGATCTTCAACAGAAGCTTTCAACATTTTATAATCTGTCACTGCTCTTTCCAAAATTTCAAACTGGTTGGGCCATGGCTGGTAATTCTTTCTTTCTCTCTGATGGACATTGGCATCAAATTGATGCTTGCTTCCAAATCACATAACGCTTTTCCAATATAGTTACTTCCGATTGTACATGGGATTGTGAAGCTACCCGGATCTTGTAGCTTTGGTGACAATTTGTTCTAAAGAATGTAACTGCTTTCTTCTGTAATTGCTACTGTATCATATTCATTCAGTTTTCTCTTTTTGGCAAGAATGTCTTTCATAAACTTAGTGTAACTGGGCATTTGTTCCAAGGCTTCTACCAATGGAATGTTTATATGTAACTGTTTTAAAACATTAAAAAATTTTCTGAACTGCTTGTCCTGGTGTTGCTTCTGAAGTCTTTGTGGAAATGGAGGTGGAGGTCGTTCGTTTTGGTTTACTGGTACTCGATGATGTGGCTTTGCTGCAGCATCAGTGCCAGATTCATCATTTTTCTCTTTTCCCACTAGTACTCGGTGCTGTAGCTTTGTTCCAGCATCAGCGTCAGATTCATCATTTTTCTTTTTCCAGAGCTCTCTTCCACCTCTTTTTCTTGTTCTATCTCTATTTCAACCATCTCGGTTTCTTTTTCTGGTTCTAACACTGTTTCAACTTCTCTCCCATTTCGTAGTCGAATTGAATTGCAGTGCTCTTTTCCTTCCCTCTTGGGTATTTCTGTATCACTTGGCAGCATGCCTTGTGATCTGTTATTCATGGCTTGAGAAAGTTGACCCACTTGAGTTTCAAGATTCCTGTGAGATGCTGCTTGATTCTGAATCAAAGTTGTTAAGTTCTGCATAAGCATGTCATTTCTTGTCATGTAATCTTTCATCATTTGCTCTAACGAGGTTGACTGTTTGGAATGTAACTGCTTGTTCTGCTGAGAAATACTAGCCTGCGATAATCCTTGTGGTTGCTGCGAAGATCCAGGGTTAGAGTTTCTGGACTAAGAATTCCATTGATAGTTGGGCTGCTGTTTCCACCCAGAGTTGAATGAATTGTTGTTCCAGTTATAACCCACATAATTCACAGCTTCCGGGTTTGAAGGGCAGCTTTCGAAAGCATGTTCCTCGCCACACCAAGTACACGATAAACTCAAAACTTGTTGTTGCTGTTTCGGGGGCAAATTTATTGACTTAATAGCATTGGTAAAGGTAGACATCTGTGCTGTTAGTGCAGTCACCTGATCAAGTTTCAACACTCCTGTTCGCCTAGTTGTCCCTGCTCTCTCTGATGGCCACTGGTAGTTATTAGTGGCTATTGTTTCCAATAACTCATATGCTTCTGTATATGTTTTTGTCAAAATAGCTCCATTAGCTGACGCATCAAGGATGGCTCTTGTTTGATTGTTCAACCCATTATAGAAAGTTTCCAATTGCACCCATGCAGAAACACCATGATTTGGACATTGCCTTACTAACTCTTTAAATCTCTCCCAAGCTTCATATAATGATTCTGTATTTTGCTGCTGAAAGCTCATTATGTCACCTCTCATTCTTGCGTTCTTTACTGGCGGAAAATACTTTGTCAGAAATCTTTTTGCTAAATCCGCCCATGAATTCACTTAGTTTGGTGGCAGGGAATTTAACCAGGATCTAGCTCGATTGCGGAGAGAATATGGAAACAGTTTAAGTCTCAGCACTTCGCGGTTTGCTACTTCATCCTCAAAGGTATCACAAATGTAACACCCGACAACTTCAACCAAGTGACTTCCTAACTGTACTAACGGTCATGAATATTCAATCTTCACGGTTTAGAGTTTTATGCCAAGCTTAATTAATTACATGTGGATTTAAATTAGGTTGAGTGGCAAAGTTGTAATAATGGAGGATTGAGACCAGTATTTAAAGAAAAAGGAAAGGATTCAAACCTCATTTAAACCACTGTAGCCGTCATCTCTTACTCTCGGCGATTTTCCCTCCCGAGCTCTCGCCCTCTGTCAGCTGGAAATCCCTCCTTCGACGATCGGTTTCCTTGCTGCTTCTCGGTTACTTTGTGCTCGAGGTACGAGTTTGGCAATGTAGCTATCTTTTAGTCGTTAAGCTCTGTTTTCAGCTATGTGTTGAAGTTCTAGATTCTTCAATGGCCAAGTATTAGTAAGGGTATTTTAAAATCTGAAAGTGGTACTGTCATTCCGAATCGATTTTGGACATTAAACAACCAACCCTAAGTTATCACTAATCGAATCTGTCTGTTTTGGGTTTTGGATTTCAAACTACACAGAGAACTATACTAAGGATTCGGGAGTGACTATAGCTATTAGATCCTAGGATGACTTGTGATTAGAACTAATAGGATTTTGTTTTAACTACTGCAATGTGAATGTTTTAGGTGAAGAAGTTTGAAGAGAAAGGAGCTCAAATTGCTAAGGAGACCAGGTAAGTGAATGTATAGGTTTCTCGGTCTTTAGGACCCTACATCAAAGGATGCTAGGTAGAAACTCATACGATGATTAGTAGTTCATTATGTTACTGACTAGCATTTATGTTGATGATTAGTTCAATGGTAAGGTTTCATGTTGGATAGTGCTCTGTTCTGTAGCTTGATGATTTAAGAATTTCCATGTACATGCATCATGACTATTTTATGCATACGAAAATATTTTAATAGCATGGTTTCTCATGAATAAAGTAAGATAACGAAGTAAATCTTATGCAACGTGAATTAAGTGAGGGTTGGGGGCGGTTTGACGTATGTCACTGTCCAAAAGGAAGGACCGTGATTACGACCCGCAAGGGATTATGTACACTCTCACTGTCAACCCCCTTTACCGGCACAAATCCTCTCTTAATTCACACAACATGAACGAGGAATATGATTGATGAATACGAATGATGAATATAAATAATGAATATGAATGATGAATATGATTGATGAATATGAATGATAAATAAGAATAGAGATTTTGTGTATAATTACGAATAAGAAAAGATTCATGAGCATTTGTTTCTCAAATGAGCATTCATGCATACTTGTTAGTATTGCATTCCTTACTAAGTATTAGGCTTATAGTTTAAACCTTATGATGTAGGTGACGAGATTTCAGGTGAGGATCCCAAAGTTTATGAAGATGTCTGAGCTTGGTTGCTGGAATGTGATCAGGGTGCAATTTCTGTGGCTGGATGGCAAATGAGACCCCTGGTTAATGTTTTTATGGTTTTAGTTATGATAATGAATATAATAGATTAAGTAGGACAAGTCTATTTCTTTCTAACATTGAGTCCTCTTTTGAAGTTGTCTGCTGACCACTGAATCTAGAAATAATTTTAAGGATAGTTGGATGGTCTGTTTGCTTAAGTCTTCCGCTATATGAGTTATGGACGAGTTACTGATTTTCATTTGTAAGTATGTTATACCATTGAAGTTTGAAATCAGTGAAGGTTAAGTTACCAGATGATGTAAGTGTTATTTCATCGTCTAGTGATCGGTAGATGTAGAGTGTTTAAGTCATCGGAAGATGTAAGTTAATTTTGTCGTCTAGTGATCGGCAGATGAGGTGTATTTAAGTTACCGGATGATGTAAGTGTTATTTCATCGCCCAGTGACCGGTAGATGTAGAGTGTTTAAGCCATCGGAAAATGTAAGTTTAATTTTGTCGTCTAGTGATCGGCAGACGAGGTGTATTTAAGTTACCGGATGATGTAAGTGTTATTTCATCGCCCAGTGACCGGTAGATGTAGAGTGTTTAAGCCATCGGAAGATGTAAGTTTAATTTTGTCGTCTAGTTACCGGATGATGTGAGGGTTATCTTGTCGTTTAGTGACCGGGTCATGTTTTAATTATTCACGTGAGAAGCACATGTTCACCGGATGATATAAACCTGGTTTAGTGACTGGTAGATGTGGTTTATTTCTCTATCGGTATATACAGTCTAAGGGTTTAAGTTTCTCTTCATCAGCCGATACCCGTTGCACTGCCCGCCGACAGATGCGTAATGTATTCCTTTGCTGAGCGATGCCTAGTGAATCGTGCATGACATCTTGAGCTAAGTTATGTTTCAAAAAATATATATTACCAAAAATGAATAGAGTGTGAGTAATAAGAATTAAATGATTAAGAAAGATACGGATTATGTGACGATCCCTCTGGGGTCGTTACAACAAAGCTATGTAAAATCCCTTAAATGAGCATTGGGATCTTCTGTTGCCATTCCGCTAAACTGACCGATAGACTGTAACATCTGAAACATCACCGGCCTTAACTCGCATCGAACTGTTTGAAGTGCTGGCCGAACTATACCAGGAATTAAGTTGTCCAAATTTGGTATGGCGTAATCGCGAATCGGACGCTCCAGTTCATTACCGTTATTATGTTGTTCAGCTTGTCGAGCTGCGTCGGGGTTCATATCTCCTCCTTCAATGAATCTCTGATTCTGTTGGCGTCTCTTTTCTCTGAAGGTCCTTTCAATCTCAGGGTCTTAAGGAATTAAGTTTTGATTCTCTTCGTCTTGCATTAATTGATCGGTTCCTAATAAAATAAAATAAAAAATAAAAAATAAAAATAATTAAATTAAATTCCAGAAAATAAAAAAAAATTGAAAAAAATTTTGTCCCCGGCAACGGCGGCAAAAACTTGTTGTGCAAAAATGACACTACGCAAGTTCACGTATCGCAATTCAAGTAGTACAAAAATATTGATCCCACGATGACAAAATTTAATCAATCTTAAATTATTTATGGAATAGTAATTTAAATTCAGAGAAATTAATATTCAAATATGAAAATAATGGAAACCAAACCAAATTATATGACTAGATAATTAGAAACGGCTTCGATTTGATTTCTTTCACCAATTGATTTCTTACTACGAATATTGTAGGGAATGCTATAGTTTTATGTTAAATGACTAAAATTTCCTCATGAATCAAGGCTTGGTCTATGCTCTTGATTAATTCTTTTTTATATTATTTTTCAGACTTATGAAAAATCAATACAATCTAGAATTCTATTTAAGCGTTATTCTATATATCACATGAATTTAAGCAACCATTATGATAATACTTATAATTGATACTTGTCACATGCATCAATCATCCATGCAATTCAATACACGTCTCAATAACTATTTCATGGCATCTAAAATAGCATCCTAGTATTTATTCAAAACCATATTGAATTGTTTAACATAAATCAAAAGCATTCCACAAGAAATTGATGGTTTAGTACACTCTCATTTAGCCAAAAGAGAATTAGTTCATAAGAAATAAAGAAATTAAATATTCCATAGAATTATAAAATAAAATAAGATATTGAAGGAGAATAAGAAAAATCAATGGAATTCTCCCTTGAAGACCGTGCCTCTCCTTCTCTTTATGAATGAATTCTCCTTGCTAAATGTCCTCTTTTCCTGTTCTGCGTATCCAGACCTCCTCTTCTCTCTCCCCAAATTGTTTTTAATTTGTTTTCTTTTCCTTGATTTTTGCCTTCCCTTTCTCTCTCTTCATATTCTAAGTCTTTTCAATTTGATTTTTCCCGCTAAGGGTTATTATTTTCTCCTGTGTTTTCATCTTTTAAATCTTCCACATCATCAGTAATCTGCAAATAAAAATAATTAGTGATAATTAGTGATAAATAACACGTATTTTCAATAATTGATAAGGATACTGATGCTGTGGCTTTGCTGCAGCATTCACTGTTAATATATATGTATTACTTTAATTTATCACTTAAATTTCAGCAATTTATAATTAAAAGTACTTGTAGAATAAGTCTTTTTCAATACTTAACAGAACACCCGAAGGTTCTTCTAACACGGAGTTAAGGAAATAAAAAATTTCATAAATGAGCCAAAGTTGTCTACAAACACCAATGCTATGCTTAAATAGGCAACCTAGGTGGATTAAGGTTTGGCAAGAGTGGAGGAGAGCCATTGGATTGAAGCTAGGATTAATGGCCGAGGAGGTGAATCTGGTGCGCGCGCCATCGTCGAACCAGGTGCGGCCACGTGCGCGCCAATCGGGTGGAGGGATGCTGCTGATCCCGCGCGCTGATCGACGGCCAAATCTGCTTCCTTGCGAGCCACCTTAGCGATCCGGAACTGCGATCAGATGGCGCTGATCAGCGCCAGCGCAACAGTCCGTGCGCACCTGCCCGCTTGCCATGCCGAGTCCAGCTACTGCCCGAGCGTGCCTCCAGCTGTGCGGTGGAGATTAGGTCCGAGCCAAAACTTGATCAATGGCTGAGAACTTGCCAACTCCTTGATTCATTTTGCCACTCACATTTGTACCTGCAATTTCATACCTTTAAATGTGGGCTCTTCTTTGGACCAAGACTTTCTTTGGGCTCCATTTGTTGAAGGGCTTCTATAATTTGTGGGCTAAGTCTTCAAGCCATAATCCACCACATTCATCTAACCCTAACCACACAATCTAATGCATGATGCAAATATATAATAATCCATACAAAAAGGCTAATGTATGTCAAATGAGTTTAAAAACCAAAATTACATATTTAGAGGCCCAAGAAGACAAATTCTCATTGGGCTGCTTGAAGGCTCCGGGCCAATGCTCCATTGTAGGCTATGCATGGGCTTGTTTATATCTTCCAATGTCAGCTCCCATGTGAGATCCATAATGGGGTCATAGCCTGCAAGAAGAGAAAAGTCATTAGCAAATTGATTAACCAAATTATGGGCTTGAGTTTGTGATCTCGTGACGGGCCTCCTAGGCATGTCACTAGCCGATCGATCGGCTACCTCTCTGTTTGATGACCTACTTCTTTTGACACAAAAAGCTTGAAACCCCCAAAACCCGATCCAAAACATAATCTTAGACATATTAGAAAACATGGCAGAAATTCAAAAAAATCAAACTACATGGATCAATTTAAAACTTGAAACAATCCATGCACAACCTAAAAGAAAATCCCAAATGATTCCAGTATATTTCAAAAGACAACAATCAAAACAAAGGTTTTAAAACATCGACAGGAAGCCTATACATCACCTAGATCCCAAAAACTATACAACCATGACATACACTTGAAAACATTACCCCATAGGTCAAAATGTGCCTGACTGCCGCAACCAACCCCACGAGCTCGTCCCGCCAACTGCACCTACTCGTCGGCCTGAGGCACAAAGTCCTCATCCGGAGGATCCGTACCTACAACAGGGAGTTCAACTAAGACCCTAGAGCTCAGTAAGATCATACAATGCGAAGTGATGCACGTGCTATGTATGAACATTTTCAAATACATAAACATTACTTTACATTACATTCAAGTGGACAGAAGGTATAAGTGGGGCTTATAGAGGAACTAGCGCACATACATACATGTCACAACATGACATAACAGGAGTACAAAGCATATATAACAGGAGTACATAACAGGATGTCAGTCCCCGTCCCACACTTAACCGTACATTACATTCACATTTTACTTTTCTTAACTTCAAATCGCGTGCATAAAACATTTGCATGAATTTCAAGAAAACGTGTATGCATGAACATATATAGTGCTTAAACGTAACATAAACAGGCGACAGGATATCAAAGCAAGACATAAAGCAAAACACATTTAACTTAGAACGTAACCTACGACTTAACTACCCGACAACCAAAACCTAGTATCTCCGTGATATAGGGCCTTAAGGGCCAAACCTATACATATGAACTTACCTGATGTCTGTAGAGTTGCAAGTACGCACATACGTCCTTGGCGATTCACGAACCTATATTATGCATAACCGGACCATTAACTCTAAACTTCAACAAAACTAAGGGGTAACTAACCTAAACTCGTTAACTAACTTAAATGGTTACCTTTAATGGAGAAAATAGGAGAAAACAAGAGAAGACAAAGTTTGGAATCGTCAATCGTCGTCTGGAAGAGAGAAAACAGAGAAGAGAGGAAAAATGAGAGTTTTACGTAGAAGAGAAGAGAAGAGAGGAAGAGGAAGAGAAAGCTTGGCTTCTTCCACAAGCTTGGACAAGTGGCACTCCCTCATTGGCTCCCTCCCAACCACCTTAATTGTCTTCCCAATTTGCCCCTCCATTGGTTTCTAACTAATTCGCTATTTAGCTCGTCGATTCGGTTTCTCTGAAATCTTTTTTTTTTCACTAAACATTCAAACAAATTCCAATAAAATATTCATTATATTAATATTGAATTAATCCCGTTTAATAATTCAAGAGATAATTATATGGCCTAAATATCAGGTGTTACAACTGTTATGGTCAAAATCAGGAGTAGCTGATCATCATGATGGTTTCCCTTTGTTTTCTTCTTGTTGGAGTGGTTATTTCCTTTGTAGAGGACTTTATTATTTCCTTCTTTTTATTATGGTTTGTATAGACTATATTGAGTGGTGCACAATTTATTTAATGCACAGTACTTCTTGGATTTAATTTATCGCTCTATCTTTATTACTAGTAATCACAATGTGAACTTTGACCCATTTCGTGTGAACTATGATTTTGAATTCGGTTTCAAGTATTCAGTTGCATCATGGACAATAACTTGAGATGAGAGATTGGATTCTCCTCGAAGAACAGATCGTTTAATCTGGCATTTTTATTTTGACCTATTTCTAGTTCGTGACACCATCTTAGGGATATGATCCATTCCAAATCTTTGAGAGAATCAATAATAATGCAAACAAGTTGGATCTTCACCGTGAGTATAACATTAGTACTAAATTTAATATTTCTAATCTTTCTCATTTTAAAAGGTGACGATTTGAGGACAAATATTTTTCAAGGTGGAGAGAATGATGACACTAAGGAGTTGCCCTACATGATTCACTACATATTCTGAATGAGCCCAAGGACAAAAGCAAAAAAGTTAAAACAAGCACTTAGTTCATTAATCCAAGGAAACTTGGCTGATATGAAAGTAATGAAGCCTAAAGTTGATTTAAAAGGAGAACTAGACTACTTAGTATTATCAAAGCAAAGGAAATTTTAATTGATAGTCTGGGCATGAGGCCCAACTTTCTTGACGATGTCTAGAAAAGTCCAGGTCCTTTGTTCATCTTCACAATGAATTGCAGAGAGAGACTGATGAGAGAATCGCAGAGAGAGACAGAGATGGGAGAGAGAGAGTTAACAAAATTTGACAAAAATTGTAATTATGCGTGTGTCCGTTATTAATAGTTTAAACTTTGATGTGTCAATTCATAAAATTAAAAATTTAAAGTATCAATTGAAAAACTTCTCTTACTTCAAGATTTATTTTGATATTTACATTATTTTATAATTGAATTTCATATATTAAAAAATAATAACGTAAAATTAAACTTTGAATGTAGAGTTTGTTCTATATAAATCATAACTCTTTTTTTTTTTTAACAAAATAAAACTTGAATTTTGAGATTTGATCAACGTAACTTTTTTTTTAACAAAATGAATCTTAAACTTCGGACGGTGAACAATATAAAGTTTGAACCGATTTCATTGGTTTTGTTCTTTTTGGTTTCAATTTTCAATTGCGACTTGTTTGAGTTATTAGAATTCGGTTAGTTTTATTTGGTTTAGACTCGGTTTGGACCCTTTTTTTTTTGGTTCTTTGTAATTCTTAAAATTAAAACTTATAAATATATAAATAGTACAATTGTAGCACCCGGCCTTTTGGCTGTAATTATTTCCCGAATCATTTTGCGGGATTAATTTAATATTAATACAATATGTGTTTTGTTGGAAAACAAACTAATGTATAACTAAACAAAACACTAAGTTTAAAATGCATGGAAGGGTAAATTGGAGAGAAATTAAGGTTGGTGGGAGATAGCCAATGGATAGTTGACACATGGCAGCTTGTTGAGGAAGTTAAGTTCTTTCTCCTACGTGAAATCTTCACTTCACCTCTCTGCTTCTCCCCTACCCTCTTGGTTTTCTCTCTTCCAGGCGACTGAAACAAAGTTCCACACTTTGTTTCTCCTGCATTCTTCTATTTTCTTCAGTGAAGGTAATATCCGTCGGTAGTTAACAAGTTTAACTACACTATTTTCTGATTTTTGAGAGGTTTAGGGTTAATGACCGTATAATCACATTTTAGGTTCACAAACTACTGAAACCGAGATAATCAAGAACATCAACTCTACAGCAAATAGGTAAGTTCATATCCGTAGGTTGGCCCTTAAGGCCCTACATCGCAGAGGTACTAAGTTTTCAGTTCTGTCGGGTTGTCTAGGTAGAAAGGTTATAGTTCATGTTATGAATTGTTTATGTTCTGCTTCATAAAATATTCTGTTATGTTATTTCTGTCGTCTGCTATTGTAAGTTCAGGCACAGTAAATGCTCATGCATACACGTTTTCACCGAAAGTTCATGCAAAACTGTTTTCTGTACATGGTTTGAAGCTAAGCAAGATAAAATCTGACTGAAATGTATCGATTAAGTGTGGGACGGGGACTGGCCCCCAGATCTGTTTCTGTACTGTACCGTATAACTGTTTGTACCTGATAGTGTACCCACTGTTCGCCAGTTCCCCTATAAGCCCCACTTATACCCCTCTGCCACTGAAACATAATGTTCTGTACTGTCACTGTATTTCTGAAAGTTCATGCATAGCATATGCATCACTGCATTGTTTATATGTTCTTACTGAGTTTTAGACTCATAGGTGAACTCCCTGATGTAGGTACTGAACCTGAAGATGAGGACTTTGTGCCTTAGACTGATGAATAGGTGGCTGGTGGATCGAGCTCATGGGGGTGTGGTTGCTGCAGCCAGACAAATTCTGTCCCGAGGTTTAAGTATTTAAAGTAAAGTTTATGTCTGTAAACCCTACTAGGATTCTGTGTTTTTGTTTTAAAAACTCTGTAGGAAATTCTGTTTGATATATATAGTGTATAGGTTCTGGTGATTGAGTTTAAACCTCTGTTTGACCATTGATAGTTGTCTCCTGAAATATTATGTTGTTGATGTATTTAAAACCTCTGTATTTGACAGATTGTATCCATATATTTTAAATGTTCTGAAACATTCTGGAACTGCTGGAGTTCTCCCTTTTCAGGTTATGCATGGATGGTCTCGAATTCTAGAGCTATCCATGCAGTTTGTCTTCTTGAAATCTGTCATTTGTAAAGTATGTTTTTATAACTTTGTTTGAAACGGGTTTGAAGGTTTGAAACCTTTATGCCTTCTGTTTGATGCTCCCTGCCCGCATGTCTTTTTGTTAAAAGTTGTCAAGTTTCACCTTAAAAACTATATCTTCCGATCACGTCCACCGATTTTCACTGTTCATTTCTGCCTACAACCACCGCTGCCCTCAAAATCGTATCTTCCGGTTGACGTCATCTATCTTTCGGCTGACGTCATCACCTCATCCGATTTCATCTGCTGTCTATATCTTCCGGTTGACGTCATCCATCTTTCGGCTGACGTCATCACCTCATCCGATTTCATCTGCTGTTTGTATCTTCCGGTTGACGTCATCCATCTTCCGACTGACGTCATCACCTCATCCGATTTCATCTGCTGTCTGTATCTTCACGTTGACGTCATCCATCTTCTGGTTGACGTCATCACCTCATCCGAATTGCGTCTGTTGCCTGTATCTTCCACTTGACGTCACCCATCTTCCAGCTGACGTCACTACCTCTTCCGCCCAGTTTACTCAGCCTCTTCCGCTGAACACTGTTCGTCTTTTGTCGTATCTGAGTCCACCGATAGCTTTAATCTTCCACCTGACGTCATCCTTACTTCTGTCTTTGCAAATGCATCTTCCGCCTGACGTCAGCTCACATCTTCCGCCCAATAGTATTTTGCTTTTGAAAAACTAAGTCTTCCGCCAGATTTTCGCCTATGTCTTCCGACTTCATTTCCTGTTTTCTGCTGTTATTTATGACTGTTACTCAGAATCTTTTTACATTCCTTCCTGCACTCTTCAGATTTCTCCTTATCTGATATTCTAAATGTCCAAACTTTAGTTTACTTCTGTCTCCCTGTTTCTTCAGCTTGTTATTTTCTGTGATTCAAAAATTAATATGTCTTCTGATTCTGTTTTAAGTATTCTGTAATTCATCATGCAGTTTGGTTTTTAACTGTTTTCTTTCCCGTTATAATTTCTACTCCAGAGAACACTTTCTCTCTCTGTCAATGTTTTAAAAGCATAATGTTCAAAAAAAAAGGAAAAAAAAAATAATAGCCTCATTTTCTAAAAAATGTCCAGAGTGATGGCTCCTTGGACCCCGATCGGGTCGGGGGCTGTCACAACAATATTTGTTCAGTTTTGGTTACAATTTAAGCAAAACAAAGTAAAGTCTAATTTATTCATATTGCAATGTTTGATGTTTATTTCGTTTAAAAAAAATTCTAACTTTGATGTTCATTTTGCTAAAAAAACCAAGTTTTTGGTTTAAGTTGAACAAATCTATTATGTGTAGAGTTTAATTTTCACTTAACTTTTGAAACCTTAAATTTGAAAAAGTTACATTTTCCAACCTCATTTGTTGTATTTTTTGAAAAAGAAAAGTTTAGTTTTTTACTTATGATTATGGGAGACAAATTTATATAAAAATTATAAAAAAAATAGACACTTTTAATCTTGTTATAAGAAATTCCAAAGTATGTGTCACAATATTATTTTTGAGGGACTAGAAAGAAACCGTGCGACACTCGTTGTCTGACAAATACGAGTCAACCTACAATATGTGTCAACGGCACTTGATGCTCATGACGTTTGAGCGGACTTTGTGTCTAATGAGCGAGTATGATTAATTAGAAAGAGTGTCATTGAACATAGTGAACATAAATAGAGCTTATAGGTAAAGAGTTTTTCATTCATTGTCAACAAATTATATCAGTGTATAGAGAATGTCTACGTGGTATCATGTCTCTCTCCCCTAAAAAACACTTCAGATCATCTTCATCATAGTAGTAGTATACATGTTATGGTGGTAATAAGTCTCTTTCCTAAAATAGAAAGAAAAGGAAATACGTGTTATAATAAGTACAAACGAGAAGTTGCTTTCCTACAAAAAAAAAAGGGTAAAGTGCAATTTGGCCTTTACAACTAGGTGAAAAAGACAATTTATACCGTAAACTCGGATAATTGGCAAAAACAATCTTAATGTATTGATAATGAGCAATTTACCCTCTATCATCTTGTTTTCCGTTAAAATATTACGTTTTTTTCACGTGTTCATTTTTTCTTCCCAAAATATCCCTACCAACACTCTTCAATCCATCATTTATGTACGTCCCTGCTACAGTTCAATCTTGTGCAACTCCGTCATTCGAGCAACATTCCGAGGCTATAAATCTGAAAAGAACGCAATACACCACTGGAGAATGGAAGCTCCTCTCATCACATTCAGCGCAAACGTAGATCTGGGATCCTCACCGAATAGTCAACCCTGTCTCCGACGACTCAAACTGCCATAAACGCAACGAACCCACCAATCTAATCCGCCATTCCTGGAGCTGCCTCCTCAGACGCAACGTCTTCTCCCTCGCACTCTCCAATCCCATCCGCCATTTTCGGCCAAACCAGAAGAAATTCAAACTATTCTTCACCATCAGTTCAGAAAAAGGAAGTACATTAGCCAAGTTTGGAAACCAAGCGAAATGATATGGCTCGCCAGAGCTTGGAAGGTCCAATACAGAATTTGTATTTAAAAGTCACCGGCCGATGCCCAGTTTCTACAACGTGAAGAATGAAGAGAGAGAGAGAGAGAGAGAGAGAGAGCTTGGTTTTATATTCTTCGTACTAATTTTATTATAAATAAATGTGAATTAACAGTCTTCTCAACTAGTCTAATACATCATATTCTTATTCTTTTTTGAATTTCTTCTGGTTTGGCAGGAAATGGCAGATGGGATTGGAGAGTGTGAGGGAGAAGACGCTGTGTCTGAGGAGGAAGCTCCAGGAATGGCGGATTGGATTGGTGGGTTCGCTGCGTTTGTGGCAGTTTGAGTCGTCGGGGACGGGGTTAACTCTCCGGTGGGGATCCCGGATTTGCATTTGCGCTGAAGGTGATGGGAGGAGCTTCCATTTTCCAGTGGTGTATCAAGTTCTTTTCGGATTTACAGCCTCAGAATCTTGCTCGAATGGCGGAGTTGCACAAGATTGAATTGGATTAGGGACGTACAGAAATGACGGATTGAAGAGAGCTGGAGAAGAAGAGTCTTGGTAGGGGCATTTTGGGAAGAAAATATAGACACATGAAAAAAATGTGACATTTTAACGAAAAACAAGACGGTAGGGGGTAAATTGCCTATTATTTAGGTTGTTTTTGCTCATTATCCGAGTTTACGGTGTAAATTACCCTTTTCACCTAGTTGTAATGACCAAATTTCACTTTACCAGAAAAAAAATACAATTGAATTACATAGATGAAAATAATTTTACCCTAATAACATGGGCGACCATGGACAACGTGTTCTGGACAAGTTCGAACGGTGGTTTCTTACCAACACCTTAATATAAGTTTTAAGTACAAATTGAAAATATTAACAAAAGCACTTAATTAATACTTTTGAGATAACAAATGACTATGAAGTGTTCTTACCAAAATCTCGAAGTACATAGCCATTTTCTTTTAGTTTAATGTCCTAACACTAGAGGTGAACACGGTTCAATGTAGGCAAATTTGCACTTGAACTGAATCGAGACGATCACACCTAGTTTCAAAATATGAGAATTAAAACTAAATTAAGTTGTAGGAAGAACCGAAACTAACTTAACTATGAGATGCGAGTCCAGTTTGGTTAAAACACAAAAGTAAAAATTTAATTTTATTAGCCGAATTTTTCGAGTTTGGATTACAATTACGAGTTAATTCAGGCCAAACTCTGCTATTCAATTCGGAGCTGCCAGTGGCCCAGTGCCGTCTGGTTTCCATCACCACTTACAAGACCCATAACTGCGAAGAATGGCCCATTATATGAGCCCAGCTTCATCCGTCGGGCCTTTCTTACAGGCAGTGCCGATCGACTTGTCTCGGCAGGAGATCAGACGCGAAGAAAAAGGCTCCGTTTCCCGGTGACTTCTCGCTTTATCTCCGGCGATTTCCGTCGAAGCGATACTTGTTTTAGTTTATTAGGTCTTAATAAAAAAAAAAAAAAAAAAAAAGACAGCTATTTAATCTAAGTTTCTACTAAGCTCATTCATCAAATATGTGAAAGGGAAAATACTGTTTCATTCCAAACTAACTAACAAACTCGGGGTATCTAGTTTTGTATACCGTCGACATGCATCACTAGTTCGTGCTGATCGTTTCAGACGATCCAAGCGGTTATGGGACTACTTGGGGTGTCTACTAACTGAGGGGGGGTTAGGACCGTGAACCGTAACACGTTAGTTGACTCGGTCGTGCTCACCAAAAAACTCAAAACTGTCCCGAAAAAGGCACACTGCAGATTTTCAATTTTATTCCACCATAAACTGTTCATCAAATGTATATCGTCTATTTCATCCTAATCATCCAGAAATCAAGGAAGCTAGTCGGGAATCCGTGCCTCGTTGCATTCCCTGAGTCAACACAAAACCCGAACCCACTCTCATAACTCTCAAAACATAGACCTACACTCCCCCTCCGTTATCTAACCAACTAAACCAATAGGAAAATCAAGAGAACTCACCCTAGGTTGAAGAAACCGGAGAGGAACTCGCTGGGTGGAATTCACTGAAGGGAGTCTGCGAGCTCGAGAGGAAAGGAGGGAAGAAAGAGGAGGCGGTCTACGCTAACCTTCACTAAACCTTCCTTGTATATCAAGA